>JAWWEV010000001.1:98338227-98369905 GCA_035583235.1 Hafferia zeledoni
ACTATAAAGACTTTTAGCAGTCCACATTTTCCTAAAAGTGACTTCTGGATCCAGATGATGTGGTAACCAAACTGATACTCTCAGAAGATGCTTTATCATGAAGTTACAAAGGAAGCATCAATAGCTGAGCTTGGACACCACAGAAGCAAACGGCAGAAACTTTCTTCTAGGCATAACCTATTTAAAAGACATTAGGAAAAAAAAACATAGTTGAATGGTAATCTGCCCATCATAGCCTTGATACTGTAACAAGGCCCTCTTCACACTCCTATCACTTAAAACACACATGCATTGACAATAAAGGAGTTCCAGGGAGAACTTCGGTGGTACCTCCTCTCTCCCTCCCACCAGCCCCCACCTGGAACCGTGTTCACCTCAACGTGAAGTCAATTCACTTCAGAAATAGGAAGGATTAAAACAGTAATACTCCAAAAAGCAAGCAAACAAACAGTCCCTTATAATTAACAACGTGAATACACTGTTCCTTCTACCTCTGATGAAAAACGTGGAAGGAATGACCGTGCAACTTCAGCCAACTTGTTCACAAAGTACCGATATAAGATCCTGGTAAGAAAAAGTCCAGCATGCTGGCTGGTACAAGGCAAGCCTTGTGATCTTCTATGCTACAAGGACAGAACAGGTGTGACTCACGAACCCAGTGTAAGCCTGGTTTATACCTAGCAAGACTTTGACCATGAAGAATAGTGTATGTTAATGCCTTCCTTCAGAGGAAAATGCGGCTCCCGCCCGACCATCAGCGCACACAAAGCCGGTGTGACCTGGAGGGGCGAGGGCTCAGCGGAGCGCTGCCAGCTTCCAACTTCAACCAAGTAACTGAGCTACAGGCTGTTTCCCCTGGTGTGCCATGAGACCAGGCCTGCGGTGCACTGGGGTTTTTCCTGCCCCGCTGCCCAGCGAACAGACACAAACAGGCAGCGCAGAGCCCACACATGGCGCGTTTTTAAAGGTACCGAGCACGGAACGCTCAGTGACAACCGCGGGGCGCTCCCTGCGCCCGTCAAACCCGGGAACGCAGAGCAGGCGGGCGATTCCCAAGAGGGACACGTCCCTTCTGAGGGCAATAACCGCAGCCCCGGCCCCGACCCTTCCCTGTCTCCCTCCCCCGCAGGCTCCTGCCCCATCCCCTCCGGGAGGGGGGTCTAACGCGGCCTACGCGAGGCAGCGGTGACACCCTGCCCGTCTCGGCCCCACCTCCCCCGTGAGTGGCCCGGAGACAGCCCCAGCGGCGAGCGCGGCGACTGCCAGCGGATCGGGATCGGGATCGGGATCGGGATCGGGATCGGGATCGGGATCGGGATCGCGATCGTGACCGGGACGCGCCGGAGGGGTCTGCGGGTGCCGCCCGGGCCCGGCCCGTGACACCGCCCCCTGCGCGCCTGCGCAGCCCCGGCCCGGCGGCTGCGGCGGGGCCGTGCCCGGGACTGGCAGGCCCAGCCCGCCCCCCTGCCCGGCCCGTGGGCCCTCCGTGTGCCGGCGGGCGCTGGGTGTGCCCGGGAGCCCGGCCCGCCCCTGCGGGGTTGTCGCTGCCGCTCTACGGGTCGGTGTCCCACCCCCAGGACAGGCCCTGGCTCGGGCCGCGGGCCCTGAGGGGGGGGTTGTTGATGCGGAGAGGCCTCAGGGTGGCAGTAAAGATTAATTCCCCCTCCCCCTTTTTTGTGTTTGTGTTTTAGTAAGGTGAGTCCACGTACCCTTCTGGCAGGCGAGAGACGGTGCAAACACCGCGCACAGATTGAAGATGCGGGCGGATCCCGCAGCCCCAGCGGGTGAAGGAGGCACAGGATTACTGAGGGAGAACAGAGATGCCTGAGGGAGAGAAGTGTAGAGGTGTGAACTCTCCCTGGAATCGGTCGGGTTTAAAAACAAACCGGGGAAAACCCACCATGTTAGAATTAACACGGATTAGGCTCCTTCTCCTGTGGCATCTGTTATCCTTGAGTTTTACTGGTACCTGAATGATGCTGGGATGGATTTGGAGTAGAAGGAGGTGCAGCTATTTTAGTGCCAGGTTTTTGTCTAAAATGTCTGTGCAGAGTTTAGCCGGCTTTCCAGCTGCTGAAGAGCAATAGTTAAAAGACAGAGCCCTGGGATTGTCTTGGAGCCACCACACCACCTCATGATGGAGTGTTCTCCATCTGCTCTTTTCATCATCCTTCATTCTTTGCCCATATTTACAGGATTAGTTTTCAGATGAGAACACCAGATGAACCCTAGTGATGAGAAGAACCTCTTACATTAATTGCAGCCAGAATTTTAATTTGTAGTGGTCAGTACTATCATTAGGACCACACTTGCATCTAAATTAATACTTGGTTGACACCTGTGGCAAGTACAAAGGTCATAAAGATGGGAGAAGGCCTTTCTCATTCTTTTGGATGTGAACTCAAGTACATTAGTTAGCCTCCTGTTCCTTCTGTACTGTGTCTGACCTATTCATGAATTAGAAAATGGGTGATGTATATTCAGCTTTGTGAGCTGGTGAAAATTAAACCTTTAAGCATGGATAGTTACAAGTGTAAACAAAGTAAGTCATTGCCAAAGATAGTAAACAAGATGGTATCTCAAATGTAGCAGCTGGAACTCAAAATCACAAAATATTAGGGTTGAAAGGAACATTTAGAAATCCAGTAGTCCAAAACCCCTGCCAAGGCAGGATCACCTAAAGCAGGTGACTTGGGAACAATTCCCGATGGGTTTTGAATGTCTCCAGAGACAGAGACTCCACAATCACTCTGGGCAGCCTACTCCAGCACTTTGCCACTCTCAGTGTAAAGAAATTCTTCCTCATGTTGAGGTGGAACTTCTTGTATTTTTAGATTATGTCCACAAAAGAAAAACACTTGTGTCTCCTTTGGCCTAAAGACTTCTTAAGGACATTGAGGTGCTGGAGCGTGTCCAGAGAAGGGCAATGAAGCTTCTTAAGAACCTGGAGCGCATGTTTGATGAGAAGCGGCTGAGAGAGCTGGGGTTGTTTAATCTGGAGATGAGGAGGCTCAGGAGGGACCTTATCACTTTCTACAACTGCCTGAAAGGAGATTGTAGCCGAGTGGGTTTGGCCTCTTCTCCCAGACAACCAGTGACAGGACAAGAGGAAATGGCCTCAAGCTGTGCCAGGGAAGATTCAGGTTCGACATGAGGGAGAATTTCTTCATGGAAGGTGTTGTTAAACATTGAAATTGGCTGACCAGGGAGGTGGTGCGTCACCATTCATGGAGGTGTTTAAGGAAAGACTGGACATGGCACTTAGTGCCATAGTGTAGTTCACATGGTGGTGTTCAGTCATAGGTTGGACTCGATCTCAAAGGTCTTTTCTGACCTAGTTGTTTCTGCAAGTCTGTGATTCTTCCTCCCTATCTCAGCTCAGTCCTTTCCCTTTCCCGTATCTAAACTCTATCAAACCCTTATCTTTTAAGTGTCAAAGCTTATTTCATCTGCTTCATGTTCATGTTTAGATAAATTTATCTATATTCAACATTTTTATAGCATGACCTTTGCTCCTAAAGGAGCTGTTTGTAATAGTTTCACATTTTCTTAAGAATACAATGCACAAAAAAAATGCTTACACGAGTTACATAAATGTTTCAATGGTTTTACAACATGGTATTGTTCAGAACAGGTATTTTGGAGTACCAATATTTTTAAGTTACAAGGCATTTGAAAGTGTGTGTAAAATCATTTCCTCTAACAGACTAAGCTACAGGACCAAAAGGAGCTTTCAGTAACAGCACTTTATTATAATTTTGATCAGCACGATTAACTTGGCTAGTGATGTGACTATTGTAAAATGTGTGTCAGTAAGGCTGAATTCTTAGCTCACAGATTTGAGATCTACATGGAAAATGAGGAGAAAGGAAATCATTAAGAGTCAAATTTAACTTGAAAGTCTTATTACTGACAAAGTTGCTATCTGTACAATTCAGAAGTATATATATATATAAATAAGTCTCTTCTGTAAGCTCTGCCTAATAACTTTTAATGGGGATAATGGAAAATTTTTGTTATGGAAGGTGTCATTAAAGGACTTAATGCAGGGATTTTTGCAAATTAGTTCGAAATGGCCTATATCCAAATGCTGATCCATGGATTGAAACGTTCAAGAAAATGTAATGATTTGTGGCAGTATATTAAGATCTACAGAAATGTATAATGGTGCATCACAAGGAAAGGTATAAGCTTTTCTTATGGGATAAGCATGAGAATAGAGGCTAGTGCCAAGCAACTGATACTCAAACCTATGGGTTTGACTGGTGACCACTTAAAACCAATTCATTTCCTTAATCTCATTGCTAAAAAAGAGGAGTGTGACTCCTTCTGTGTAGAAGTCCACTCAGGTGTCTGTGACTAAAGATATCAGGTCCATTGCTGAAGTTAGCCAGGTATATAACCATGGCTCAGACTTTTGAGGAAATTGCTAAGTTATGGGGGAAAAAGAAAAAAAAAGCTATCAGAATGTCTGAAGAGCTGATTTCTGTGAGATGAGAAAGCTGAAATTGCAGACAGGGTAAGACAAGGGAAAGCACTGACATGGGCAAGTATAATGGAATCATCAAGAACACACAGGATGTCAGAAGGAGGCATGACCATGGCTCCAGGGAGCTGTAGGAGTTGCCCTTTCTTGTTCCTGACTTTGGCCTGTCTGGCTAGCAGAGCAAATTATATATGCTTATGTATTATAAAAGGTGCTGAGCACATTAATGTCTAACTTAGTAGTGATCATTTGTGTGTGATAACCAATGAATAATTTTTATACTTGTAAGCTGAGTATGTCCTGCTTGCAGAATTGCTTTATGCTTGGCTAAGATGTCCAAACAGGGACCCAAAGAGGAATGATTACAGGACACAGAAGTTCACAGATAAAGCAAATGGGGGAATTGTTCCACGAAAATGAGCTCAAAAGAGCAGAGGTGCTTCTAGACAAAAATACCCAGCTGGTTTTGGAGGGAGACTGATGACTTCATAAGGTGGAAGAGTGGAGAATTAGGTTGGAAATGCCAAGCTACAAAGGAACTATGGGAGAAAGGTGTTAACAAAGCTGAAGATTGGTTGAGGCTCATGAGAGAGAAGAACATTAGCAGAAGGTTTTCAAAGGACAAAGTTCAACAGCTGTCTTGGAAACCAGCTATGACACTAATGGCCAATTTTATGAAATTAGAATTAGCAACCTCTAGCAAAAATGTCCAAATTATATAGAGAGAATACTGAAATATGTAATCAAAAAAGGGAAAAGTAAAAACGAAATGAAGTTCACCATGTTGAAAGGCAAGGTGAAAATAGATCCAGTGCATCACTGGTTCATGACTGGAATCTTTCTGAGGTATACTTTTCAAAGAGAATTTTCCAGAAAAAAGTACTTTTAAAAAGGCGTGTTTTGTGAATGATGCCTTCAAGGAAAAAAAGGACTTTGTTTGACTGTAAATAAGTACAAAGATGAAATGCATTTTGTGGCATTATATAGGAAGATAATTTGACAGAGCAGAGTGTGCCATTTTTTTTTTTCATTAATTACTTTTTCCAGTTCATCTCTTGCTTAATTTGAAGTCTGTGGGAAACAAATATAAAACACTGAGACTACATCTTTGTTAGTGGATGGTAACATTGGTAAAGCCAAGGAAACAGTCCATGATTAAAAGTGGGCTTGAAAAAAAATAGGTACAGCTTGCATTAATTGTTCTGTCAACTGGAAAACCCCCCAAACTGCCAAATTTAAATTTTCCTTAGAAATGCTTAAATAATCTTTCATTTGTCATATTTTATGAAATACGAATCTATTTTAAACTGCAATTTTGAAAGCTACTTTATTAAGTTACCATACTGGAAATCCATGCTGACTGTTATTGTGAAGATTCTCTGACATTGTGTAATCTAAGGCTCCTTAAATAAAATGGTACAATAATACTCAAGAGGAAAATGTGACACTAGTTTTTCATGGTTATATGAATCAAAGTTTGTCTTTGTCTTGATTTCTGTCTGTTACTTTCTGCCCCCGGTGTATCACTTGGGTGCCACTTACATTTGCTTTGATCAAGCTGAATAGGCAATGTATTCTTCATTTTTATTCTCTTGCACCTGTTCTGTGCTTTATCTGGAGCATTCTTTTTAGTGAAAACTGAGTAACAGGAGTAAAAAAAAGTCTGAGGGTGAGAATTCCCCTGGCTGACTCACAGCTGTTATCTAGCCAAAGATGACATATTCTAGTTACTTGTAAACATCAAAGACAGGATAGCTCTTCCTAAGTTTCCAAAGGCCTCATCTATCTAGACTGAACAGAGCAGCATTATTTCAATAATGCATTTGATTTGGTTGTGCCACTTAGCTACTGTATTAGGTCAGCCTTTCAGCAGCTTCACATCTCCCAATAGCCTCTGAGTTTAGGTCCTGTCCTTACATATTTATGTTATCATCTGGTTGTAATATTAAAATTTTTTTCAATATTCATTATCATGTCCACAGATACATGAAGTAAGATGAGAGTTTTCTTGTCATGACCACTTCAGACTGAAAAAGAAAGTTAATCTGTGCCTTTCTTTGTCACACATAGCAAATGTGCCAAGGAAATTTTTTTCAAAATGATAAATAAACCCAAACCAAAAAATTGCAGTCCAAGGTGTATTTTATTCTATTAAAAAACAAAATTCATAAATTTTAGCATTGCTCTGAAGTGAGAATTGAAATTCTTAATTTTTTAAGATTCAATTTTTCTGGATTTTTTTTTTTTTAAGGTCAAATTTTCCTGGCCTGTTCACTTTAGCCAAAATGACACTTTCATTAATATGTTTAATGTAAGCAATTATTGACGTTCATTTGCAGTAAACTGAATCAGCCTATATTATATCTTAAGATACAGTATTATGTCTCCAAGAGCCCCTGTAAGGTTTATTTTGCTGGTGATGATCTCAACAGAAAATTTTGTAATAGGCTTGTGTGACTATGTGTACATGTGTGTAGCACAGCTGACATTCGATAGAGCAAACAAATGAAGCAGTGCTTATCCACTGAGTAACACAAGAGCAAGGTAGGTAGTTGTTTTAAGTTGAAAATAAATCCCCACCCTCACAAATGGCCATTACTTCCCACAGGACATACTTTTTCCTTGCTCAGTTCCACTTGACCCACACCTGTTGGCAGGGGTAAGGGCTTGGGGGGAGAGCAGGTAAGATCTTACCTGGGCCAGATGTGTGGGCTGGGTGCACCTTCCTATCCTGACATCTGTGGGGCTGGGATAAGTCCTGGCAGGTGCCCTGCAACAGCCTGACACAGAATGAAATCAGACTAAAAGATTTAGTGAGGGGTTATAAAGCTCTTGTGGAGCTGGATCCCACTACCTATGGTAAGATCTTCTCCTGGATATAATACTAAACATGTCAGTACAAACACTTCCTCCAAATAAGTTCTGCTAATAATTTGCATGTGCTTTATCAATTAATCTGAAAATAATATTATTTTCTGAAACTATTCTGTATTTTTAATTATTCTGTATGTGATTAGTCTGTAATTATTTTCTGTAGGAGACCAAATCATAAATTTCAGGAATACCTCAGTCTGCCAGTCTGTTTAATGTGTGCGTGTTGTGAGTGAGTGAGTGTGCATATAGACAGATCAAGTACAGCTGATACAATCCAATATCATGTAACATATCAAAGGACTGTGAAATCAGTTGAATTCCACTTTATCCCCTAATTTAAAAGCATTTTTAAATTTCTTATTTCCCTGACTGAAACAGTTTGCATGAAAACATAAAACTGAAATGGAAGACAGTGATCTCATTCACTTGATTATAATTTTGATTTTAAACACATTTTTCTAGGCTACATACGCCATGTCAGATACAGAAAGTAATTCGTTCTCTTAAGTGATGTTTCCACTGTAAACCATAAATGATGTACCAGCCCAGCCTGTAGTAGTTTCTGCAGTGATAAAATCTGAGCAGGAGGTGGCACTGCTATTTGTCTGGTCTTGATAAATCAATATCGTCAATATCAGTGGTATTTTCCTAGTTCCCACTTCCATAGTAATTTTGATCTGGCCAAGGAATCAAGCAGAAATCTGAAATGAAAATATTTTCTGAACAAACACCCCTCAAAAACCAAAACAAAACAAGTTCAATATTGCCAAGGGATTAATTTTGGAGAAAAAAAATCAATGAAAAAAACCCATAAATCATTATAAATATGCAATTATAAGCAGATTTTTGTCATGTTGAAAATTGTCTTTAGAAATTTTCTGGTAATCTTTTTGACCTATTGAACAGAACATGGAAATATTTAATGAGACTGGGAGCAATCACAGCAGGGATAATGGGTTTACGTTTTGGTTTGGTTTTGGTTTTGTTTTGTTTTGTTTTTTTTCTTCTGTTTTTGCTTGATTTTGTTGTAGCTGAAGCCAAAGATCTAAGTGAAAATGAATATTTTCTTCAGGCAATCTGGAATTGCTCTTTTTCTTTAACTTCCCCCAAATAAAGGTGTTTTTTTGTGTCCCAAAGAGAAGTATGTTGCTTTATATTAATAGTTACCTTTCATAAATGTTCGTATAGTTCATAAAAGGTCTAGCAATTTTTTGATTGTTTCATCTCATATAACCAGACAGTTTGATACTATCCCCTTTCTGGTTTTGGCATCTTGGGTGGTATTTGTCAAAAGGAATGCAGGCATGGGACACAGTCTAGACATGGGTATTTGAGTTAGTCGCTCTAAGCTGCCTCAATGGTCAGTGAAGAGAAATAGACATTTTTGGAAAGGAATTATTTTCAACACAGAGTAGACTTTTGAAGTATGTTAAATGAATCATTCTCTAAAACTGCTTTTTTTTCTTTATTGACATTGAGGAAGGTCTAAAAAGACCACCTCAGAGGTAAATGACAAGTTTTTCAGAAGGAGCCTCTGTCCTGGCAACGCTGTAGACTCACTTGGCTGCCAAATGCTGAGTCTGCCATCACTTGAGATTCTGAGGTGAGATGAATTACTGTTTGGAAGCCAGAGAGCAAAACCTGAAACCATCCATTAAATAGAAAACTCAATCACAAAAATGTACACTGTAGAAGGGGAATGGCAGAGTGCTGTTAAATCACTCCATCTGCTCACAATTTGTCTCATTTCATTTCCTAACACATAGTTTAAAGTGTCTACTTTTGTACTTCATCTTTTCTCTTGTCATAGCCTCTGTGGATGCCTGTATTCAGGTTCACAGCTGTCATGCCCATGAAGAGCTTGCCCAGAAAACTGTGGATGCACCATCTCTGGAAGTGTTCAAGGCCAGGTTGGATGGGGCCCTGAGCAACCTGGTCATTGGAAGCTATTTCTGCCCATTATAAGGAGTTGGAATAAGATCTTTAAGGTCTCCTTCAACGCAAACCTTTCTAGGATTCCGTGACTTTGTTCCTCTGAAAATCCTTCTGAAGGTGTTGGTTTGTGGTTTCTTCTGTTAAATACGAGCAACGGGGATTCAGCACAGGAATGAGAAAAGCTGTGTTTTTAAACAGTGAGAGGATGTAATTATCACTATTGATGTGTAGGGTACCATTTCTTTCCAAGTTCCAGCTTGATATGCGAGCAGTTAGGGTTTTTTTGCATCTTTCACAGTCCCTAATACTTAACGTTAACAAATTGATTAGTTACTACATTTTTGTCTGCTTCCCTACAAAATTATCTTCACCCCTCACCCCCCCACCCCCAGTCCTGTACTAGCTTTGCAAAAATAATTTTTTATGTTGCTTGGAAAAGATTTTAGAATCTTTATAGTATTGATAGCTTGCCTGTATGGCATAATACATTGTATATGTCGTTACCACAAGTTATTATTTTTCATCTTTTTTTTTTTTCATTTTCTCCCGTCTCTCCTTTTTTGAGCCTTTATCTCACCTTCTCACTTTCCCATTGTTTTATCTTGCCTTCTTTATATCTCAGGTATTAAAACTATTGAAAGTATGTACAGTGGCAAACAATGATTGTACTTACATCATATCTCTATATTAAAGTATTACCAATGTGTTGTAGTTTTGATATAAATTCTCTCCCTGCCAGTAACTCCCCATGCCATTAGTTAACAAAAGAAGTAGTTAACTACTACCAATTCCTTCTTGATCGTTTTGGGTGGGGGAGACTGGGAAAAGTTGTGGTGGGAAACGGGCTTGGATTGTCTCTTTTGTTCTCGGGGACTACACACGGCTCTGGCGGTGTGTGTGCTGCTGTGGGAGAGAAGCCGTTGCTCCTGCTCCTTGCTGCTACCGTGGAGTAAGTCAGTTTTTCCCTGCCACTGCTGTTGCTCCTGGTTTCGGCATTGGGGTCCCGGTCGCCGCTCCGGCCTCACCGTTGCTGGCAGTATCACGGTCGCCCACCCCACCGCGGCAGCGACCGGAGAAAGAGGAATCACAGCTGTTTTTTTCCTGGGAACTATCATCATCCTTCCACTTCCATCTTTCCTTCTTCATTAGGGAAAAAGGACATAGAGAGAGAGAATTCATCTGAGTGCTCACCGCTCCTCTCTGCAAAGCCTTAAAACTCACCCTACAGCTAGCCCAGGTGTGACATTGTCTCTGTCCATAAATATGACTTTTCCAGGAAGAACCTACTGTTTTGGGGGTTGTTTTCTTTTGTTTTTACTTGTGGTGTTGGGGGGGGAATTTGCTCTGGTCTGTTTACAGTTATATCTATATCTACATATCTACATATCTATATATCTATATCTATATCTATATATATACAGTAGTTAAGAATAGCTATCCTTCTTTTATCCATTTTTTAATTAAAGTTCCTTTTCTTAAATTTAATAAAGAGTGATGTGATTATTGTGGAGGAATCCTCTCCTCTGCTTTTTGGTAAACATTACGGTTTCTTCCCTCAAACCAAGACACAATGTAACCACTACATTCAGCATGTGACATTTCTAAAAATAGTAATGCTTGTAGCATCATTTGTCTTTTGCTGACTAATTGAGCAAATCATCACTCAGTCTATTTTTTTGTAATGTACTTTCTGTCAATTTACTCGTCTTTATTAAACTTTTGTCCACATAGGAACATTAAAGAAAATTAATATAAATAAGCTAATGGTGTGAATATAGAGTGGTTTAGTTAGGCCCCATTAATTCAATTTAATTACCGATCCAGAATGAAAAAGATCATAGCTGAGTTTGTAGATGTAAAAAACATTTGGATATTAAAATAAAGCTCTCAAGACATATTAAAGCATTTTCATCTTTGTTTTCTGTTTCTGTGCATTAAAAAAAAAGTAAAAATTACACATAATGCTGTACTTAGATGGGAATTTGATCTTTGTAAAAATATAAAAGAGTAATTGAAACGACAGACTCCTAAGGACATAAATGTCTGTTTCAGCTTTTTTGGAGCAACTTTTGATCTTCCTATGACCTATTATCTCCCCTCTATGTAGAAACACAGCTTCATATTTCCATGCAGGCAGTTTGCGATGAGTGGACATGGTCCCAGAGGGCTCACAAATGGCATTTAGTAACCGAAGTGATTTATCTGCTCTTTCACCATGTAACACACCTAAAGAGCATATGATCTCTTTCGACTGTCTACAGATACTATTAATTACACAGTCACTGACATTTAACTGACATGTCTCCTCTTTTGGCTGAGACAGTACTAGACTATGAGAAGAAAGTTATTGGCTGATTGCAATGGCAAAATATTCTTTTTTATCTAAAAATAATCTGTTTACAGGAAATTCTGGCAAGTTCAGTGCAAAACAGGAGAAAAACTACTGAGCACGGAAATAGAAAAGGGCTTTGAGTAACTGAGTAAGAGGTTCTGTAGGCAGGAGGCAATAAAAGATAAAATTATCTCCATTCCAATTAATACTTGGATTTTTTTTACATGTATGATATTGAGTAATTTCTTAAAATATCAGATTTTTCTCTTCTGATTTCTGCTTTAGCTCCACAGCTCCTTCAGCTCTATATTTCATTTTTATATTTTATGCCAGTTAACTTTACTAGCTCACATCATCTCCATCACTGTAAAATGAGTAAAGGACATTATTGCATTGGTAATTGGCAGTATCATTAAAAGCTATTGAACAACATTTGCACAAGACAAAAACTTGTTAATTGCAGCTCTTTCTACATTACTTTAATAGATAAAGGTCAGATTTTATTTGTACTGTATGATAGAGATAGAGTGAAGCCATATATATGATGAGTTTGCATGACTTTTCCTTTCTTAAGATTCTACCACCAGTCTGATAGAATGACTGCACTGTTATAGTAATTATCTGGTTAAATTACTTACAGTTCATGTGCTGGATGGTTTGTGTATGCCCTTTACTCTCCAGCCATGACTCCAAAATAATAACCTTTACCAGACAAAGAAATTTAGTGAGGAACTGAAGCCAGAAAGAAAAAAATTGTGAAATATCAACAGTCTAGTAAGGTTTACTTTAAACTACTACTTTTTAACCTGGTGTCTCAAAAATGGAAAATTGAGTTGCCACTCTGAAATATCTTTATCTAACCAAGACTGCTGTAATAATATTTTCTGAAAGATTTCACTGAATTTTCCAGAGAGGTAAAGGTGAGCTAAGTGTGATTATATTGATAATTTGGTGTACTGGGGGTCAAGATTTTCAGGCAGGGATTTTGATAAAAATTCATCCAGTAATACTATTTTCTGCCTGAGTCAGTATAGCCTGAAAGAAGTGGGAAGTGTCCTGCTGGAGAATATAGGGATGGTGAAGGTATGACAGTTTAAATCAGAGTTGTATGAAAAAAGATAAAAGAATACTCTGTTTCCATCAATTAAGTAATGTTGTCATGATAGTGTTTTATAAACATTTTTAGGATATGAATTTTAGACATAAAAATTCATGTTTGGTCATATTATTTCTGAACTCTCTAATGTGAATTTAACTCATTAGATATTTAAATAGTTTAAGTCCGACAGAAACTATGGAAATATACCTACCCTGAAACAGCTAAAGGATGAAAAGCTCATCTGAGTTGAAATCTGTTCCAGATGGGGTAGAACTGGGTTTAGAATTGATACCAAAGGGGGTTTTGATTTTTTCATTTTTAGAGACTTTAGAAGTACTTGTATCTGTAGTAAAAAAGCAAATGTAGTGTGTTCATATTTGTAACAGCTTAAGTTCATTGTTTATATATCCTAACCCCTACCACAGATCAGTAGCTCAAATTCTTTTAGTTAGTTAGTTATGTTTTCAAGGTAGAAAGCTGAAGACTATCAGAAAGCCCTACAGAACAAGACCAAACATAAGCAAACAACCTTGAGTCTAAGAACACTAGAAGAACTCCAAAAGCCTGAAGAAGAGAAGGAATGAGGTCTCAACGAGCCCGGACCCAAGTTCTAAGGAGTTGGAACAGGAGGTGTAACCAGGGGCTGGACCAAGAGATGTGTGAACGGGGGATTGGGTGGGCAATGTTATAAAAACCATAGAAATCAGTGTTCAGGGGGGAAGATGTCATCATGTATTCCTAAAAAGCCCTAAGCCTGGACATTAAAGAATCTACCTTTTTATTTTATCCCACATTAACTTGGCTTGGAGTCCTGTTTTGGGGTTCTTTCATGGCATCCAAATGAAGACTGTTATCTAAATATGAAGTCAATTGGTGGGAGGCCACTCTCTTCTACCAGAAATGCCATCCTGAGAATTTTTTCTACAGAAGTCTTCACTTTAGTGGTTTTGCTCCTATAGGTAGAAACAATTGTTGGAAAAATTCCAGTGTCTTTGCATGTTGATCCTGTCTGACTCTAATTTCTTGCTGTGTATCCTCAGGAGCCTTTGCACGAACTTCACAGATAATGCATAAGGAATATCATAGCTTTTTCTACTGTAGTGCAAGCAAAAGGTCAAGTCCTTCTGAATCCAGGTTCCATGTGGCCTTAAGCAGCAGGAGCTGTCATCTGACATCTGTCCATGATCTAGGACTTCTCACTTCTCAGCCCAGACCCTTCTCATACAGCAGCAAGACTTGTAACATCTGTCAAACCTGGGGCAGATCGAAGAACTTTGGGAACAACAAAATAATTTCAGAATGCAGAAATTCTTACAGGTGAAGTCAAACTAAAAATATTTCATTCCTTATAAGGACACTTTAAAATATCATGATACTTTCAGTACAATTTACTATTTTATGATAGATTTTAAATGCTATAGAAAGTTTCTGGGGACTTTTGGCATCAATGTGTTCTAAGTGCATGATTTCTTAATTTGCCTTCATATTGGGATATTTTGCTCTCAATTATTGACAGTCATAATTTTTAATATGTTTTCACATTTGATAGTAATCGAATTTCCAAGCAATTATATTTATTAATTCTTTCTTGAAAAAAAAAATCCAATTTTGTAACCCACAGGTGAAATACACTATAATAATAATAACTTTCCAGAACTGAACATAATTTTGGAAAATATATTTTAGGATAGTTCCTATTCGTTTTGATAGTTCAAAAAAATCACCCTATATGTTCATTAAACTTATTAATTAGTAAAAATTGCATTTTACATTCATTCTTCTGTAATTTATAAATCTTTAAATAGATTTCCCCAAGTATTTGATAGACAGGAATATGCAAATGCTTTTCTGGAATCATCAGCAGCAATGAATAATAATTTTCTTATGAATAATTTGAACACAAATTATTGAAAGCATTACATCAGTTCAAAGAATTAAATAAGCATGAAACTAACTCTTTAAGCAGAAGCATTTAATTTTAATCTTTTCCTTTGTTCTTACTGGACAAAGCATTTCTCCTTACTGGAAGTGTTAGTAACAAAGCCCCCAATGCATCCTCTTTGCTATCATTGTGTTGTGAATAAATAATTTCTATCTTTAAATTACATGACAGTCTTCATGATCACAATTTATCACGATTCCTGAAACTCCACAAACACATCACTTTAGTGATGCTTTATGAGGCATCTACCTCTATCAAATAAAACACTTGAGTTCATCTAATTTTAGGGTTTTTCTTATCTGGTATTTTATTTCGTGGTCCTCTTTGTCAGAGATTACAGTTACTTGAAGAATGGTGAAACAAGGGCAGAAGGCTCAACTATGTTTACATTAAAACTTTTTTTCTGCACAGTGATATACTAACTACAAGAAGAGCTTTACACTGGACTATATTTTCACACAGTTACACACAATTCTAAAACCTACACACACCATGGAAACTATCAAACATCACACAGCTATAGCCAAATATTAAGCAATATATATTTCACAAAATTGCTGGATCCAAGCAATCTTGTTTATCATATTTTTAACTTTATAAAAAGACTTCTTCAGTGTGTTGTTCTACAGAGCTTTTGCAGGCTTCTTCTCTCACTTCTGCACCAGCTCAAGGTCTCTAGACAAATTTCATTCTTATCTCAGCAGCTTGCACCTGCAAATTTTCTTTTGGTTCAGTAACCTGAAAATGTTTGTATTCCAACAATAATTCTCATGAGAAATGCCAGTTACAGGTAAAGATTTTTACAGAATACACAGGAGAAGTAATGACATCCCAGTGTTAGTACCCTTGATGAACAACTTATACAGGTTGTGAATGAAAGAAAGTATTTTTACATATTTTTAATAGAAATGTAAAAGCAGCTTTGATTCACATGCCTTTATGATATATAAAATGGGGGAATGCATAGCTCCTGAATTTGCAAGATGATCTGATTCTCTCTGCATGGAATACACAGAACCTGAAGAAGAAAGACATTGCATTTTTATTTCCTCTTGATCAGTCAGTGCAATTGGCAGGAAAAGTACATCTTAAGATGTTTTAGGTACATAGGCTTCAAATGCATATTGAAGGCTCATTGAAGCATCATGTTTCTGTAAGCAATTTAAAGTTCAAGTTCTTTGATAATTAAAAAGTCTGTAGCTTTAGAGTTATAGTATGCGCAGTAATTATTCTTTACACTTGCATAAGTGCGTAAACTCAAAAAAAACCCCCTCAACCAAAACTACAAAGTAAAACTTCTGGCACTGAGGAATCGTAAAATCATAGAATGGTTAGGGTTGGAAGCAAACATATATACACATAGTTCCAATCCTTCTGCTGTGGACAGGAACACCTTCCTTTAGACCAGGTTGCTCAAAGCCCCATCCAACTTGTCTTTGAACACTTCCAGGGGTGGGGCATCCACAGCTTCTCTGAGCAACCTGTTCCAGTGCTCACTACCCACACAGTAAAGAATTTCTTCCTAATATCTAATATAAGCCCACTCTCTTTCAGTTTAAAGCCATCACACCTTGTTCCAACAATGCATACCTTTGTGAAGTCCCTCTCTGTCTTTCAAGGAATGCAATGGTTACTGTCATAACCTGGATGAGACCTTTATGACAGAGGCATTGATGCCTCTCTGTTTAAATTATTGTATACACTAACTGATGTTTTCATAGGTGTTAGATGAACCTCTAAGAGAAATACTCTTTTTCAGTTGGTGCTTATTTACAATTTCCTAGTTGTCTTGATCTGTATATGACCCATTTACTGGTTTGATTAGCTTTAATTATGACAGTCCATGTTCAGATAATATGCATGCAGCAGGAAGTTTTTGGAGTGCAAGCTGTCAGATTCACCATGATGTAAATTTATCATGTGGCTATATAGACTTTGCAATGCAAAAATGTTTAAGTTTGTTCAGCAAAACAATTGTGACATTCTTGCAACTATCTGGAACAAAAATCTTTAATTTTTTTTACCTTTTTTACTAAAAGTAATCTTAGTACTTTTTGCTTCTGGCTTTTTTACTACAAAAGGATTTTTATTATCATCCTTTAGAGTCTGATTTATTACATTTTAAATTAAGACTAACAACTTAAATTATCACAGTTTCTGGATATTGATGCTTTCCTATCTGATGAATCCAGGAGGAAATAATTCTTATCTTCTAATCTTGAGTTGTACAAAATGAAGACATTTGTGTATTTTTGGCTCGATCTGTGAGGTATAAAAATCCTCATTTAGGAAAAAAAAAACATCTGTAACTTTATTCTGCTTCTGGAATAGTTCAAGCTGTGTGGTAATGTTCTTGGGATAAATTTGATTGCACATTTGCATATCTCCATTATATTTTTCTTTTCTATACAACTAATCTCTGACTGCCTTATTTCTAGTGTGTAGAAATTAAAAACTTTTATGGTACTGTAAATCTGTAAACAAAAGGAATTAAAATTTTGAAGGAAAGCAGAACTGAGATTAACTTGTAATGTTTAATATGTATCTGAAAAAATACTCTCTAATTAGAAGGTCAACTAAGAGCAGAAATAACAACAGTTACTTCATTTTTTGATGTAAGAAATTGATCTGGGCATGACACACTTGTAAGACTGCAGTAGGAGGAAGGAAAGTTGTTTCATTTAAAAATATGACCTCAGGGCTATATCACTGGATGTTCTGAAAGGGTTTATTTATGCATAACCTTTACTGAAATTTCAGTTTTGTCTGCTTTTCTATTTTGAATTAAAAAGTGGTATAATTTTAAATTGAACCAAGGAAATGTTGATATGGAATTAGGTTTCTAATTTTTAAGAAACTTACAAACTCCAAAATGCCAATGCTCTTTGATCATGCTAGAACAAGAGTCCTTCTCATGCCAGTTGTTGTCTCTTAGCTGCTCAGTTTTGATATTCTATATTTATAAAGCTACAGTGAAATACCTTCTTCAGTGTTTGATTAATTTTTAACATTTTCAGTCAGAAAGCATGGATAGATGCCTTCAGTGTAATTTCACTCAGATGTGCTGCATTTTTACTAGTTTTTTTTAAGAAACGAAGGTAAGTGTCTTTCCTCATTCAGCTGATGAAACAAAACAGCCTTTGAGCTGTTTGTAAGCAACAAATCAGCACATATGGCTTATCAGGATGAAATATTTTTTCTCTTTTTTTCAGAAAAGTATTAGAACTTTACAGAACCTGTTCCTCATAGCATAATTAAGTGCCCTTGTGGCACATTGACCTTGTGCTCTCATCTTTGAACATCAATCTTCATCACTGATGTGATAAATGTTTAACAGCAATGGTTAGCCTAAAATATGAATATAGCCCTAGCTTTCCGATATCTCTGAAAAAAAAAAAAAAAAAATTAGGCTATATCTTTGTTTTACTTTCAACCTTTCCTCTCCCATAAGGTGTTAGGTATTTTCCCCCAGTTTCTGAGTGTTTTCAATGATATTTTGAAGCAGGAGAGACTTCTTGCTCCCTGAATCTAGTTCCTTGCAAGCTGAAGCTCATACCTAGCGTTTTCTGTAAAAGTTGCATGTATCTGACCTGCTCTTGGAAAGGAAATCCCTCTTCCTTTTCTTCATAATTTCTACATCACTCATGATCTAGTCTTGGTAATGAAAAACTAAAAAAGAATTTTTTTCTGGACAAAGCTGGTTTTTTTATCCCAGAGGCACAAGCTAAAATGTCCATGTATTCCTGATCACGTGTAATTATTCTATGTGATTAATTTTACAATATTTAAATAAATATAGCTGTGGTTTATTTCTGTGGTATGAGAATTTTTAATACAATATCTTGCTCTCAATTTTTCTATGCATAATTCCCTAAGCAGAAGTGTATGTATGCTGTTATTTCTTAGGCAACAATAGTAACTGTTCTATGTACTGATTTTCTTTTCCTCTTAATGTTATAGAACTTTTGAAAACCCAGTGTAACTCCTTCAGTGTTTCCATGGTATGTTCATTAATTGTGATTATTTACTAATTTTCTTTAACTCCTAAGGGTCTGTATATCTAATTGTATTTACACATTTTTCTCACTGATAAGAGGTCCACTGAAATGGAGAAAATACTGCACACACTTATATCCAGTCCTTGCCTCAGCTGTGCCCTATCAGTTGTCAGTATGTTGTAATTACTTCATGAATCTTCCACTTGCAGAGTTTAATACAGTAGGAAACATGACACTTAAGTAATACAATTTAAAAAATTACCTGCCTGCAACTGTGAAATCTCCTTGCTTTCTCTTTTTTTTTGACATGCTTCTTTAATCAAGCTACTAGTCTGTGAACAATTTCCATAAATCCCTCAAATTACCTTGTGTTGACAACGCACTTGGGCTAGACCAGCTATCACTCTAATCATGCCACCACAACTGCTGTTGAGGGGCACCAGGCCCACACCTGGGTGTCAGGGATTCCTGTTGGCCTCCTCAGTCTTTTTGACTATCTGCTCCGTACCTCCCAGTCTGAAACCTCTTGAAGAGGTATGAGCATCCGTTATTTGTCCAGGGATCTTCTGCAAGATAATGGTAATTACATAGAGAGTGATCTGAGTTCAAGCTTGACATATATTGGTGTGAGTGGGTAGTTCATGTAATTTATCATCCTGAGAGAATTCATTTACTTTTCCTCTTGTGTTCATTTAGGAAAAATAGTAACAAGAGTTCATTTAAATAAGAAGAAAATACAGGTCATTTAATACAGAGCTCAAAGATTTTGGACTCAAAGTGTTTTAGAGGACCATCATATTCCTCTCCAGGTTAAGCCTCTTGAGACATCCAGAGTACAGAAGTTTTTTACTAACCTCTGCAAAGTGGTTTTGTTTTGGTTTTTTTTTTTTCACTTACAGAGTCTTCTACGTCTAATATACAGTATATATCCAGTTATGGGGTTTTTTCCCCTTTTCCCTTTTATTTTCTACATTATGAGGATTTTGTGATTAGCAACGTTTTTGGAAGTCATAAGTTTGTCAGATGAAATACTCCCTTCAAAGAACTTAAGAAAATGCTATGGAGAAACAGAGGATCTGTTATACCTGCAGGGGGCATTGCAATACAAAGAAAAGGAGCAATGAAAGCTACTTAGACTTTTTCCAACTACTTTGTCCTATAACATTTTTTAACATTTGGCTGTCAGGTTTAGACTTCTTTTTTTGTCTTTTCTTTTAAAAAATGGCAAGTAATTTTGAAGATATTAATGTAAGTGGTTTCGAAATCACATTAAGAATATTTAAATTACAACTGGAAGGATATTTTCAGTGTTCTTGCTCTTACTGATATTGACAGGAATATTGGGATAATGATTTTAAAATGGGATATAAAATGACAGATAGTTTCTGTAGTATAGAAAAAGAGTTTGGAAATGATCCATTAATAAAATTTCAAACTCTTTCATTAGTTTAATGTTTCTAATTAGTCTGTAAACATTATGAATCTCTCTATTTTTTATACCTATAACTTTATTTATAAAGAGGAAATGAGGAATGGCATCTAAGAAGCAGTTCTAACAGAAGATCTTATCTACTGTGCTATGCACATATATGAGAATGATGTTGGGTATCTTGTTATTCCTCATAGAATTCATTAAATATATATTTTACTAAGTGTTGTCTATGGTAGACAGATTTAGAACCTATACTGAGTGCATACCTGCTTCACAAATGTTAGGTGGGCACTTCCAGACATAAACAGTGTTATGGAACCACACACCTAAGACAGCCAAAATATGTCCATATACTTCTCCATACAGCAGAATATGATGATCAAATGGCCTGATGCAGATTTTTCACTGCTTTGTCAACAACACCTCAACCTTTCTCTGCTTCTCAGTTATGGAAAATCTTTCTCCTTAGAAGCAGACAATAAAGCTATAACTGTCAGCAAAAAAGGAAGGTGATCAGACTTGAGAACTGTCACTGGGAGGAAAAACATGATTAGATGGACTTGTTAACCACGCATAAGGAAAAGACCAACCAAACTCTGAAAGTATAGTAGAATGGCCATAGTTGTAACTGCATGATTGACAGTGGTTCTATGCAAATTCAGCTTATTTTTACTCACTTTAACTCCTAAAATGACATTTGTTGGTGTTTCTTCCCTTCTTTCACCAGCAGTGATGTTATAATGAATTATAAGGTTTAGTTGCAGGGTGATTTGTGATAGCAAACTGTTATTTTTTTCAAAATGGAGTCAGTCACATTTGCAAATGTCTTTGTATTCCATTACACCCAGGGAAAATGGAAGACACATTTTGATGGTAAAATAATCAGATTAGAGGCTTAGCTGAGACCATTTTATTTCCAGGATTTATCAGTAAACTGCTTATGAATGCTATTGATTTGTTGACTGCTTCTTTGTAATCTTAAAGCAAAGATTTGACACTGTGTTCCTGATATTCTGCATTTTCTGATAAATTCCCTGCATTGCAATAACCATTGTGCTCTTGCAGTAGATCCCTAATCTCTTGCTTTGTCAAAATTGAGTGAAAAGCCATTAGAATTCACTTACTATATATTTTCCTGCATTAGCGTTTCAGTACTTTTGTTTGCACTTTGTCACATTGGAAAGAAGAAAACAGTGATCTGGTTTTTACCATTTTCTTCTCCCTTTGACATTTTTCTGGGAAAAATAAAATCCAGCCCGAGAGTTGAATTACTGTTAAACATGGCAAACCACTCAAGCTTCATATAACCACCTCAAAAAGGAAAATACATTATCCACATTAATATGGAGACATTATCTATTTCAGATGTGCATTTAGTTTATACAAATTTCTTAACTGACTTAACTTCCACATTTTTTAAGCCAGTTGTGGAGTTTTCTTACCAATTTGTTCAGGCAAGGCTGTATTCTATGTGTAAGTACTTAGTCATCTGTATTCCATTAATTGCCCTCTAGAATGAAAGCAGATGTATTGTTTTATTCTTAACAGAGCAAATGGTAAGTCTCATAGCTAAAAATGCTGTGGTGATCAAAAGTCAGTTTCTATTATTATTTTTGAAGTATCGGTTCCAAAATGAGAAAAATGAGGAAGGATAAAGATCTTGTTAGCATTCACCAAACGAAAGCTAATTGAATAGTGAAAAATATGAAACAGCTTAATTCTTAATTAATTAAACATTTGCTTCCTTCATCTTGCCATCACTTGTTATTGATGCAATAACACGTATGTTTGGGAGAGCACAGATACTGCTAAGTTCCTTAAGATGAGAGAGAGAAGAGCCATCACCTCTTGACACGTATTTGTTATAGTTTCCCTTTTGGTCTAGGAAGTGTTAAAGGTCAGGGGTCTGGCATTCAGACTGAATCCCAAGAATTCATACTTAAATTTTTGGCTTAAAATACATTTTTCACACTTAGCACAATTTGAAAAACTTTGCAAGGTTATGTGAATGAGATGATTAGTTTTTTCTTCATAGGGAGTTTACACAATCCAAAGCATAGAGTTTAATGGACAACAGTGATGGAATAGAAGACTACAAATATACATTTGCTTATTTCTGTTTTGTATAATTTTGCAGGTTTCCAGCTCATCTTTTCAGCGTCCATAACAAAAAGCTGACAAAGACATAAAAAACCAGTACAATAAAGTGAAGATATAAAATACGCATCTTGTCAACTGTGTTTGCTTGTAAGTTACATAACAGATTTTTCAATATTCAAATTCCATTTGCTAGAATGACATTTATTTCAAAAGTACACAGATCAGGTAAGATGATTGGCTTGGGACATTAGCAAAGTCATTTCTTTATTACTGAATTTAAAAGGAATCTGAAAGAAGACATTATAAAATCCTCATGTCCTTGGTTAGCTGTAAAATATTTGATCACTTGATGTGGAGCCAGATATGTGCATTCCTTGCTCTAGTCTCAGGTGGTAAACACACAAAGGCAGCTGTTGATTTAATTTTCTAGTGAATAGTTTATTACTCCTAGATATAATGTATACATGGAACAACAATGTCAGAAGGCAGCTTTGGGTGAGTTAAACTTATAAACCTGGAGTTAACAAATTAATAGCCAAAAAAACCCCTGTCTTAATACTGCTGGTGCTCTGGAACAGATTCTTTAGTAACATCACGCAAAAAGATGTGTTGCATTCAAAAATTGTATTTTGTTCTGTCTCAGATGAGACTGAGATATCAACCTTATTGCCATTGTTTCAAACACCTTATTTAACAATTTCCATACCATTGCTATTGTCAAGGACACAGGAATTAGCCATGGTGGAGAAATCTGGTTTTTTGTACTGTTTGTTACTGGCAGCACTTTGAAGTAACTGCTCTGCCTCAGTGATAATCACAGAGTCTGATCAGATCCTTAGTTCTGCCAGTTTTACACATGGTATAGAAGGTAGTTTTCGTTTCCAAGGTAGGGGCTTAGCAACTCCTGTTTCTTTTCTTCAACTTTTCTGAGAATTCAAGACAGACCTGAACTTGGAAAAGGTACCTGGTGTGCCTTATGCCCAACTCAGCACACTGAGTTTATTACTTTCTTTATACACTGCATTGCACTAGGTAGTGGTGGAAGCCAAAAGAATATCTGCATTTGGTATAATGAAATAGCTTTGTAAATTGGGTAAACAGAAAGAGCATAAATAAAAAGAGCATTTAAGACACCCACAAAGTTTCTGCTGAAAAATTTCATGTTCTTTTTGTAAGCTCTCAGTAGAACAGGTCTTCAGGATGTGATAACGTCAGAGGAACGTACAGGTGACTGAGCACTGGAAGAGGTTGCCAAGAGAGGTTGTGAAGTCTTACTTGCTGGAGATACTCAAGAACTGTCTGGATGCAATTCTGTGCAATGTGCTCTAGGATGACCCTGCTTGTGGGGGGATGTTGGACCAGCTGACCCGCTGTGGTCCCTTCCAACCTTACCCATTTGGGGATTCTGTGATTCTATGACCTGGCATGAGGAAAGTGTGAACTACCAAAGGTTTGACAGGGTTAGGTCATGTCAGATCATGAGAAGAAGAGAAATTCTTTCTTCATCCTAGTCTCTTATCCAGGTGAGTAATCAAGGAAGTGAATCATTCAAGGGACTCTTGGGTTTATAGTTGTTATAATTCTCTTGGTGTAAGGCATTATTTTGTAGTTTGGTGTTGATGAGAGGCAAGTATAGATGTTCCTGACAAGTCAGCCTCTGTTATGTTAGATCCAACAGAAGAAAACCCCAGAGCGCCAGCTTTGACTATTCATCTCTAGGGAACTCAGCTCTTCAGTCCATAAAATTCTCTCTCATTCAAGGGGAGAATAAATACAGTATCTCTTTTTTATTACATATTTATTGAAAACCAAACCAAACCTTTTAATTCAATTCTCTTCAGTTTTCATTTAACCCATTGATTAGTGTACATAAAGCAGGATTCTTTCTCCTAGATGGAGTATTCCCTGCTGAAAGAGCTACTACTACGGTACACAGTTTTAGAAATGCTTCAGAAGGGTACTGGACAGGTACACATCTAAGCACCTATCATGTACTTCCAGAAACTCTGAAAGGTTATGTTTCGTGAATCACTTTTCAAGGTAATAGCGATTCCTCCATTCCATCAGGAAAACAAAAAGCAATTTGAGACCAGAAAGCTAAAGTGTTTATTGCAAGGTGATTTCATACTTTAATATGAAACGTGTAGTCTTTCCTCTTAAACATATTACTAGATACCTCATGGAAGAAAAATGAGATTTCTCTTGTTCTTAGAATATGTAGTCCCTTACTGGCTTTAAGAGCCTATTCCACAAGGAGAACTAAATTATAATCACATTTCCAAGACACACTCTTAGAACTTACAAAACAGTAACAACTTTGTCTTGTATGCTAAGAATTTATGTACTATTAACTGGTGACAATTTTCATAAGGAAAGAGCTGGTTTATGATAGGCATATTGTGAATAAGTTGTCCTGCCTATTACTTGATCTTATATACTAAAATTACAACTAATGAGAGACAGACACAGTAAATACAGTCAGTTTGTGGTTGTGGATTAGGAATAGAGTATTCAGAAAAACAGGATAATCAACATTCACACAGTTGCATGAATGGTGTCACCTTTCAAATCCAATTTTTCACATTGATAATTTTAAAAGACCCGAGTTAAATGTCCTAACAACTGGTCAAGACAGATTTGAACCCTTTCCCTAGGAGTCTCCTAATGCTTTTATTAAAATTGTACAGTAGCAATGAGGAAATTTTGAAACAAACTTTAAAGACTTCTGTTCGCATCAAGGCCTCTCACAGTAACTGTCACTGTAAATTGAATGTTCATTGTAAATAAAAAATTATAAATCACTAGGCAGATTCAGATTTTCAGGCTGGAAGCAAAAACTGGTAAATATTTTAAATCTAGTTCCAGTTGTGCTTCATTTGAAATTTATAATTTTATAAGATACATTTTCTGCTGCAGTTTCTGACAGCAAAGAATGGAGGAATTTGTTCATCAACAGAAAGTGATACTCTTTTTAGTTTTAAGGTTACTGGATGATGTGCATAAAAAGCCAAGAATATGAGTCTTTAAGGAAATTATCACTGATTCTGTAAATGTGATTGTTGAGGGGGTTATCACTGAAACCAGAACTATAATTCTCCGGAGCCCTGAAGTTCAGGTAGGAGATCTGGGATTCTCTGTGAGGAATCAGAGCAAACAGCACAATACAAAGTGGCAAAACCGTGTTCTATGTCATTAATTGGTTAGCTTTGGCAAGATGGCTGACCATAATCCAGCCTTACAGACAAAATCCAGTGAATCCAAGATTATTAACTCTAACTGTATTGATATTGTGAGATGATCAATACATATTGCAGTATCCAGGAGTATTGTCAGCTTCCCAGATCCGATTGTCTCCATCCCTAGATACAGTCCAGCTATGTTCTGACTGTGTCTGAGTAAAACCTTCATAAGCATTCAGCTTTCCTTGCCACATGCCTGGGTTTTCCTGAAAAGGAAGACAAGGCATCCATGCCACATGCTCTAACATACACATGATATGAGAACGCTTCTTATGATCTAGTAATTTCTGGGGCATGGCCTGGGACAAAAGTGTTGTTGCAGAAAGAGAAGCCAGTCTAGTGCGTCTGACTCTTGGGAAGATAGTGGTTTGACAGATTTCCTAATAGGGAGCAGATATTAAGATTTGGATGTTCAGTTTTTTAGATAATGAAAAATCAAATTTTCAGTTGAGTTTTCAATTTGATTTTTACTTTTAAATTGTCATAATTGTTTCCCATCTTTTATTTTTGCCCAGCCTAGTTCAATCCTTCTGTCTTCTTTTCCCTTCCCTCTTCATTACTATATCAAACAAGATTTTATTCCTAGCACTCAATAACTGTAGTAGAAAGAGTTTACTTAAATCTTGCAAATTTGATTGGACTACAATCCTAAAATCAGAAGTCCACATTATTGTTTCATGTTGTATGGCAGACATCCAAAAACTGTGGGAGACAGGAGATGCAAGTGTCTAGTTTAACTGATTAAAAAAATATATAAAATAATTAAATTTATTTTAGGGAATAGCTTATTTTTTAAACTTGGTAATGTCTGTAAGGAAGTATTTTTCCATCTTAAATTAATTTGTTCTACTCTTATGTAAGGAATTTTAGTAGCTGTATTAATAAAAATACCTAATGTAATAAAATACAAATAATTCAGATCTAAAGTCAAATACTGAAAGACCTCTTGAACCATTGTGTATTTCCTCTGTACTATTTATAATTGTCATTCTTTTAAAGAGTTAAAAAATTTTATATCTTCAAAAAGCATGAGAAAATATCATATTCTGTACCAAAATATGAGAGTGAGGAAAAAAAAAAAAACAACGACAAAAAAACCCGTGCCATAATCATGCAATTCTATTTCATTATTAAAAAAAAAAAAAAAAAGAAAAGAAAAAAAAGAAAAAGAAATCTCTATTTCTCTGTTTTACAAAAAATCTCAAGGGAATATAAGCAAAAATGTTGTTTGATTGAGTTTTGCCTAAGAATTATCCACTGAGAAAAATATTAAGTTCCTTGTCTTGTTTATTTTTTCTCATCACCACCTACCACCAAACTAGGGCCAAATACAAAATTTAAGTAACACTGTGGTGTTAGGTATTTTTAATAGGTAAATAGACCTCATCCATATGAACTCTATTTAATATATGAATGGCCTGTGTTACATTGTCTTTACTAAAAGGAATGCTTTCTTCTTTGATATCATTTTTATAATCCCACAAAAGCTCTTGCCTTCAAATTAAATTCTTATATTTCAAATCCTTCCATTTTACATGACATCCAAGTTAGTTATGCACCTGTATATTTCACAGTACATTCACTCTGACATAGTCTCAGAAATAGTTTTGTGCTTGCTTATTTACTCATATATTAATATATTGTCTATATATTAGTTAGTGGTTCCTGTGGCATACGATGTGGTATCTTTTTGTCCTGAGCTAAGAATTATGAATGTATATGTGTGTGTGTGTGTGTGTGTGTGTGTGTGTATCTGTCTGTCTGTCTATCTGTCTATCTCATGGTAGCTTCGTCTCTGTAACCCAAGTTCTTTTCTGAATTTTGTAAAATAATCTTTACCTCTGGTAATATTTTCAGGTGTTCAGATATACTTGCTATATGAGCAAATGATGAAGCAAATTCTTATGGGGAGAATCAAAGACATTTGCATTATGAGTGAGTTCTGGTTTTGGATGTTTATCTTCTCTTGCAAAGAGAAGAAACATTTGGGTTATTCTGTGATGCCTCAAGAGCTTATGCATCCTAATCTTATATTACATGCATTTGCTCTGAAAAATGTTTTATATGTATTGTGGAAATTATATTGTCTGTTGAAGAGAAGTGTCTTTCAATGATAAACACCTCTTAGACATCCTATTTTTCAAGAGGTGGCATTTCTAGGCAACAGAGGTATGTCAAGACTTTGTTGACATCTGATGTTTCTGAAGATCTGATCTAGTTGTGATATATGATTACATGAACCTTAGAGTGAAGTTGGTGGGCTCTAGGCGTGGACTTCTCTGGGCAAGAACCTCCCAAATTCTCATGCCCTCATGACCTCCAGCCACTCATGCACCACGGCTGTTCTTGGGAACTTGTTCACAGATTTAGCAGCCGTACTCTTCAGGTTGGTAACTCTTTTTTCTCATGACCCATCGACCTTTGGGTCTTCATGCGTTATGAGTATCCATGGGAACTTGATAGGCTGCTATCCTAACACAACACTTGGCCTACAAGGTTTCTCTGAGTACCTTTGAGCAGTACAATATGTTCAACACCAAAGCTTGGCTTACCTTTCAGAATAGAATTATGTGGAAATTATAGGATTAATTTTATTATTTCTCATATGTTGATTATATAAGATAAGCTTAAGGCAATCCATATCCTACACATTTGGTGTTTTCTTAAGCAACATTGAATATCCTTGTTTACCTCCCAAGAAAGAATGAAAATAGCTTTCACTTTGGAAGAAATAAGACTCATCAGCATATTATCATGAGTAAAGCACTAAAGAAGAAAATAATTTGCTTGTCTTCCAGTTTTTCACCCATATTAGTGAATATAATGACATGGGGAATGAACCATACTACACTTTCAATTAATTTTAAGGGAGATTTTACTGTCTTAGGAATGTTTAAGAGTTTTAAAGAAATAACAAAACATTTTTTACACAAATTGTGAGAGATATACTGTTTCCACTGTCTGTAGTGAAGTCATTTTAAGATCTGTCCTTTTCACTAGGCATTTATACTTTCTGCAAATTGTTGTAGGTTCTGTTAGTCATCTCCATTTCATTGATTATTTTCACTTTCGGGGTATTAATTATAGACCATAATATTCATATAATGAAACTATAGTAAGGTAAAAAGAACTTGGTTTGGGTTATTGACCATGATATATAGGTGTGAGTTTTACTCTTTCTTCACTTCCACTTGTAGAAAAGGTTTTGAATGATAACAATACTTTACCTGAGATATTAAGGCACATATAAATTTAAGATGCTCCTTAAGGCCCCTGCGCTGTTACACCCCATCCAATGCTATTTCCAGCAGACATATTTTCACACATCGTCTTCCTTTGGCAGATGAAATTTTACTTATTTGCAAGACAAAAGTTTTGCATGTTGTATTAGTCAAGGGAAAAAGTCCAGAAACCAAGAACACTTTCTATTTGAGAATACTGATAGTTTATACTGTTTTAATTGCTATTAGTAAAATGCTGTCCTGATCCTGTGTTCAGTTTCTGTGTGGATCAATAATTATTCAGGTGCTAACATCTGAGGAATTTAGTCCATCATGTACAGTGGAAGTTTTCTGCTGGTTTTCATTCTAAGTAGGAACGTGTAAGAGGAAGAGCTGGGAAGATTTGGGTGTGAGGATGAAGACAAATGGAATGAGAACTATATGATAGGGATCAGAGTCTAAAGCCAGTGGGCATAAATTCACCAGCTCCAGTGCAATTACAATGAATAACACCAATGGAGATTTTTCCATTTTGACTCTTAGGATGCACAAGGTGAAAGTGGTGGGAAAGTTTCAGGTCCTTAATATGTTTGTGATTATCATTGAATATCCTTTTCTTCTTGGAATTTTTTACTATTGAACTCATTTTTCTCATTTAAATCACAGGTTTTTCAATGTTGAGGAGTGTAAAGTTGTCTAAGAAGCTTTAAGGGATGGTTCTAATAAATATTTGGTGTCTCTATAAGCCATCCTCCTATATGGCTAACAGGTGGCCATTACATGGCTGAGATGTACCATTTTAACTACTTGATTGTTACTCTCTGGTAGACCCAAATCAACATTTTGTTGCTCAAATAATTTTTCTTGTCTGTCATTAAAATACTTAATAAATTAGGTAATATTGCTCCAATTTATTATTGAGGAATGGAGACAAATGGAGACAAAAATATTCAGCAAAAAATAGCTGAGCTCCTTTTATCTATAATCTTACTCTAACTCCTAGTATTTTGAAAAGTGTTTAAACCAATAAAATACAAGTTTCTTAAGTAACTGTTTCAATTATGTGTTAACAGTCAATGGGTGCCAAGTGGGAAAACTGTGAAAGTGATCAGACACTGTCTCAGGCCTAATAAAGCTTCAAAGGCTAACCACATTGTTGAAGTGATGAGGTGCTTAGACTTTAAAGCTGTACTCACAGCCTTCATCATCAGTGTCTGTATTAGATTTCTAATGGGCCTTTCTGTGAAAAATGACTGAGGAAGCCAGGTTTAAAAAAAAAAAGATTAGTAAGAGAGAAGTAGATAAGGGAGAGATCAAAATATACATGGTTTAATCAGAATTATGTGGACTACAGATTAATTTTGATATGAAATAAGAACATTCCTATCAAAGATCAATATCAAAGAAAAGAAGAAGAAAATTATAGGAACATTTGGAAATAAAGTATTGCTCTCTAAGTTCTAAGGATGTAGCACATCAATTATTGCATTAATGGTTGCTACTCTGGCAGCCCTTAACATAAAACAAGCTCATCAGAAGCTTTGCCAGATAACCTCTGGCTTTTCTCATAGATTTTTTAAAAAACATTTATAAATTATACTTCATGTACAACTCTTACAGTCAAACAGTACAACTCTATAGCTACAGCTTGCTAGGTTGGTAGATTTTTTCACGGACAATTTGGAAAATTATAAAATTGCAGTAAAACTTTAGTTCTGTGTTGAAGTTAAAAGTTCCGTTTAACTACTTCTCATGAAAGAGTGTGCATAAAGGGAAACTTCAAACAAGATTTTAAAGAACTCTAGAGGCTGTTTCTAAGTTAGACAATACAAAAATAGGTTTCAGGTGCTCAGGTTTTTTTCTTGGTTGTCATTCCACACATAGGTTGGTTTAAGAGTGATTTACTGGGTAATCACTACACATACCTGAGATAATTTTAGACTATTACTCCTTTACTATTAATCCCAACAAAGCAAGCAAATAATTCAGAATAGCCCAAAACCCTCATCAGATTCCATTCAGCTTCACTCAGTGTGTCAACCATTTTAATTGTTGGCAAAGGAGAGTGAAATAGCCAGTACTGACTGGTCTGCAGGATCAGTTCACATCTGAGGTGTAATTCTGCTTGGTGGGAGTGAATAAAGCTGTTTGCTGTCAGAATGGTCAAGAGACAGAGAGTCTGGGATAAAAATAAAAGGAGCTTTTTCTTAAACCTCTTTGAAAACTCATATGTGTGGTTCAATTAAGTAGCAGGATGAAAAGGTCCTTCTGAGTAGTGGTTCTGGCTCAGAGAACTTGGAGGGAGGTGAACAAGGGCTTGACTCTGAGAAGTGGTTTTGGCAAAGAGGGATGTGGTGTGGGCCAGCATCTCCTTGCAGGTCCTGGGCTCAGGAAATGGAAGAGGAACAAGCAAGAGACAGGAAAGAGATACATACTGCAGATTATGCTATCAGACTGACCAGGCTAATGCAAGAAAACCTGTCTATTCAAAGTTGTTATCACACATTTTCTTAGGTAAATTTGACCTATTGGGCTACTTTTCCATGTGATCCCAGCAATTTTGATGTGGTTCAGGAAATCTGTGTTTATTGTAACATCTGACCATAGCCTCCATTTCAGCTCTTCCTAGTAATTGTCTCTTACATTAACTATCTTATAATCAAGTTAACCATGCACATTTCTTGACTGATCTGATAGCAGGAATATATTTAATTACACTCAGGAGAATAAGGTGTTACTATATATAGAATAAAATACAGATCAAGAGCCATGAGCAGGAATGAGTCTATTTCAGCCACTGCTTTGGCACTTCACTCATTTTTCACCCCTTTCCTCCAAGAGCTTCAGCTCTGAGCTAGCTCCTAACTTTGTCTTTGCTGTTCTGGATGCTAGAAGTTAGACTTACAGTGGAACCAGAAACCTTAATGACTTCAAGCACATTGTACTGTGTAAGTAAATAAGTTTCTGATACACTGAGCTCTGCAAGTTACAGACACTCCACCCCCCTCTCCCTTCCCCCT
>JAWWEV010000001.1:98378850-98404259 GCA_035583235.1 Hafferia zeledoni
AAAATATGTTTCTATATTTATCTTAATACTACATGTTTCACTGGATTATTAAATTAAAAATTTACAGTAAAGATCATAGAGTTTAATTAATTCCCTTTCTTGATTATAATCTGTCAAAAAACTTAAGATAACAAATAAAGTCAATTTTATTGTAACATATTTGATAAATTATAGTAAAAACAAGCATGAAGTGTTGTTCTTACACAAATGTGTTCTCTAGTGTTTTGAACTCACTTGGAAGCCATTAGCTTCACCCAACAGACAGAAGTTGTTGAGTAGGCTTTGAAAGCAGATAATCATCATCTAGCTCAGCTTCACTCCGCTATTAGATTACAGTCAGTATGAAAAATAAAAAACATGAGGAAAAGGCATTTGACTGTGAGCCCTGAATGTTCATTGTTTTCATACTAGCTGTGGAAATTCTGGGTGTCTGTAATCTGAAAGCAGTTTTGGAGTTGTATCTGATCATATTTCCTTCATCAATATAGTATATTTAAATAAATGTCTCACTTCATGACTGCTTGCATATCAATTAGTTCGAAGAGATTATTACATTAAATAATATACAGCTATATATAGAAACACTATTTAATGCTTTTCATCTGTGAACCTTACTCTGGTACTGAACAGGAACTAGGGATCAGGAACATTGGGAAAATTAGTATCTTTGGTTTTGCAGAAAATAAGCATTTCACAGTCATGTTTCAAACTTCACAGAAAAGAGAGAAAGGATTCCATATGTGGGAGGATTATTTTGCTTAAAACACTGTTCAGTACTAAAATGTCAAAATGCCTTTTAAGACACAACCACTGTTCCACCTTGAAAAACAGCCAAGATCTTCACTGAGCATCTGTGTCCAGAGTTGAAAACATTATTAGTGGACTGAATTTATGAACACATATGTTTCTGCATGAAGTTAACTGCAAATTACAGGTATTGTTACAATTCCAGCAGTTTACATGCAAGTTTTAGCCTTATCCCCAAAGAGAGTTCTTCCTGGACATCCTGAAAAGGTCAAACTAAAAATACAAATTAAAAAAACAAAAGCCTCTAGAATTTCAAAGAAGTCTTCAGAAAAACCTCCTGTGAGTGCCCTCGGCCCTAGCACTGGCACAAAAGTGGAGTTTAACCACCATGGTTTGCTGCCATAGCCCTGAACACTGGACACAGCTAAATCCTTGGCTGCATTCACTGCCCAAACAGGCCATGTTGGATAGACAGGAGTAGCAGGTCTGTAACTCTGAGCACCAGCCCACAGCCCAGGTTGGAACAACCTGATGGTATTTGTTGAAGAAGCCTATTTATTTAGCATACCAATTATCTTAAAGAATCAAAGATCACCTGGAGACCATTTGAGTTCATAACCCAGGCTCCCTCAGCACATGTTAAAGTTAGGAGAAGTGACGGCAATTTTTTCCCAGCAGATTTTTCCCAGATCTGTTACATAAGTCTGATACTTCAATTACCAAGTGTGTGAAGTAACATTTTGCTTTAAACTAACAGAGCTGCAGAAAATTAACTGGAACACAGCTAAGAACTGCAGCAAACTGATTTTTCAATTTGACTTTCGAGGTGCCAACCATAACAGGTGGAAAAAAGGGTAGCTAACAAGTTTCATGTCTAAAAGACAGCTAGCCCAGTCTGCTGGTTGGTGGCCCACCTGCTAAAATTGCTTATGGTCGGTAGAAACTAAAAAGCATAATGTGATGGAGAACATAGAGTTTGCTGCACTGAGTCACTTACTATGCAAAGTTGCCCTCCCAAGGCTGGTGGCCTCAGCTCCAGGGTGGAGTGCCTTTTAACATTATCTCTCAAAACAAAATGCACAGACTTCCTGCAGAATAAGCAGCCTATTGAGGCTTCAGGCTTACTGCACCATGTGTGCTTCATTAATTATTGTTATTCATGTTTTAATTGTTATTATTTTACAGTGCCCAAGAGGGGTGTAGGGGTTTTGTCATCTGTTAAAGACACAATTAGAAGAGCTAGGCTCAAAGGAGCAGTAGAGGCAGATGGTATATTGGCAGTTAAATTTATAAAATTCTTCTCTCAAGTCTTGCCAGCGAGAGAAATGGCTTTTCTGCCATTTTTTCCTTTTATTTTCTTTCCTTTTTTTTTTTTTTTTTTTCTTTAAGGCAAACAATTTATTTCAAGAAGAGCTTGCTGCAATCAAGAGGGTAGAGAGAGGGACATGGTTTGGTCTCAAGAGTTTTGACATTCAGAAAAAAAAAAAGAAGAAATTAAAATTATTTTGACTGAGTCACAATTATTTATTCATATGTTCTCGCCACAGAGAAAACTCTGCTATTTTCTAAGCCAAATAATATGTGCCATGTGTCCAACTTCTCTCTTCTGTCTGTCACGTTTCTAGTTAACCTTGTTAACTGGGTTAGTGGAAAAACACTGGTGTAATATAACAGAGGCAGCGACCTGCCAGATGACCTATGCAGATCAGATGAAGAATATCAATTTCAGGGTTGATTGGGGGTGTGAATAGGACCACTAGTGCTAATAAAAGCTAAGCTTTTTTACAATCACACCCTCACAGCAAAGCAGTAGCCTTCTGAGGTACTGAGAGCTGATCTGAACTGCAGGTGAGAGTGCAAGTGCACACATACCAAAAAGATAAAAAAGTTTACTGAAAGGGCAAATTGTAAGGCTGTCAGAGAGCTAGGATTACTTGTTTAAATGGCATTTGGGGTCAGGAAGCAGCTGGTCTTAAATAAGCAAATAATGCTTAGAAGTGAGTATTGTGCTCTGTAAATATAGTGATATACAGGAGTTAGAGGATTTAAAAACCAAAAAGATATTGCAGAGTTTTTCCAGTTTTCTGCTGGTAAAACACACATCCTGGGAACACTTAGGTAGTATTACATAGCAGTTGACAAATATTATGTGAATGCAAATTGTCCCCCAAAATGCCTTTTTGATATAGAATAGTTTGAACATACTTAAGCTCCTGGCAGTGGAACATATTCTGCCAGTTTATGTATTAGAAAGTTTTGCAGCACCTCTGTTTCCCAGGCAGAGTATTTGAGGGCTCTGCTAAGCACTACACTGAGGTATCTGTCTTCAAGGATGCATGATTTAGTTACACTTTTAGCTTCTCCCCTCCAGTGCCTGTACAGAACAAACAGTTTATCCTGCACATTTTACCCAAAAGCTGCATGGATGGTGGAAAGTGCAGCCTCTCACTCTCCTGTTGCCTGTGCACTATGGAGCACGGCCAGGCAGGCACAGGAGAGTCTTTTCTCACTAGCCTCCAATGAGTTCCCTAGACCTGGTGGAAATGCATGTTTCAGATATTCTGGAAGCAGAGAAAAAAGGAAAAAAAAATAAAAGATTTATGAGTTCTGGCATACATACCATCCACTTTATAGAACAACTGAAAGTTTGCATATATTCCAAAATATAAAAAAGAAGAGCTTGTTTCAGAGAAGTAGTTGTGTTATGTCCCTCCCAACCACCTCATTGTTCCAGGTCATGGGAGGTATATGTCATATAGCAGACAGGAGAAAGTGGTACCAGTGACGTGTTTAATTTGTAAATCCCTCCAAAAGAACCCCCAATTTTATCAGTACATTACTCTGCTTTCTTTCTTCAAAGGGGTCAAAGGCACAATTAGCTATGCAGAAGTGTAACTAAACAGTTCGACTTCCCAGTGAGTTTACATGGGAACATGACTAGGAACTCAGGTCATTACAAGGCCATAGCTCCTATAGTTTTTTCATAAATTCATTGCCATCATGTGAAATGCGTCATTGGCATATATTTTTCCATATCATTTCAGTGCTAAAGTTCCTCCACCACTGCCTCTCAGTTAGTTGTACCCTTGTTACAGTTTAGCTTAAATGGCTCATGTCCTGCCCTGCTGTTTATACCTCTGCCAAGTTGCTCTCTTCCCTTTGCTGCAAAACCTTTCCTTTTTCCAATATCTTAAGTAAATAAAAGGAATTATTTAAGCATTCTGCTAATAACACGATAGAATAAAATAAAAAACAAAAAGCCCCCAAAACAAACACCCCCCCCAACAACAACAAAAAAAAAAAAAAAAGAGACACCCCCACCCTCTTCCCACACATGAAAAAAGAAATTCTATCAGCATTAGTATTCACAGTTTGATTCTGGCTTGTGCCAGGCACACAGCGCCAGGAGAGCTGCCTCCTTGACTGGATGCTCTCCAGATGGTTTTGTTAGCATTACTTTTTATGGGATCTCATATGCTGTAAATCTCTGGAGCCTGAGCACTGCTTCTAGCTCTGACTCTGAAACGTGCTCTCCCCAAGTGCACAGCTCACATTTGACACCCTTCTGTGAAGTCAGGACCCTACAGCTCAGTGCCAAGTCACAAAAATCTATGTGGGCTAGCCTGACATGGAATGGAAAAGCATGTAGCCCAGCATCAAAAGACACATCCATACACTATAATTTCATATGTCAATTTAATAGGATCATATCAGCTGGAGACTACAAAAAGTGCATTGAAAGATGTCCCAAATTACCACAGCCTGTAGGAAAACATTTGACAACTTGATTATAATAAATATTTATAGACTAGAGCAAGCATCAGCATTTAGAACTCTGCCCTAAATATTAAACAAGCAAACAAACAAACAAGAAAAACCATACTCACAACCCTTTAGATTTTTAGCAAATTTTAGCAAATTGAGAGACTGTGGGACCTATTTCACAGATACGGATTTTCCCAGTGAGTAGAATCAGAGCACAAATGGAATAACATTTATGCCAGTTTAGTGCAAGCTACTCTCCCTCTGTGGCCAGTAAAAAAAAGAAAACGGAAGAACTAAATATATTTGCACCCTGAAAAGGTTCAGTATATATCTGAAAATGCTCCATGGGCCTGAAGCTTTTGCTCAGGGGCACTGTAGACAACATCTTCCCCAGAAAATAGAGGAAAACAGAGGTTTTCTTCTTCCCAGAGGAAAGAGAAATCTCTGTTCATTGAAATATGAGGAAATGCAAAAGTTCAGGGGGGATAATCTGAATACATCATATAAGATTAGTGAGGAAAGCTGTGCCTCTTCCCAGGGCTTCAATCACTATCCTGTTGGAAGGAATCCTAAAGCATGTATTCCTGGGCAGGCTCCTGAAGCCACTGGAGTGGAGGGAGGCTGAGAAGACATCCAAGCTTGGCCCTGATGAATATTTTCTCTACACAACAACATACCTTGGCTTCCTGTGCACTGAGGTAGAGTTTGTAGACATCTTCACCCTTACCAGTGCTTTCAGGCACATTTCCAGTGCCTGCACCTACTCTGAGAAACAAATCAGCACCAGGAAAAGGCAAGTTCGCATGTGCTTTGCCGACAGCTAGCCTCCCCTATGCTAAATTGTTTTTCAATTAATTTTGAATTTCCTTCTGGGATTTTGCTTTGGTCAGACTATTTTTTGTGAATGTAGCTTTTGTTTGTTTGTTTGTTTGTTTGTTTGTTTTTAAGTTCAGAGTTTCTGATGTAGCATAAGAATATATGGCAGCGATACATCTAAAGCATGAAATTGAGGAGTGGTATCACATATGATCCTGTGCAACATATGTGCATCCAGGGGAAATCCTTACTGGTCCATACAGAATCAGACTCTGTTTCTGTCTTTTGCTTCTTCCATAATGGCTTTTGGGATCAGTTCCAAGGTGAAGGATTTCCAGAGCAATAAATAAGAGCAGTGTTTGACAGGGCTAACTAGACCATCTCATAGCAGTAAGTGGAAGATCAGAGGTCCAGTGTCCAGATTGATACCTGGTTTGACAGTATAGATAGGTCCACTGTAATCATTACCCTGCATAAAAACACGCACAGACATGAATTCAGGCAAAGATTTTAAGAGTTGATAGTCAGTTTTACAATTGATACTAAAATGCTCACATGACTTCGGACTAAAATAAGAGCTTCTTCATAGAGAACCTTTTTACTAGAGCTTTCACCAAAAAGTGATTGTTTTCAGGACTCTGTTTGAGACTCCTCTCATCTATTCTTGCATGTATATATTTAACCTGCCCTATATTTATATATAATAAACAAGGAAAACACAGTCTTGTCTTTCCTGAATTCTATGAAGCAAAAGACTTTTATGGTATAACACCATTAAAATATCATGTTTTAAACAAGTGTTAATTCTAAACTAACAAATGCTTTCCATCCTTTCATAATTTTTAATATTTCTTCAGAGATATTTCTGATAATGTTACTGATCTCTACAGAACATTTAAATGCAAAGTACACAGTAATCATTTGCAAGAAGTGCTACACACGCTAAAATAAAATAGACCAAAAGAAAGATCTGAAAAAAATCCTGTCTGGATTAAAGATGAATGCTTTTTTTTTTCTCTTTTTCCCCAATAGTTCATTATAAAGGCAGAGACTTTATTTTGCTTGCAACTGCCTCAAAGTATCATGTACTTTTTTAACACTTTTATATAAACAAATTCTTGCTTTTAGTGAATTGTATTAATTTGTGGTGATACCTCAGAATTTCATAAGAGAATGAAATGTCATTATTTTGGGGGATTTATATATGTATGTGAACCCTTTGTTCAAATCAGCAACAGGATGTGATCGTCTTGGATATATCAAAGACATGAATCATGGAAAAGGTCTCTGAAGGAGGAAAGGGAGACCTTACTGGTGCCACATCTGAAGTGGAGTGTCTAATCTGACACCTGAGCGTCCATGTGTGGGAGATTTCGGAATATCTTGATTGGCACTTGAAACATATGAGACACCAGAGAATCCAGGTGAGAGCTACAAAGGCACGTAATGCCAGACTTCTGTACTTCTGGTGAGGTCTATGAAGGCTACAAATTTACAGCAAGTAGGGAAATTTTGACTTCGTTAAATAGTAAATAAAGACTGAACTGCTCTGAGTGTTAGTTCTGTGCCTGAGTGCTTCAATAAATGTTTGACCTCTGTAAGACTAGGGATATGAGAAGTTCCCAGGTGTGAGGTGGATTACTGATGTTGCTTTAGGACAGACAATAAGTTACCACAGTCTTTATTCTGTCTTATTTTCAATTAAAATAGGAATATAACAGAGACTGATCACCTAGCTGTGCTGTTTTTACCCCTTTTTAGTCAAAATGTGCTGAGTTATCCAGGATTTACTTTTTAAACTTGCTAAATTAAACCAGCTCGTCTTCCCTAACCCTGGGGATCCCTAACATATTTCACTCAAAATAGGATTAGACATTTTAAATAGCTCATCCAAGCAATCCAACTTGGTTCACCTGAACTGTGAAAAGGAGGATTAGCAGCAAATTGGCAAGAGAGTGTGTGTCCAGCAGCTGGGAAACAGCTGGCAACTGGTGACCCTCACAGCAGAAACAGCTGTTTGCAGAACACACCTAGTGGTGCCGCTGTTTCACTTGCCCTAACATCTTAGGAAAGTGGTGTGGGGATGTGTACTCTGAAATGTTAGCTGTCTCAGAACTGGGCAGCTCCTCACCTCCTGTGGGCGCCCTCAGAAGTGAAACTTCTCAGAAATAAAGGTGCATGCCTATCTGTGGGTGTTATACATTAACCAATTTAGATAAGGTAGCTGACTTTTAGAATACTTCAGGCATATTAATTCTGTTATTTGTAAGTGTAAACATATATGTGCAAATACCAATAAAATTATAATTATGGAACATGTTTTCTCTGGAGAACTTTGACTTTCAAAAAGTCCCAAGGATATCAGAAAGAAAGGAAGTATTTATTTTGTCTCTCAGCTAATCCTGCAAAAATGAAGAAGGTTGTAAATTTAAAGGTAATCTCTTGCTATTCTCTGACCTGGACAGATAGTGGACTCATAATTTCTTGCACTCTTTCGAAATTGGAGTATTTGTTCCAGAGAGAGTCTTTATAATGATCAGAACACATTTTCTGGTTTTTAGCCTCCATATCCTGCAATGACATTTTAAAGTATAAATTAAGAATTGTACAGTGTGGCGTTCCTATATTACTGTCTATATTTCAATGTATGTACATATAGATATTGAAATTTTTAGAATAAAGTAACAAAATGTCAATATGTAGAGTGTTGTAAAAAGACTATTAATGGCTGCATATTCACCATTATGCTTTGTAGGGAAGTAAATGTAACAAAAAGTTAGTTATTTCAAAAAATAACAACAAAAGATGTTCTTCAATGAGTAATTCTGTAGTAATTTTGGAATTTTCAAAAGTAATTATAAAAGAGAGATGTAATTTATCTGTATTTTAGAAGTGAATAAAATGAAGGATTTTTAGAAAATAGTTTTGTAATATTGGCAGCAAGAAATTTTATTTAAACTTCAGTTTAAATTTAAGTTTAAATTTGACTGTGAGAAGGGAAATAATCTAGCCTTTCTATGCATAATTATGTCCAGGTCTAATTCTCAGTCGGGAAGAACATTAAAATACAGTAAGTATTCAAAAGATGCTTACAAAATTATTTAAATTCAGATTACCATATTTTTTCCATTAATAGAAAAGGAGGATGAAAGGTGAACTATCTGCTGGTGGAGGATTTTTCAAGCCTGATGATAAAGATATGACAAAATACTGTCACTGGAATTCAAACTTAGAGAACATTGAACCTGGAAATGAGATGACATGTCTTAAGAGCATAGGAGTAGCAATGCAGCTAAATGCCAAACATCGAGGGGAAAGTGCACTTGGCGTTAGGGACTTTAGGAAGAGATTTCATATAATTTGAATGGAATTTTTTTAAAAGCAACTTTTTATGTTTTGGGTGGCTGTGTTTGAATGAGTATATATAGGGCGGAATGGGAAGGGAAGAAAGAGAGGGTTGTTGGGATAGTCCTTTTGCTTTTAAAATCTCTGACTTTCATCCCCTCCCTGTGTGGACACTCATATAGTACTCAACATACTAAATCACACTTTGTTTAAAGTCAGCATTCACAAATAAACCATTCTCTAAAGCTTAACAATTATTTGTTTCTCAATCTTTAGATACAGAAAAGCCTACATATACCAGTTGAAAATTTGGGGGTTTTACTCCCTTTGGAGGATGAAATATTAGCTATTGTCAAAGACAAGAGAATTAACATCATAGCCCTATGTGCTGACAGATTATAGAGAATTTTAATTTTCAGATGGATGACTAGTGTTAAATGACTAGTCATCACTGGATTTAGGGTTGTGAAGGCTTTATTTATATCATGGATCTTGGTGAGGCCATCTGGGTACATTTCATCTTCCTTTCATGTCCATTACCTGCCTCTTAGGACTTCGGTCCAACACTGATCTCATCTCTGCCATTGATGTGGAGCAGAGTCCATTGAGTAATAAAATGACTTTGAATTTGTTTGGACACACTACAAGTTTTCTGGGGGAAACTGAATAAATTTTGATGTTCCGCAGCTCTGACTATAGCAATTCCTAATTCACAGACAAACTAAAAACAGGCATAAGAAAGTAACAGTAACAGCTGGATACTCCAAATTCTTGTTCAATAAGAAAATCTAAATGTCCAAATCTTCTCTTGTCCTTTTAAGTGACATTTACTTACCACCTACTGTACCTTGTTATTTCTGTATGAGGGTTGTGCAGGCTGCTGGGAAGGAGTGATGAAGATTCCACTTCTGCCATAACTCTTTTGGAAGATTCTGTTTCTGAAAATAAATGAATTTTAAGGAAAAAATATTCTTATGAATATTCTATTTAAAAATTATCAGCATTCCTTCTGGAATCTGAGAACTGCACAAGGTAGACAGTACAGGACTAGATGGCTCATTATTTGGATTTGGAAGGGCAATATGTACAGTCCTCTCCCACATACAAAGGCTCATATCATGCCTTGATTTTCTAAAGAAAATGAAAGTAACTCAGGCTTTTCTGCTGTGATTTCTGAAGTGGTTGATATGAAGAGATTTGTCAAGAATTAAATGGTCTGACTGAATGGATTCTTCCAGATCTGTCGCATTCATCATTCCTTTTCCTCAGTGTTTTTTAATTTTCTTCTCTTAAAAGACTCTGTCTGTGTTGATGTGCTGCCTGACACACACAGGATTAGATAGGTCTATTTTCAGACAGCTGTTAGATCATATGATGAAAGATGTTGGAAAGGACAGTGATGGACTGTATGAAAGTCAAGCCACCCTCTTGAGAAACAATATTTATCCTTTCCTAGTACCAGAGATCAGTATTAAGGGAAGGAAGGGAGCTGAAAACTGGCAGTGCAATCTGCTGTGTGGAATTATATGCAAAGGAAAAAGATCTCTGGAGATGAGGAAGCCAATATGAGCTCCTCCACTGAACCTAGGGTCTGAGTTTATTATTGAAAGCAACATTCCTTCTGCACTCACTGGGGTTAAGATTTCAGCATAACAATCAGGGCCATGCTGGCTGACCTGGTGCTGTTCTAGGAAGTATTATATTCTTGCTGCATTTCTCTCCTGAGACAGGTAATAAGTTCACATCCTGAAGGAGCACCTAAATCTTTGTGCTTCTAACCTTTTGTGAGAGCTACCTATGGCATGGGTGAGCCTGTGAGGGGTTTAGCCTACTGAAGCACCCTCCACAGGCTCCCAGCTCCGCATGTCTGTTTAATGCATCACAGTGAGACAAATGCATTAGCCATTTAGCACAAAACTACCCCTGCAAGGCTGGAATAATGAGAACTTAACCACACCATGATCGTTCCTGTGTGGCCTCAGATGGCTACTTAAGCACAAAGTGGGAGGTTTCCATGCATTTTAGAGAAATTGATGCTGCAGCAGTTTTAAATTTATATGCTTGATGACCTCTACAATCAATAATTTAATGTATAAATGAGACAGCGTTTATCAATGAGATTGTGCCTCTTGGCTGTTAAATCTATGAATGTTAGTTACAAATTACGCTGGCCACAGCATACAACCACATATGTCTTAAGAGAAAAAAATGGAGGTCGTAAAGAGTGATTATTCCCCCTTCCCCCCTCCCCCCCCCTCCCCCCCTTTTTTTTTTTTTATTTGCAAGGCATATAGCAGAACCTTCTGTCTGGTGAAAACAATGCATTTAAAAGACTGCAAAAAGGCTACAGCTTAAACTTTTGTTTGAATTCAAGGCCACTGAGAAGTAAAATAAATTTATACACTCACAGATAAATAAATGTGAAGAAATACAAGTACTCACTTTCAGAGAGTTCAGTATTTGGCCCATTTTTGAATACAGAAGTCTACTCTGATACAGAGAGTAGCTGATGATAAAGTATTGGTTAGTACAGCTGAATTTTAACCTAGATTTGGCAACATAACAGGGAATTTATTTATTTAGGTATTTGTTTCATTGCTACTTACATGAAGAGGCATTTATTAATCTTAACTCTACAGAAGTAGGATAGGTTATGCCACCATTTCAAAAGTCTGGAATTTCAGTCTGTGCTATTAATTAACAATGTATTTTACTAGCAGTACATTAACTAATATTATTAGCTAGCAAAAAGTACTTCAGCCTCTAGAATAAAAGTGTATTTGCCAACTTTGATTTGCATAATAATTCTCAGTTCACTAAATGGTGCCTTCAATCAATTATCTATGATCACTCATATGATCATTTTTCATTCAACAGTACTTGAAAACTGTAAAAGTCACATAGAGTTTTATTTAGCAATACATCTCATGTGTTCTCATGTTCTTTATCTGTGATACATACTACTACTACAGCTCCCACTGAGATATGCTTAGCTAGAATTACACTGCCTCATTCTGCTAGCTCTGAAAGTCCCCAGATTAAGGTCAAAGGATGGTCAGTATGATGTCTTAAAAAAAATCAAACCTTACACCTACATGTGAAGCAACCGAAAAGATTTAGAGCTGTGTGTGTGTATGTGACAGACTGCACCTGTTACTTGTCCCTAATCTACTCTATACCATTTTCCCTTCCTCCTTTAGCATAAAAATAAATGATACAAATAAATAAATTTCTTTGGTGGGGAAAAAAAGGGTTATTTCTGGTTATTTCCTAAGCATGTGGCCTATAACCATGTTTAATAATATACAAAGCTTAACAATGTAACAGTTTCGTTGTTCCCTGATTGTTAAAACTGATTCTGTGTGTTCTGATAAACAATATTGTGTCTCAGAATGGCATTCTACCAGTGCTTGAATAGGCCAAAGATTTTGAGCATAGATGCATTTCAATATGTCCCATATTGAAAGATGAGAATTAATAGCAGGCTTCCACTCAACAATCAAATCATCACAAAAGTAGAATATAGATAAATAACAGTATCTTTCACACAGGTATTTTTCATGCTGACTGACAATATTTTCCTATCAATCTGATTAAGCATTGCAAAATGAGCAAAACAAAACATAGTCATTTAAATTTAATTGAACCCAGAGATTTCCCTAAGAAAAGAGCAAGACATACACGTATTTTCTGAAACAGTAATATCCAATTAATTGAACTGTGTATAGGCATTAAAAGGGTCAGTCATAACAATTAGGCCGGTGATGTGGGTTATGTTCTTTTAATAAGAGGTCAGAAGGCATAATTTACTTTTTTTCTGGTAACTGATATCACTGGTCTCCCCCAGTTTCTGACTAATTTGGAAATACCTTGTAATGAGAATCTTAATAAATCTTACCCTTCAGGGACAGAAAGACTCTTCTGGAAGAGTTAGTGCATTGCATGATCCAAAATATTTCCATACCAGAAAAAGGACAAACTATTGCGATAAAACCCACAAACCAACACAATAAAAAACTAAATTCCAAAAAGAAACCACCCTCAGTTCTGAAATACAGATAAATTGCAGTACAGTGCTTTAAAGACATCACTGAGACATAAACACTTATATCTATAAACATACACATTATAAACAATGAAACCACTTAAATTGTCAAGTTAAATGAGAAAAAATGAGTTAATTGGATTCTCTTCAACAGTTCAGAGCTTCCAGAGTTGGCTTTATGAACCTTGGGCAGGGGAGAGAGCAAAGAAGTACTAAGTAATTCTCATTAACTATTTAAACAGGGGCTGATGTAAAAGTGCTTTTCATTGCACAGAATTATGCTATTCACCCGTGTTTTTTCCCTTTTGTATCACTGTTTCCCTACCTGCCTTATGAAGCAGAGCAGTGACCCCTGTGTGGAAGAGCTCTCATCTGCAGTGCCAAGAGCAGTGAACCTTGGTCCATAACTGCTCCTGTAGAAGAAATAATAGGTTATGGTGATGCCCCTTGGCTCTCTATGCTGCAGACCAACTGATTTGTACCTGCTGCATCTTTCACTGTGAGCAATGCACAAGTTAAAAGGCATGAGGTGCGAGGTCTGGAGACAGCAAGGCAGTGTGGATGGGCTACTGCAGTTAAGAAGGTCCTAATGGCTCTCACTGGCTTCTCTAGGGACCTCCTCGTTGCCCTGTCTATGGGCTAGGAGTCCTATTTCAGCTCAGGCTGGGTCCCCATTCATCTCTTGGGCTGTGCTGTTTCTATCTCAAGACTGATGTCTGTCTTCTGCTGTTCCTGACTTGTTGGGTAAACTTCTTGGATGGAATTTGGACCTGACTTGTCCCTGTGAATTTGTCTGAATGTCACTGGACTTCTGGTACAAGCTGTTCTTGTCAACAACCCTGCCCTTCTTGCTGTGGTCAGGTGACACAGGGCTGAGCCATTTTTGGTGAGGGCTCTGCACTGATGCTGGTTGGATTACTGTGGCTCCTGGCTCATCCTTATGGAACAGCCATGCTCCTGGAAGCTCTCAGGGACTCAGAACTCATGGGATGTGGCTACCTTGCAGCTGATAGGGCTCTTGTTAAACACCCAGTACACCATTATCGTTGAGAAAAAGTCCTTTGCACACCAGCCTACTGAATGCAAAATAAGTGGTTGATAGTAATAGTGGTGTAGCTCTGTCATCTTTCTTATAAAAACAATAGAATAGAGGTAGGAGGACATCTTCCATAGTTCATGTCAAATAATAGAGTTGGACCTACTTAGAGAAAAGCACATGGGTTACCCAGGTACAGGATCTTAAGAGAGACTGACATTATTCTCTCTCACATGAGACACCTGACTAGAATGGGAGACTGGCTGATCTGGTTGCAGCTATCCTAATTGAAAGTGTCCTCTATGACAAAAGGAGAGAGAATGTCATGCCCTAGAGGATATTGAGCCCTCCCTTGCCCTGAAGCTGGCTCACCATCTAACACTGCCTGTGACTGGACTTGGAGCCTGGCCTCCTCCAGGTGATTTCTGGTGGTTTCACTCTGCCACAAGCCAGTCAGGGTGATCACAGCCACATGCATTCACTAAAACTTCAATAGACTGTGCCTGCTTCTAAACTGAGAAACACTGATGCTCTAATGAGCAAGATTAAGTCTCATCTCTTCTCTGTAGCAACATGTCTCTTTTCCTGAACTCTTCTCTTTAGACTATAACCTAAATGAAGTCCATGATCTTAACTGTAAACCTAAAGGGCAGCATGATATCCCACCCATTTAAGAAGTGATCACCTATAGAAAGACCAGAAAGACAATGGGTTTCCTTCATTATTATAAGGCCATGGAAATTCTATCTACTTGGTGTTTCCACAGAATTTCCCTGGGGCTTTTCTGCATGGAAAACACTACCTAAGATTAAAGTATAGATACTGTAGATGAAGGAGCTTAAATATATTTTTGTTCTTGTTTATAAAATTAATTTAAACTCTTAAAAAAATTCCTTCTCAATTTGTATGTTGTTTTCTGTCTTAATATGACCTGGACTTCTCATATAAATATTGCAAAAATCTATTCAATTTCAGTTATATGTTTATTATTTCATGCAGTCTTGTATGAACCTGTATAGGAACAAGATTATTGTAGATTTAATCTGCATAATTCCTTTGCCTTATAGTAAAACATAATTTCAGATAACATAATTTAAATGTGTTTGGAAGAAATAAATGGAAAACAACCATCCATTTTCAGTCATTCGAAACTGAATGAAGTTCCTTTTCAACCCCTAGGAATCACACATAATATTGAGCAATATTCTTGGTTTCCCAGGCCAGGAAAAAAACATTAGTGGACAATATTCTCAAGAGCTCCATATTCAGGAAAGTGGTTTCTTCATGTAGTCAGAACAAATGAAATTTGGGTATTCCCAACTAATGTTAAGATTCAATATTCTGTCAATATTCTTAAATTTTAGTCTATGTTAAACAAAATCCCTGATTTTAACCTACTTCTAGAGGACATGAGGTTTTTATTTATTTATTTTGCTTGGTTTACCTAATGCTAAAATCACATGAAAAACATCAATCAGAGAGGGAGATGGCAGAAATCCAAGCCTAAGTTCTTGCTATGAAGAGAATTCATTGTTGTCCCATCTTCTAACTGCAGCTCTGTTTAATTTCCACTGTGAACTTTGAACAACCCTCACTTAAGGATTAGTTAAATCTGATTTAGAATGCTGCTACTTTTGATCAAATATAATTTGAAATAATGGAATTTCCTGAAGACAACTTTCTCCCAAACTTCTTTAGAAATCTGTCTTTGAAATCTCCATAAAATAGGGTAATTTTACACTTAGTTATCTATAAACGAAAATTGTCTATGCTATATGATTACATAGTTTGTACAATCTGTATATAATTAATCCTTAAATCTACCAGATACTGTATGTACTTCTTTTACGAAGTAATGTACTATATAGCTTTGAAAATGCATGACTAGCAAAGAACTTAATATGAAAGCTGTCAAAGGCAGTTACACAATTTCTGTAGAAGTACAAACCCCTTGCATTTGTTTTTGGTTTTGTTTGGTTTTTTTCCACAAGGATTGAATATCCGGATCACGTGACCTCTCCATCTAAGGTAAGATGACAACTCAGTAAACTGTATCTCACAGACTTCTCAAGGTGGTGGGAATTTGATACTCTTACCATAAGTATCTAAACCATATTAGATACTGCAGGTCTCTCACCTGGCTCCCATTCGTAGAAGGATAAGGGTGTCTCTTTGTCCTATCACATCTGTTGTTCCTGTGTAAATGTCTAAAACTCCGAAGACCTGAAATATCACTGAAATTGTGCATGCTGATACATCTAACCTGCTTCTGGAGAGGGGTGAATTGAGCAATACAGACCATGCATTTTACTGAAGTCTGGGTCAAGAGCCTTGGTTAATTAAAAAGCTGATTCTTTTTTAATGAAGCATTCATTAGAAATGAACAGACCCCTGAGGGACATCATTCATCACCAGCATCCACCTGGACAGAAGGCTGTTGACACAGCCAGGTCCCTCAGGGCTCTGCCTTGGGACTGGCACTCTTTAATATCTTTATCAATGGCATAGACAGTGAGATCAAGTGCATTTTCATCAAGTTTACAGATAAACAACAAGCTGAGAGGTGCAGCTGACACATCACAAGGATGAGAAGCCATCCAGGGGGAGCTGTACAAGCTCAAGAAGTTGGCCCATGAGAACCTCATGAAGTTCAACAAATCCAAAGGTAAGGTGCTACTTCCTGGGTCAGGACAGCCCCCAGTATTGATACTGGCTGGGGTATATGGACAGAATTGTTTTGTCTTTGTAAGATGGTTCCTAGTCCTGGTTAAATTTGCCCTGGAACAGTTATAGGTCTGATTTTTTTCTGTTGTCTTCCTTTCCTGTTAAGCAAGCAAGCAAACAGCTGACCAAACAGTTAGGGTTTTTTGTTTCTTTGTGTTGTCATGAAGGTATAACTTACTTTCTGGAAGAACTACCCTGTCAGAGGGGTAAAAATTGAGAAAAGACATAGCAGCTGCTTTCTAACTGAAGATATGCAAGTTTTTTTTAAAATGTTCTTACTAGCAGTACAAGGTAATATTTTGCTTAGTTCATTTGAATATAAAATATAAAATTTAGTATCATCACTAATTTCCAGCTAGTACAAAAAAACCCCCATCCTACAACACTGTAAATTGCATCCTCTCCTCTTTCACCAGAATTAATGAAATATGAATATTTGTGTTTATATGAATATTGGTGTGAAAATTAATAAGTTATTAATTTAATATTATTTTTAGGACAGTTTTATTTGTATTCACAATGGAACCTCAGCACAGAACCTGAGCAGAACTAATAAATGTAATGTAGTCTCAAGAATTCTCATGGAGGGATTAGCCTAGATTTACTGTACCTGACAACTGTGTTTGCTACATAGTTTGCAGAATTAATTTTCTTTTTCAGCCATAAAGAATTCTGCTGATCAAGACTGTCTGTGTGGTTTATAGCTAACAACTTATAACAAATGTTTCCATGTTTCACTATGTGATATGTAATAAAGGCCCAAGATCATTCAGCTAGTGCACATAATTTTAGATCTTTTAATCCCATTCATCTTTTTACAAGTGTCTCTCTTGAGCAAGAGAGATATTTTGGCACTCAAGTCTTCTGACTTTTATTTTACTGAGAATTTAATGGATACTTTTCCAAACTGAAATAACAAACAATGAGGTTTTTATATTATTCCTGAAAACTTCTCTAGATTCATAAAATCTGATGTCGTAAAATTAGTGCTCATTTAAAAACAACATTTAAATTAGGTATTCCTCCTCAGTAGATGATCACACTGATCCCAAATCATAGGAAAGCAGTGCATAAAAATCCTCCTTTTTCACGATGAGATGGGTTAGTGTTTACTTTGCTGGAACACTGAAAGACATGTATTTGCACAAATAAGAGGTTGTGTCTTGAATATGAGGTAATATCTGAGCATCTCTGAAAATTTATATCATATATCTCCTATCTAAATGGTATATTCTATACATAACACGGTCACCTCACAGAAGATGAAAACTATGCATCTTAAAGCACTGCTTTCCAAATGCTCTTATTCTCCTCCATTACTAATAATATTTAAACAAAAAAGTAAGCAGGTCAAACCTTATTGCTTGACCTTCCTGCCACCAAGTATTTTTTTTCTTTCCCTATGCCAGACTTTCCCAGCAAACATTAATTGGTATAGTCTTAAAACAACAGATTAATCTTTTCACTCATTCATATGCTTAAGGGGTTGGTTCCAGCAGCTGCAAGAACCCAACTACCAATTTACCTCAATGTACTGCATTATCTGTGGAATTCCTTGGCTTCTCTTGACTCCCTCTACATTCATTTTGTTTGCCATCCTCCTTTCCATCACCAGCTACAAGTATTGATGTGACCTCTATGCAAGCCTCCCACTCATCTGAAAACACACTCATATTCTTATCTGTCATCATTCGGCCTTTTCATTCAGATGTTTTTCCATAAAGAATTTATGGAGACGGTTCCATAGTCCTAAAATACTATTCTGGAAAGCACCTCAAGCTCTCTTCCTGTTTAAAATTTTCATTGAACTTAGTTTGTGTCAGAACCACTGGCCTTTCCACCTTGTAGAATAATCTGTCTCACCTGTGACTGTGGGAAGCTGAGCTTGGGAGGATTTCTCCAGACTTTCCATAATTTGTGGCTATGAGTAAGCAGGTGTCTACATACCATTTAGTGTGAAGTTTTCCACTAACCTTGCTTTGAGTCCAGTCTTAAAGTATATGCTAAGGGAGACCACCAGAGAACTTTCTCATTCTAAATGAAGATTTTATTTAGTAGTTAATTGCTTTTTAGTCTCGTATCTATTGGAACACTGTAGTTATCAAAAAACATACAGTTTATGCTTATAGCTTATGTGTGCAGATGCCTTATTTCAAAATTGTTATGTTCTTTTTGTATGTATTATAACACTACTATAAACATCCTTCATAACAAGTAAGGCTTTTATTGATGGCAAGAAGAATACAAAATTCTGTGTTTTGCATCTTTATGAGAATTATGTTGATAAAATAAAAATACAGAAGGAGATACTAAGGAAAATGTCTCTGAAAATTTATAATGCAAGCAGCTTTGTATTTCAGATTCGTTGATAACTTTTTTACCTAAAAAGGTCTATTTTCCACACTTGCCAGATTTCAGCCCTAGTGCATGTTTAGCCACAATCACAACAAAATACCTATTTTTAATAACTGAATTTAAGCTTTATAATATATCACAAGTGATTGAGAACTTTCTAGGGATCTTAGATGCAGTGGAGTATAAAGACTGTTTCCTTTTCTGCTAATTTATCCAAGAATTCTAAATTCTACAAATTTATCCAAGATATAAGTGAAATGTTTAACATTTTTCAGGTAGAGTCTGACCTTACTTTTGATGACCAAACTCTCATTGATTTGTGAGGGCAGAGATTTTGGTCCATTAGGTAGGCAAATGAATGTTCTTTCTAAATGAAAAAGGATGGCTGCTCCAAAAGATACTGCTTAGGATAATGTTGCTGTACTGTTTAGCAGAAGTTCAAACTGGGACCCCTCACTTTCAATAAGGATGTATTTGAGAAAATGAATTAAGTCTCAGATAGAAGAGGTGGGTGAACCTTCCTAACTGTGGGTGGTGCAGTAATTAAAAGTCAGGGAAACTGCACTTTCTGACAGTTCATTAGACAAAACAGTATGTGGAAAATGTTTTGTCATGTCTAATTGCTACAGCTGCTTGGATTTCTCTGTTATGCTGGATATCAGCTATTCATAAACCAGCAGGAGGAATTAATCTTCAGAAAAATGCAGTTTCTGTTACATCTATCCTTCTATGGGATCAATGCCTCCAGTCCTTAACTAAAACCTTAACTATGAGACATGGCAAGTATAACAGTACAAAATTTATTGATAGTGTTAGAATTAGAGAGTTGAGCTGGCAACATTACTTATGAGTGTTATGCTGTCTGAGTGGGATTATATTGTGTTGTCTATCAAAATAATTTTTACATATACTTTACTAAGCAGTTCCAGATGTGGAATTTGAGCCAGAGCTACTGGTGCTGGAGCCTTCTTGTTTTATCTCATAGTATGTAGCAAAGCGAGCTTCATTACATAGGTGAACAATCTTACAGTATAGTAGTGGAAACACATGATGCTGATTTTCTGTACTTTCATTCATACAGAATGTTAGGATGCAATTTAGATTTTTCATATTAGAATGAGAGGCAATTTGCAGAAGGACAGCTTTTGGGCATAAGATGGTTTTAGTTCAGCCATTTTCAGCACATCACTTTGTGTCCTAGCTGGAGACTTCATGGATAGTTTCAGAAAGCTTTGGGTTTTTAACCGAAGCAACTGGCTTAACATGAGACCAACAGAAATCACAGTCTAATTCATGTGAGGAAAACTGATTTCTGCTTTACAGTAGAGGCTGCATGGGTTGATATAAACCTGATCTGTAAGTCTTTGTCATGTATATATCATTAACAGTATTAGTAGATTAATATATTCTGGTAGAATTTCATATAAACTGAGTAACTATTGAATTCTTATTGAATATTGAATTATCTACATTCACTAGTAGTTAAGGACTACTGGGAGATCCCTACAGTGTTTTATCTACCTCAGTCTTTAGATTCTGTCATATGCTAGGCTTTTACTTTGGTGCCAAGAAGCCTTTCCGGTCAGTACATACAAATAACTGCCTCATGCTCTGAGTCATTTAATTTAGCAGGATTGTTTTAGACAATGAAACTATTAATGAGAAAGAATTCTTCATATGGGGCTTGTAAACACGCTTCTTGAAATTTATGGAATATGGTGGAAGACTCCTACATGTTGCATTTTACTGATGGTGTTATGCAAAGCCAAAAATAATGATGGTTAGAAGAATAAGAAAACCCAATAAAACAGATCCACAAAACTTCAGTAATGCTCTTAAATTTTTTTGTTGTTGTTATAAAACTTAAATTTATTGAGTAAGAAAGCTGACATGGTTGATGGCTTCAGAGTCTGCAAGTAATTTTGCATAAAACTCATTTAAGTTGTCTATCTTATCCTCAGAGTCAAGGATCTGACTGCTCTGTACAAGACCTTTGCACTCTGACATGGTGGATTAGTTGTGATCTAATGCCACTCCATACTGCTACTACAAGTGGAATGGACTGCCCAGGCAAGTGGTGGAGTCACCATTCCTGGGAATATTCAACAAAGGACTGGACATAGCATTCAGTGCTCTGGTCTAGTTGGCAATGTGGTGATCAGCCAAAGGTTGGGCTTGATGATCTTGGAGGTCTTTTACAACCTTAATGATTCTATGATTCCGTGGATGAAAATCTTGCTGTAAGCTGCAAAAGCAGAGACATTAAGGAAAAATAAACAGGATATGATGTTATTTCAAGAGATTCTGTGAATGTATGCAAAATAAGTAGCTTGGATACAAAAAGTATAATCTTCAAAAAAATTTGTAGTGTCTGTTTTGTTTCTACAAAAGTATGTAAAACAAGCATGAAATAACCTGACTGCCTGCTTTTTTAGCTGTGCAGTAGAGAGAAAAAAACTACGTGAAAATTAATACATGTGAGTTATTCCATTAATTAGGAGTATGCTGAGTTTAGCATTTCGGGACCAGTGAGTTTAAATGTTCTGTAAATTCTGTCTCGCACTGAAGATAATCTCGTAAGGGTCAACTCCATCTTACTGAGTCCAGTCTATCTGTGCATGATGAACCTGGTGGCAAAAGTGATGACTTGGTACTATACAGTGACTTAGAAGTAAATCATAAATCAGTAATCTACACCCAGCACTTGGCAGCAATGATTAGGAACTGAAATGGTGGCTTATACCTTTTGTCTCTCATTATTGGTTACTTAAAAATTAAGTCAGTTCTTGGACACTATTCTATCTTAACTTTGTCTCTAGTCCCTCTATTTTGACTATTGCACCCTGATAAACAGAATTCCTCTATCTCTTTGGGTGTCAGAGAATAGTGCACAGGAGTGAAACTTACTTATTTCAATGATTCTTCATTCTTCTGAGTTTGTTTTAAAGTTTTCTTTCTATCCTATCAGCATCCAGAAGTGAAATCGCATCTTTTTAGTATTATTGATTCTTCATAAAAATCAGTAGATTGTGTTATTCCCTGCCACAAAGCTTAGATGAGAGTTGCAACTTGTGAATTGCAAGTATGAGTTTAAAATTCTCATCAAGGTGGCAATTTAACCTTTTTGTTTACTCCTAATTTTACTGCAGGACCCCCCAAGGCTATATTTACCTGCAAGACAAATGAAGGTTTTGAACATATCAGCAGGAGGGATTAAACAACCTGGTACCAAAGGAGTAGCAAAAGGAATTTTGAAAGGGTTTCAGGTTTAGGGTGAGACCCAGACTTCTGTGTCCAACCTGTCACTCAAGTTCTCATCACAGTGCCAAGGTCAATCTCTCTGACCAGTATAATGTGGCGCGCAACTGCACTTTACTTTTAACACTGCTAGAGGTGAATATTTTTACTGTTTGCAAGTTTTTTTTGAAAGCACCAGTGATTTCAATGTATCTTTTAGTGGTGAAATTTAGTGAGATATACACTGTCATTAATTTTATTTTATTTTTTTTTTTCCATTTTTATTTTCCCCAAGGGCTGGAAATAGTGCATGATTGATCTGCTGAAAGATTTAAATCCTCATTTTAACTAAGTACCTGGCAATGCCTACTGCAGGTTTCAAGGATACTGGTGCTTTTAGAATCTTAAAATAATGGGAAGGAAAAAACATTGTTAGTAGGAAAAGCAATTGCTGATACTAAATTAGTATCTTGGTAAAAAAAAATTCCCAAGCAAACAAGAAATGTCAATGTACCCAGATTCTAAAACTAATCTGCACAGACTGTTTCAGACATCAAGTTTCAAAGACATGGGTCTGACTATAGAAGCACAACTGGAGTGGAAAAAGGCAGGGTGTAGGTGCAAATCCATGGATCCCATTTACATCTGCTGAAGTTACATTTGGCTGTGGGTGTTCTAGGCAGAAACTGTGCTATGTTTTGTAACTGTAAAATATTCAGCCTTGTACAGACACTTCAATTGTGACACTTAGGTACTACTGTAATAATAAATACTTAAGAATTATGGAATATAATGCTGAAAATAATACACATACACCTTATAATGTCTTACAAACATCTTTGTCTTCTTATGTTTCTTTCAGAGAACCATAGAAACATAGGATGGTTTGGGTCAGAAGAGACCTTAAAGATCATCTAGTTCCAACTCTCCTGCCATGGGAAGGAACATCTTCCACTAGATCAGGATGCTCATGGCCCTATCCCACCTGGCCTTGAGCACTTATAAGGATGGGACAATTCTTTGGGCAACCTGTTCCAGTGCCTCACCATCCTCAAAGAATTTCTCCTAATTTGGAAGAACTTCTCCTAATATGTAACCTAAACCTGCCTTCCTTCAGGTTTAAGCCATTCTCCCCTGTTCTATCACTGCATGACCTTGTAAAAAGTTTCTCTCTGGCTCTCTTTTCGGCCCCCTTTAGGTACTGAAAGGCCACAATGAGGCCTCCTGGCAGCCTTTACCAGGCTGAGCAATGCCAACTCAGCCTGTCTTCACAGGAGAGGTGTTCCAGCCCTTTCACCATCTTCATGGCCCTCCTCTGGACAGGCTCCAACAGGTACATGTCTTTCTTGTTCTGAGGACACCAAAGCTAGACACAATAATTAAAATATTGAAATTAATGAGTTCTTTATTATTGAATTAATTATTAAATTAATATTTTTTGAAATATAAACCATGACTGTCAATGTCTTTTCTAGAAAAAAAATAAAAATGGAACAGAACTGAAGTGTCTGGAACATTTAGCCAGGGAAGCGGGAACCAAAGAGGCACAACCCTGTGAAAATCTGATCCAAGGAGGGTCCTTACACTGTAAAAGTAGTAAATTATCTCAGATTTGTTTAGGTAGAAAGAAACTGCTAACAGAATTGTACATTTTACATTAGACTGTAGATAAATTATACACTTTGTGTTAAATGTAAATAGTAGATAAGACTTAACTTAAATAGACCAAAAGACTCAGCAGATATCCTGAGGTACAGTTTCCTCCTTACATTTAGAGAGAGGTGTGCTCTCTATTTTTTCCATTCTGTCAAAAATAATGGGAATTTTTTTTCTCTAATTTTTTTTTAACCTAGCCATGTAATTATGAAATCTCTAAAAAAAATACAGTCAATTTGCTCTATGAAATAAATAACCTTAATGGAAGGCCACTGAGAAAACTACTTCTCTTAAATTTTTATAGTAGTTTAATTTCCTTTTATGTAATATATTTTCCTCATTGTTCAATGTAGATGAGATATTTCACCACACAGCACTTCTAAAACAAGTTTTATTATTTTAAACTTTCTTCTTCATTTGTTTTGGAAAATATCCTTGACCGCTCATGATTTTCATCCCTCTCCCTTTTTGTGGATGTCTCAGCTGTGTTTTTCTAGCAACTAGAGCATTTTTAAGCATATCTATCTTAAGAAAATTTGCTTTCCTACATGGGGTGATTAGTGACTTCTGAAAAAGAGAGTAACTAGAAAAGTACTGGGAATTACAGGTCATTTGTGAGAATAAAATCTTATAACACTATTAACTTGATAAGTAGTTTTGTGAACTGACCACTCTGACCATCACTTTGGTGTGGGAGCTGGGAATTTAAAGAGGTCTATTGTCACAGGATTCAAAACCAAAACAGGAACAACTCCTGTGCCAAATGAGTAGAATCAAAACTTATTCTCCAGAGGGGCTTATATCCAGTTCTAAATATCATTTATTGGATATCTCTCTCTCTCTCTCTCTCTATTCCTTTGTCAAATGTCACATTTGCTTAACCCAACAGCTTCCAAAGCAATAGGTTTTGGGGTTTTTTTGGGGGGGAAGATGTTTGAGTTTTTTGTTTGCTTGGTTGTTTTGGTTGTGGCCTTCTGCCCCCCCCCCAATATTGACTGCTCAGATGAAGGTAAATCCTAACACACAGAGATTGATTTAACATTTCACAAGTTATAAAATAAGCATTTCATAATAATGCAGAAATTAGCTTTTTCTGTAAAAATCCAGTGGTAATTGTTCCAGGGTCTATGGATATAAGCAGCCCTACACAATGATTACCATTTTGTGCTGGTTTAAAGGTAAACCAGCAGGAGAGATGAACCCAACACAAAAGAGATTATAAATCAGAGTTAAAATTTAATAACAATATTCCAATAAATACAATGGTACAAAGAGAAAATTGGTTTTAATTCACAAAAACCAAGAAGTATGAACCAGCACCCTGGGGCACAAACACAAAGGGGTTTGTTAGCCCCTGTGCTTAACCCCACGTGGTTTCCCCATGTCCAAACTAAAAGGGAGTGAAAAACCTGTTGGTGCAGCTGATGGTTGCAGTCTGGTAAAGAGTGGTGGTCTCCTCCTATCAAGATTCTGGTCCTCCTCTGGATCCAATGAATGATTCCCTGAGGTCTTCAAACCCCAAGATTATGTACCCTCAGGTCCAGGTGGGAGCACCCAGTACCTCCCGCAAAGCGGGGAGTTACACAGTGGGTGATCTGGCTCAGAGGGTCATGGGGTATTTTGGAATTGTTGATGGGCCATTAGCAGACACGCCCACTCAGGTTGGGTGTGGAGGTGCTAACG
>JAWWEV010000001.1:98417507-98428512 GCA_035583235.1 Hafferia zeledoni
GAAAAATTAAAGCATAGACAAATGTCACATTCTTTTTTTTTTTTCTTTTGTTTCATATCATAGGAAAATCACAGCTAGATTATTGCAAAATTAAACCAAAATAAAATTATAAATCAAATAAATATTTAATAAAAATGGTGACATGGTAATTGTAAATGGTTATTTTCTGTATTACTTCCTTGTATTTCTTTTAAATGACAGAACACAAGAAGGAAAACTGGCTATCTGACAATGGAAGAAGTTTAGGCTACCATTTAAAATCAACAAAGATACTATGAAGCAGCATTGCTTCTCAGAATGAGGTGTAGCCAAAAAAAACAGATGTGACCTGGATTGCCCACTTAAATGTAGTAAAAATATTGGGGTTTGCTTTTTTGATTAAGCCAGTGAAACTGTATATAGTAGACTAACTCTGATTTGCTAATATTCCCTTAGCTAAGGAACTGACAATGAAGTACTTAATATTATATGTTCGATTATTTTTCCATTAGTAAATGTAGCTAATTAAAAAAGAAAGAAATCTAGTGAACTTCTACAAAACTAGCATTTATAATACTTTTTTGTTTGTTTCATGCCTCAGTTGATTTTCTGCATACTATTTTCTTGTGTGTTGAGGAGTTGGAAGCCTTTTTGCTTTTTTTGTTTTTCAAGAGAGTTTTTGCACACCAGACTGCATTTTTCCAGCCTGCTGCAGCTTTAATTCATGTTCATTAAAAAAAAGAAAAAGAAAAAAACCAAAACACAAAAAAACCCAAACCAACAACAACAATAACAAAACCCCAAACCCCAAAACAACAAAACCCCCTAAGAATGAAAAAAAATAATGAGAAAAAAAAAGCTTAAAATGACACTTTTACTTCTTTGGGAAAATTAATACTTTTTGATATAATTACCTTGGTTAATAAAACATTTATTTAGGAAATGAGATCCAGGGCTTAATTTTCTTGAAAACAATTATAAATGAGTATGTTAAATAGCAATCACACCAATTATGCATGAGCTACAGGTACAAATACACATGAACCAACAAGCAAAAAATAATAAATGCTTAGGAAGTACAAAGGTGAGGTACCTCATGAATATAATTTTTCTACTTCAGGTAAAGGGAAATGATATCTAATTTCTCTTAATATCTTATGTAAACTCCCAAAGATGCCAACTGGATTTATTTGCTTATGCCAAACACAGCAAACACATCACTGTTTCTGTTTTATATGATTTTTTTTTCTAATAAATTTTGTGTGCATAAGAGTATAAAGTTCCAGAGTTTATTTACTCTTTAGCACTCCCTGTAAGTTATAGAAACATTTGCTCTTGTTTAAAAACACCAGATGATGCTCACTTCTACATATTGATCAGGATTAGGAAAATGTTTACAGTTCCAGTTTAATAAGTCATCTAACAATAACGACCTACATATAGCAGTTCTCATAAAATCTTAATCCTAAAAGAGAAAAAATAGGACACAATCAGTGCATGGGATGGAAAATTTACAAATTCAGCTCTTCTGATGAGACTGGCATTGCTGTGAACTGCATGGAAAATGATCTCTCTTGGTTTAGCATTTTACTCAGAATAAACTTAAGGTCTGGAACACAAGCTTCCTGATGAACCATTTCTGAAATTCAAAAGGGATGAGGTATGAGGTTTCAGACAACAACTCATTTCTTTGAGTTGGTTTCCTCAACTAATGTCTAGACACATGAAAGGAGACAGCTATTGAAATGCTGAGCACTACACTGATTAACTTTTAAATGACTTGCTGCCTAGCTTGAGATGGATAAACAGGCTACAATGAATGGAGTGAATAATGACCAAAACTGGAATCCATGGGAGCCAGATTATTGTTCAGGGAGTTGTTTAAAAATACCTAGAAGCAAGTGGTAAGGATCAGTGACTGACTAAAGTCCCTTTCAGGGAGTGACATCAGGATTCGCAATTAAGAGTTATGCTTCAAGGATTTCAGCGTCACTTCATATAAGAAGGCAGCAGTTGCCTGATAAAGAGGGATGTTCAGAGCTACAGGGGATATGATTGAACACTTGTAGTGAATATATTTTTACAGGTCAGTCTTCTTGAAATATTAGGGTGACTAAGGACAAGAGAGTACCTTGAGGGGCATGTAGGTTCTCTGATAATTATCCAGCGTCACTTGGGAACCTGCAGGCTACCAGAGTTACTTTGTGTAGACTCCTGTATATGGGAAAGGTGGATATGTCTTTCTCCACTTAGTACTCACAGCTCCAGGTTTGATCCTGGACTCAATGTGCACTGGGCATTGAGTAACTATACCTGTCCCAGTCTTTACTTTGCGTGGTCAAAGTACAGGAGACCTGTGTCTTATTTGTCACTGTCTCTGAGATGACTTTAAACTCACAGCTTTCACATGTCAAAAAATTTCAACCTGGAAACCAGTTAGAAGGTTTGATAGGATCTGGTTCTTGATCTTCTACATTTACTGCTGATGAGGCCAGTATAACTTCTGATCTCACTGGGAGTAAAGTTTGGTTGACACAGATCTTTGAAAAGTTTTCTTTAGCATTTCAAACATTCCTCCTAACCTAGAGGGTAGGAACTCCACTGAAAAAGTCCAATGAAGCAGTAGAGAAATTCTTCTAAATTTATTATCTCAAAAACTTTGGTCTTCCATCTCAGGATAATGAATAAGGATATTACTGAGAAGATTTACAGTCAAAATAATGTCAATGCTTCATTATGCTTAACTGACAAAATCATTATCTTATCCTTGTTAGCAGATTAATTTTCATGTCATCCTTGGAGCATGATAAGAATCATTATCTACATTTTTCTGATTCAGAATGGTTAGACCATATTTTCCAGTATGATCCCTTATTTGCATGCTTCATTTTTTGAGATATCAGATCCTGGTCTGTTTGGAAAAGTTCACTTTCTACAACTGTTAAAATTTGGAGAAACTTCTTTCTGTGTATCCAAAACTTTTTGAAAATTAAATTGGTTAACATATTTAAGAAATTTATCTAATATGCCTTTCGGTATCATAGTTAAAGAATTAGCAGTAAAAAGATAATAGAATTCTCTACGGTATGAATTTGAGGCCCAGCTGCTACAAACTGAACTTACCTTTTATAACTTCTGCAATGCAAAACATGAAAAAGATGCAGATTAAATTATTAAAGGAAATCTTAACATTTTTTCATTTAAAAGGAGAAGAGATGGTGACACATCACAAGTCTTCTTGAAGTATATCATAGAGCAGAATCTGCAATCTAAAAATTGCTGATGTCATACAGCAGAGTCCACAATTTTAAAATTGCTGCTTTAGCCATCCTGGAAGTTCATGTATCAAATCTTGTATGCACTAATTGCTCCAATGAAGAGGAAAATGGTGACCACAACACGCTAACACACAAATTAAAAAGAACAGTAAAAATTAATACTTCAGATAGCTTTAGAATTCACATTCTAATTATTCCTACATTTTCTGAAGTCTGATAAAATCAAGATTTACATTTTTGAGAAGGCATTGTATTAAAAGATGTGCCATTCCTTTGCAACAAACAAAGAAAATTACTATCCCTTGTTTCTCCTGTCTCTTCACAGCCTCTAAATTTTAAGTAACAAGGAAATAATTGTTATCATATGACTCAGTGTTGGAGCCAAAACATGCACTTTCTAGATTTGGTTTGGCTGGAAGATCCAGCTGGGAGCAGTGATAAACACACAGTTCTGTTCATGCTGCTCTCACGCCTTCTTAGTGCTTTGATTAAGCAGCCTGAGTACAATATATAAGCCTTTGCACAGAAGCCTGTATAACTTATTTGAAAGACTTTGCCTTTTTGGTTTTCCCTCACAGTAGTTCAAGAAAAAATTTCTTTTTCTTGTTTTCAGACTTGCAGTTGTACCTTATACTGGCAAGATTGGTGGCTGTAGGGGATTTGGGGGGAGTTCTAGACAATGAGAAAGGGGAATACTAAGAAAAAAAGGGAAAGAAAACCTCAGTGATGACATTTCCATTTTTCTGCTCCTTCAGATGAATAACACTATGACAATGTGCATTAAAAGGAATATTAAAAGTGCAATTATAAATACACGTGGGTTACTGTGAAATCAATATGTTTTATTGTAATTGCAATACTTTGTTATGATTGTAGGCTGTTCTTAAAAAGTCAATCATAGTCTGCTAAAAAAAGCCAGCCTTGTGAGAGATGAGATTTTCTCCTACTCCAAGTGTGAAAGTCATCCAGCCTAGTTGCAGAGCATTTTATCAGGACATGTCGGCATGGTACTATAATTATGGCGATGTATGACATGACTGGGAGGGCTGTATAGAGAGACAAAGGTGTCAGCTGTGCTCCCTAACTGAGAAAAGGTAAGTGTGGGTGACAGCTATAGCAGCAATAGGTTTCAGCAGGTTTCACAAATCCCTTCAGTAGTTTGGGAAAGAAATAAAGACTCTTTCATAGACTACTCATTTCTAGTGTTGGGGTTGGGAATATGTAATTTTTTTTGTCTTTCTTTTTTCTTTCAGAAAAGCTCTGTACAGTGTCTCATGAGCACCCCATGAAGAGACAGCTGCTGTTGCTGTTACAATTACATTTTGTTGTTGTCATTGTTGGTGTTCTTCATTTGATTCTTATTGAACAGAGCTGACAGTTTGATTTCACTTGCTTTTTAAATGAAAAGCTTGTCCAACGTATCCCACAGGAGATACAGTTTAATGAATCTGAAGAACTGAAATTCCCCAGTCTTTACTGTCATGAGTACTTCACATCTCATCTGTAGAAGTAGTCTGTAAAGAAAGGAGAATAAACAAAGAGAATGGTGTATGAATTCAGAGGCTGATCTGATTAATTTTCACTTTGAGGAATGCTGTGGCCATGGAGACCTCTCTGTAAGGAACAGGCAATCACATTAATGAAAATAAGTAAAAGGGAAATACATTCTTATGGGTATGAATCACAAAATTTTCACTGATTTAAGTTGCAGCATGATTTTCCTTTGTTAGTCAAGGGTAGTTTTTGTGATCCAAGAATAAACCAAAGGGAGTTTTGAACAGGGTAGAAAGAGAAACTATTGCCCCATCAGGACAGTGAGACAGCAGAACAGGTTGCCCTGAAAGTCTGCCCCATCTCTGTCCCTGAATAGTTTCAAGCTCCAACTTGTCCAAGTCCTGAGCAGTCTGAACTGACACCAGACCTAGCCATGCTTTGGGTGAGGGTTGAATTAAAGACCTTCTGTGGCCCTTCACAGCTTTAATGGTTTTGTGATTTCTCAATAAAATTGTTACCAGAGGTTTTTCAGGAGCCATCTTTAGTAATGGTTTTACAGGCATTCATAAGGTCACAGGAAACATCTCTCTAAAGAGTTTTTCAGCATGAATTGGAAATCTTAGTATTTCTTCTTTTGCCATTTCCAATAATTAACAATCATGTTGGTTCTATTGGAAATTAATGGATTTTTTTTATAAATCATGGTAGTCTTCCATAGATCTTCATACTGATAGCTGGGCAAGGTACATGATGATGCTCTGTATTGGTGGAAATTTGGTAGCCAAGGGAAATTGCATGAAATAGCTAAAAATTGACAAAGCAGACACTGCTATTGAAATTACCTAGATTAATTTGGTAAGATACAGTCAGTCTGAAAACAGACTTTGAGATATAGGTACAAAGTAGTTGAGAGGAAAGGTACTACAATAAAGCATTAAAAAGTTTTACTGGCTAATATTAATTTATTATTTATACTTCAAACACCTGTAAGCTAAAATTGCTTTGTCCATAATTACTCACATTTTTTCCTTTGCTTTTATTGTATTTAGGATGACACACAGCTTGTGCAGTGGTGTGTTGTACAGAACACAGACAGAACAGAGTATCATTCTTTGCAGGTGAGATACAAACTCCTAACAGAGTGTGTAACAGGCCTCTGCCTGCCAACAGTTCTTCCTTCTCTATTAGGAATTACTAGGTCTGCTTTCTGAGGTGGGTCTCCCATCTACCACCTGTTGAAGGACATCTTTACTTTCCTATGTGTAGTAGACACTGCAATCCTCTCTGGGATCCTCAGGCATGAAGCGTTGCTGTTCCTTGTAAAATGCCATAGCACACTATCATCCTGGCTGAACCCTGTAGCAATGATTCCACATGATATTGTTTAGTTCTTACTCTAGTCTTCTTCACAGGGCTATTCAACATGATACTGGCTTACATTTATCATTAGGAGCATTGTTTTCTGAACACTGAGGTAGAAATTAGAGTAATTTTCACTTGCATCTTACTGCTTTGCTGTCTTGGAGAGCCAACATGGTAGTTTCAGGCAGAGGCAAGCAATGGGAGCAAAAGAGGAAAGCCCAATTTATAATTGTATTATTCAGAAAATCAGTATTTTATGAGATAAAATGTATTCAAAAAATTACTTCATTATTTCTAGATCACAGACAAGGCCTGTAATAAGACCAGACACTGTTTCAGCTCATGATAGAAATCATTCAGTGACTGATGGTCCTCAGAAGTCAAAAGTAATAAATATGTGGTTTCATGGCATGCAAGTTAGAACCAGATAATGCATTCCAGATCTGCATCTTCCAGCCAACTTCATTAGAATCAGCTGCTCTCTTGGCTTTTGCTTTGGTCTCAGTTGGAGTCAGATATTCCATACCTCCTGATAAACCATAACTCATGAAACTCCTTTTTGTCCTTAATATAGGCTCTGCTTTGGTCTTGTTTGGTTTTGGTTGGAGTTTTTTTTGTGGGGGTGGGGGTAGCTGGGGGAAGAGAATTGTGGGGTTTTGTTGAGGTTTGAGTTGTTGAGGTTGTTTCCCCACTGAGGTTAACAAAATAGCACACAACAATCAAAACCTTTCATTTTATGGAAAACAATATGCATATCCACTATCTGTCCTTGCCATATGAGTCTAGTACATCTTATGCTCAAAAATTTTTTGACAGTCAGTTTCTTCAATAAACGTAGTTTGTACAGATTTGTATTTATGACTCTTGTAGTTGATGAACATTTCTCTCGCTAGAGAGATAGAGCTTTGTATGTCAATCCTCTTGTGTCATTTGGCTCCAAAGAACATATCTATTGTGTCATTAGAATGGGGCAAGGGCAGGGGGGAAGAAAAACACCCCAAATCATACAAATTCAAGTAAAAAAAATAACAATGTGCTGAGAAAATCTGGAACACATTCGGGCCTTGAGTCGATACAGCCACTGGGTGTCATTGTTTACTCCACTGTGTAACATTCATCTCCATACATGAAATGCAGCTGATGTAGACAAGGAAGTCTATTCAGTCATTGCCTGAAATCAGCGATCTATTAATTAACTAACTAATAGTAAAGACTTGTTTTCTTGTTTTCTTTAAATAAAATAATCACCTATATATTAAAAAGTCATTGACCTTATTTTGTCTTGTCTAGTGTTTCCTAGACATTGAAATTTGTTTTTATAAACATATTCATAATTTTTTTGTTTGTTTTTAAGCCAAGCACCTCTTTTTATAAATGTATTTAAGTTATTGAGGAAAAGAATGACACTAGATCAATGATACTGCAATTTATAGTTCAGAGATCAGACATACTAAATGCTGATGGTGGAAAAATTTATTCTTCATGTCCTTCATTTGGAAAAACTAACCAAGATTTGTCTCTATTACATGATACTACAGGTTATTTTGAAATAAGAGGAGTTATTATTCAATAGTCCAGCTAGATTTTTAGGTCAGCACAATGAACTGAATTGTGTTTATTTTCCCATCAATGAATCATGAATAAAATACAACGTGGTTAGACTTTCAACTAGTGATTGCTGTATGTAATGTCAAACATGATTTTACTAAGTCTATGCTGAACTAGAAGTCCTGGGGAGCATCATGTCAATTAAATCAGCTTTCTTCCACTGTGCTCAACAGCTTTAATATCAGATGGATAGGAAGACCAGCTCATAAATAGAAAGGATAACTCAGACTCTTGAGCCATTCCGTCTCTGCTCAGACAGCCAGTCTGACTGCCAATATTTAGTAGATCAAGTGTGAGTAGATTGGAGTACCTAGATTCTTCTGCCTGCTGCATGATATATTTGTAGAACAAATTGTGTGCTGTTCTGCATTAAATAGTCAACAGTTGCCAGCATTCGGTGCTTCATGACATCTGAAATGCACCTCATACTTGCAAAAATAAATAACTTCAGCATTTCAGGTCATTTGCTTATTTTAAGTGACAACTGTTGATTTTTTATAGCTGTAAGAATATTTCATAGCTGTTTTATATTGTTCTGAGAAGATAAATTTTCACAAAACAAAGGAAAGAGACAAAATAGTTATGAGTAAAGAAAGCAAAGGAGAAATTGAAAACAGAAAGAAAAATATAAATTAACTAGAATTGATAATAAGAACAATATTTCTGTCTTTACTTGCTAAACTTATCAGTGTGCAAGTATTTTCTCATAATAAGTAAATGCCACTCCTTTGCTATACCTAAAGAAAAAGGGATGTGATAGACTGAGATGTCTTAAGAAATAAAGAAAAGACAAATTAGAACCCTCTTCTCCTGTCTGCCGTTGTCATGCTCCATCTCCAGGACTGTGGTGTCTCCAAAGGCCAATGGCAAGTTGTCTCACTTGACAGAAACACTGTGAAAGGCTCACTAGCCACAGAGATCAATTAATGAAACTGAGAGAACTTGAAGGGAAAGACCAAGCCAAGGAGAAATACAAGTCATAATTTAAAACCAAGGTATTAATTTATAAAAGATTTTGTGTCTGAGACAGTATTTTTGTCTATTCTTTTCCCCATGAAAGTATTGGTCAATCTGCTTACAAAAAGCCCTGCATTTTTAATTTATTTTGAATTATTTCTTCTGCAGATGTTTTCCTTGAAAACACTCCGACCATTAAACCCTTCAATTTTTTTTCTTTCTCATTGGAATTGAGAGGATTCTTTTTAAATCAACCATATAATTTATCTTTCTTTTACTTTGTAATTTTTAAATTTATTTGTATGTCTGAATAAATATGAAGATAGGGAAAATATATTTTTCCATTTCTTTTAGCCATATACTACATTAAAACATTTATGGTTTCCCTCACTTTATCTGGTTTTTGATACTGTTCTTTCATCTTTGATCGTTTTCTGGAAGCAGTCCTTCACAAGAGTGGAAGATCCTTAAAGCTTAGGAACATTGAGTGTGGACCATTTAGTGTTATTGGAATATCATTGTCACTGGATATTAGAAGCTCTTTCCTGTTTCCCTGGATCTGGTTTTTTTGGGTTTTTTTGTTTTGTTTTGTTTTTTTGTTTGTTTGTTTGTTTGTTTGTTTTTTTGACAACAAATTGCTGTCAAAAGATAGTACTGACACAAGTTTAAGATGTGGAGTAGACACGCAATTAGTATGTACTCTGTGTATGTACTTTGGTGGGCCAATATAGATTTCGACAGTGCACTCTCAGGTTAAATAAAAGTATTGAATGTGCAGCTATAAGGAAGTCAGTACTACAAATTATCTCATCTGAACAGTGTCTTGAATAGCTGTATTTTTTTAAAAGAAAAACATTTGGAAAGCCAAAATCACACATTCACAAACACGCATATCACATCAAAATAAAAACAGAAAAATGGCTGTTGCTAGAGGAATGCTGAAGTTTAATTTCATGGCATAAGTTCATGCTCACTACTTTCCAGATCACATTAGCAAAAAACAAAAAATATTATTTAGTGCAATTATTGTACTCTTCAGTCAGAAAGATTATCTCAGAGGTAAGCAGAATATTTGACCTGTCCTCATCAGATAGACATGTTCAGTCATCTCTGAATTATTGTTTTATCAAATGAAAAGACTCCAAGTGTTTTCAACAACATCTGACCTGAAAACACTAGGTGGACAGTGCTGCACTTCATCTATTAGACAGCTTTCGAAGAGTTGTTTAGTGTCAGTATGGACTAAGGATCCATATAAACATCTCCGGCAGTCCCTCAGTGGTATTTTCATTTTAATCCCAGACATTAAAACAACTGATGTTGGGCAAAATACAACTGCCATTAATGTATGTCATCTATTTACTACCTAACAAATAAAGGTACAGCACAGCCTACATCCTTTGAACAAAAGCAAAAGCTTTTGTAGAGCCTTGCACCATCTTCATGCACTCCTGCTGCACCCTGAGCATATCACATACAAACAGTTAAATGTTGTTTTCTTCAGTTTTTCACTTATCAGTTCATTTAAAAGTGCAGAGTACTTCCTCCCGCCCTCCTTCCCTTTCTTCCTTCTAATACACTGCTTTTTTTTTTTTTTTTTTTTTAATAGATATATACCCTCTCTGTGGTGTTATCTCCAATGGTAACAATATTAGATATTATACATTTGCTAGCATGGTAACTAATAATTAAACTGCTATAGCTGTTGTAACCATAACCCTTCTTTTCCTGCAAAAGGGCAGGTCTGAGAAACCATCAAGTAAAATTATAAAATCCTGATTTACCTTTTAAGATAGAAATACAAAACTTTAAAAATTAGGAATTTAAGGCAAGGTCATACTGGCCTACTGCTCTGACTTTGCGTTCTGCAACATGTTGAGGTTGCAATAATTGCATTACAATAGACTTCACAGAGTGCAAAGGACATGCAATAAACACTGGAACTGAGGAAATGTAAGAATAACTTCCAATGAAAATTTATCGTAAGGAAAGTTGGTTGGACCACTTGCACAAAAATGATTCTGAGAAACATAAGTACTGTAAATGATTCTTCCACTGTACTCTTGGAAAAATACATTTTGTGAATATTTTGATTCTCTGAGTTTCTTAATGCAAATAGACACTCTTCAGCAATGAGAAAACAGAGGATCTGACAGACCTTCAATAAAAATAAAACCACAACTTTTTTGAAAAAATGAAATTAATTTGCTATTAAACAAAAAAAGTAAAAATATCACAAAGTTACAGACTTATAGGGGGAGCCCCCTACACCAAGCTGGGGCGCTGGACTGATGATCCGAAGAACTCAGGCACAGCAGACTGCAGAA
>JAWWEV010000001.1:98429034-98443704 GCA_035583235.1 Hafferia zeledoni
AGGTAGCTTCTCTTTGCTTTAAGGGAGAACTCTAAACTGCTTTCCTCAAGGGATGTACTCACTGTCACCCCCACACAGACTGGTGGCCTAAGTTATCTGTAAACTCTTAAGCTTAATGGAAATGGTAGGTCTTCACTTAAAAAAAATTTACACTGATGACCAACAAAGTGCTTGCATAATCTGCTCTAAAAGCCCCACATATTTGGCATTTATGCACTTGTTTGAGGTCAATAAGTGCTTATATCACAGATTTCCTGATTATATGCTGATTTCCTTCTAATATCCATAATGTTCTTATGAAATAAATCAGTGGAAGCCAACATTTATCATTCACATTATCTGTTCAAAACAGATGCAAATGAAAAGCAAATTCTATTACAGCACCATAAGTGCTTTTTAAACAGCAGAAGAGCTTAGAGGTAGAACAGCATTTGGTGTACATTAAGGCGTAGCTAGATGGCAAAATGCAGCTTCATCCCCATACAGTGTACAAAAGTAACTTGCCGTTTTAATTGCACTCTATTTTATTCAAATACACATGTTGTAATTAATTTTATCTAAGTGTATGTATTGTATGACTGCAGAGAAACAAACAGTGTGATGCCACTCCAACCACAGACTATAAAATGGAGAGCTATATTTGATGGTGGTGTAGTTGAAGATTATAAAGAATAAAAGGATGACCTTTCATATCAAGCTTTCTAGCATGAAACCACACAGATTTAACGCATATTTTTACTTGTATAGGAACTATAGTGGAAGAAAACTGTAAACTAAAATAAAAGAAAATGTTGCCTTTTTTCGTATGACAGGAATTCATCTCTTTTGTTAACAAGCACTTGACTCACTGCATAGCTATATTTTAAAAATATCTATATAATTTTATGACTATGAATAACATTTGCAATAACAAGTTATGAGAATCTAATCTCATACTCTGTTATATACAATGGTCACCTCCTGGGAGCAGGGAAGAAATCTTTCTCTATGCATAGTATTACACTTGCCATAGCTTGTCTAAAAGCTTGTCTTTTGTATCACCAGGAACATTTACAACTTTCTAAGGCAGTAGGTGTGATGCATTGCCATGAGTGAGTAATGACTCAGACATGACATTATGAGATACACTGGACATGATGGAACAGTGAACTGCATATTACAATTTTTTAAAAAATTTTTTTGGCCTTCTTTATTTTAACATGATTTTACAGCATTTAAAATATCATAATTTTTCTCCTTAGTTATAGAGCATTAATTTTCTACTCTTCTAACATCATTCCCACCAGCCATATTAAGTTTTTGAGAGAACGGAAACGAAAGGAGTTTATCAGTGGTAGGAGAAATGGGAGATGGTGGTTAGACAAAGCACTGCCTGCCTTTGGCACATGACTCAGGTTCTGCTGGAGATCTACTGCATGTGACAAGTGGCCTGAGATGAAAAATGAAAATGACTCCTTTTAGTATTCTAACATTTCACATAGCAGAGCTTGAAGAAAGTGTGGAACTGGAAACCTGAAGCAGAATTATGCAGCTCAACTCTGAATTTTGGCACCCTTGATTCTTTAGTGTCAGAAAATGACACTTGTATTAGAATATGGCACATTATTTAAGAGCAATTCTACTGTCAGAGAACATTATGTTCTTTTTTAACTATTCCGTGAAGAACATCTTTTCATTGAATTTAATTTACTGAGTTGAATAACAAGTAATATATAGCTTGGTCTAGATACAGACACTATAAGAAATCACTCAATATAAAAGGCTAAAATTAATTTATCTCAGATGAAATATGTGAAAAAAACTATTACTGGTGGAAGACTTCTTATATTGTGTTAACACCCTATTTATTTTTCTGGCCCTGTCTTGGCTCTACTCAAAAGAAATGCAAGTAGTTCCACAGGGTTGCAACATCCCCTGGGTGTGATTTTTATGTGGCCTTAGTTTACACGACTCTCCCGAAAACCCAGGAAATGCAGCAACTGCTCCTAGGAAATACTGCTTTTACCTCTTCTTTCCTCTTGCTAGGAAAATGAGTGCCAAACTGATTCTCCCAAGCATTGTCTCACCATTCAACCTTAGTGCAGACAAATGCAGAGTTGGAAGTGTTAGCACGTGTTAAGTTTTTCTTCCATGTTGATTATTATGTATGCTAAAGAAAAATGAGCTTCACAGGTGTCATAAATACACAGTGTAAAAACCACAGTGTCAGGGAGATTCCTGTCTTTCCATGAAGACAGTTTCAGAAAAAAATCTGTCCTGTTGATCAAAGCAACCTGGACAATAGACTGTCTGTATCTACCTTTCCACTCAGGACTCAAGAGTCATCTAACCATCATAACAAATAAACATTTCTCATCACTTAGAGTCTCTGAGACACTGCCAGAGGGGACATGAGGTGAAGGAGTGATCTATGCGGTTCTGAAGTAGCAGTAGGAGACTACAAGCGATATGCTAAATTTCAACCAACAGCTTTATCTGTCCTAAAGCAACTGAATCTCAAACATAAATAAGGCACCTATTGATTACATTTGCATGTCACTTACAGCATGTCTAAATAGAACTTAAGCTGACTGAGACAAATATTTTAACATACAGAGTATTCCGGGAAGGTCCAGCCCAATAATATAACAATGTTTCCGTACTTCATCTCACAGGAGGCAGTTTGCTACACCTTAAGAGAATCCTTGACAGTTTACAAGGGTGTTCCTTCTCACATTTTCCTTGCTGCCAGGATAACAGGCAAAAAAGGAGACTACTCTCCTTGTTTCATGTCAGTCTTTGGGTATGGCTTCATCTTTTCACAGAAAGTGTAATTTAAAGCAACTCCTACTATATTCTAACAATGTCAAGGCCACTGTAAACTGAGCAACAGTATGCAACAGAAGTAACACAGCAAAATATGAGCTTTAAGCAATTTTATGAAGTATGACTTGAACCCAACTTATGTGTAATTTTCAGTACTGTGATTGCTTATTCCTATTAATCTATTAAAAAAAAAAAAAAGTGCCAAAAGTCTGTATGAGGTGCTGTGGGTTGGATCATGTATCTAAATGTGTATCATGGATTCCTATAGGCACAATAAGTTCAGGAAAAGCTGCATTCAGCTGCATCTATATGGTCAGCCAAGTGTAACATCTAACAAAGATAAAAGTCTGTTATCTGCAGCTGCTCAAGCCAAATCCCACCTAGCTCTACAGTCCCCATTCTGGCTGACTTTAAGCATGGAAAGCTGTATGCACCAGCACTGTTGCGCTACATTTTGCTCTTGTGATTCTAGTCAGGAAGAGGAGATACGCTGATTTCTTTTCATAGCTTACTAGAATCCTGCCTCCTTTCTGCTTTTATGGTACAGCCTATCTTTTTTCCTACTTTGTTCCTGCTGCAGACCTCTGTAACAGTGCTTGCCCTCCTGTGTTGCTGTGCCTGTTACTTGTGAACACCCTTGAAATAACAACCAATGCCTTTTTTCTGACTCTTCTATGTCTAACACTGTCAGAGAGTGCATCACCAGTAAGAGGCTATGAAGGAAAGAATTTCATGTTTTAGCCCAGATTGGCTTACAGTTGCAAAAAGTAAATGGGTTTATCTAAAAGACATATTTTTCTTATACACTGCTCTATCAAAGGCTCATTCTCAGCATAAAAACGTAGTATGTCAAGAAACAGATTTTCTTGAGCATTGAAAATGAAAAATTGCCTTTTTTTTGAGAGCTCAGAGGAAACTACATTAGAGGACTCCAACTGCTCTAGAATTACCAAGGAAAAAAACCCAACACTGTTATACTGGGGAAAGTAAACAAATGAAACTGTCTTTCAAAGTTTTTTCAATATCTTTTTGATTGATTCAGATATTCAGTTGCGTTTAAATGGTATTTTAATAATATCCTTTTAAGAGGCTGAAAAGCTAATGTGCAGGTACCAAAAAGGTATTTCTGGCACAGCCATTTAAGAAGTTATTCACACAATCTAATTTTAAGCACCTGATTTGCAGTCCTAAATAGAGATCCAGTCTTCTTATTCCTCCCCTGTTCAATGCAGGAAGGAAATCCCTCTTGAAGGCAATTCAGATGGCTACACTTAAAGGATCTCCATGTCTACAATAAATACAGACTAAAAGTATCCTACTAACTTCAGACACTGTGCAAAGCAGACATTTAAAGTTTATTCACTTTCAGCTGATTCCTGCATTTTCAAGTATTTATTTTATATCTGTACATTAGTATATTAGTATTTTGTGCCTCTAAGATCTTTTAGATGTATCTCACCATTGTGTCAGCAAAACTTGTAGTTTATTTGTATAAACTATACTATAAATATATATGAAACATTTAAATGTATCCAGATTGGAAAACATGACTGGTAGTGTAGTTTAGTAGTCTCTCTACATGTCTTCATGCATCTTAAGCATGAATGCATCCCATCTGTGACCAATACTTGACTTTCCTTTTTTTATTTTAATGAAATTCCACCAAAAATAATAATTAGTACATCGAAAATTCATATTAATTTGTTGTCATATATGCTCATTGTATAGTCTTCAACAAAATTTGATCTTGGAGTAACCTGGCAGTTTACAAGCTAATAAGAACAGTTCTGTAAGTGAGAACCCAGAAAAGCAAGCCAGCAAAATTTATTCATGTATGTCTGGAACAGCTAAAGGCTAACTAATGAACCAGAGTGGAAATTCTTAATTTCCTGAAGTATTTTTTGTCTTAAAACAGTTCTCATAAACAGTTTTTTGGAATTCGGTGTTTTTTACACAAAGTAAAAAAAACATAATTTACCTTGCTAGAATAGCAGAATTACATAGTGAGTCAGACTACGTTTTTGAAATATATAAGGAAAATATTGGGTAAATCTAGCTGGACAGTTGAACTTGCTTTTGAGTGCTTTGCTGGATGAAAGGCCATCAAATATATTATTACACAGAGAATAAGACTATATAACGTAAATTCCTCTTTGCTTTTGTATCTGTTGCTCTCAAGTTCTTTTCCATCTTTTCTTCCTCATGGTTTTTCTATAGTAACTGGAAAATATTCCAGTAAATCTCCTTAGATTCACTCTCAAAGTGTCTTGAGATAAGATGAATCTCAAGCATCGAAGTCTGTTTCTGAGTTACTGGCCTAGGGTGCTTTTAGATTCAAAGCGAACTTAATCACTTCTAACTTCAAATCTTAGAATGGGAGTCTAAAACAAGCTGGATGGACTGTATCAAAAAGGCCTATTTCCTATAAGCCACTATAAAGGCACCCAGCTTTCTGACAGGCCATCTTAGTCTTCCAGTATCACGAGAAACAAAATATATTAACAAAATTTAAGTATCTGTATTGTGCATATATCTGTGTGTATGTTGGTCATCTTAGACTTCTTTTGTAAATAATAAATAGACACTTTTGGAGTGAAATTCTGAATGCAACGTGTATACAATGACTTTACGGTTTCTAGCAGGTAAGTAAGATGCCTTTCTTGCTTTTTTTACCTCTATTACAAAAATTTGATATTTGATTGGGCTGGTACCTGCTGTTGCACTATCCTCATAACAATGTTGAAAAAATTCATTGTCAAAACTTGTTCTCTAAATTAACAAAATATTGTCTTAATCCTTGGGCTTGCAGTGTCTGAAAAATGACTGCAGGCAGTTCAGCTTTTTTGAGAGGTTTCTTCCAGTAATCAGTTTTAATCAGTTTTGGTTTCCAGTTTTCTTTTCAATTAATTTAAATGCAGGACATAGAGCTGTACATTGTAGCAGACAACTCATACCAAGATGAAGTTCATTAACAAAAAAATCAGGAAAAGTGTATTACCAGTAGAGAATAATGCAATTGCCCAGTGAAATGGACAAAGGAACTGGAGACATGTAAGGTAATTATGATATAAAAGCTTTGCACAGACTTGTAGCAGATGAATGAACCGTGAACCCTGAATGTTGAGAGGCTCTCCATAAACATAAATATATTTACAGGACAATGTTGAAGGGGGGGAATCTTTACTTTTTCATAGACAAATAAAAAACATATATCAAATATATTGAATATGTTTGTAAAATAGGAAATTATTTTGGAAAGCTTTCTAGAATCATAGAAAAATTTAAGGTTGGAACTGACCTTTAAAGATCATCCAGTCCAAACCCCTTGCCACATGTAGGGGCATTTTCTGCTAGACCAAAATGCTCAAAGCCTCATTCAACTTGACCTTGAACACTTCTAATATGAGACATCCACAACATTTCTGTGCAACCTGTTCCAGTGTGTCATCACATTTGTCATAAACAAATTTTTCCTAATGTGCAATCCAAATCTATTCTTTTTAAATTCGAATTGCTACCCCTTATTCCATATCTTTAAGGTCTGGCAAAATGTATTTCTCTGACTTTCCTATATTTTCTATGTTTGCTACATGTGGCCAACTGCTCCTTTCCATAGGACAGTATTATTCCAATGTATAGAAACTGAATGGGGATAATGAATATGTGGTTTATTTTTACTAGAAGAGTAGTACCACACACAGAAATTTCTGAAGAAGAGTGTGTGTTGCATGGAACATATTTAAGGATATTATCAACATCTCATGTCCCAAATAATTTTTGAAAAATTATTCTTCGTAAAGGCTGATAAGGCAAATTCCCACTTCTTTTCAGCTCTGCTAAATTGTAGAACAGAACTGATGAAGTTCTCTATGAAAAACTGAAATCAGTCATTAAAGTTTAAAAAGTCACAACAAAACCCTTAAGATCTCTTTCTCACTGTTATCCTCTTTAAAAGTAACGTGACAAAGTTGCCATGATTTTGTCCTTGATGGCAGGTGTTTTAAGACACAGTATGAATCCTTGTTATACATTCCTGAGCATGAAATCAGGACAGAATTTGATTATTTGATTTTTTCTCCACATATATATTGGCTTATTGCAAAATAATTTCATTCAGGTTAAAATAAAGAATGCCCTCATTCAGGAAGACAGCTGTTGCTACAGATTGCATAAGGCAACCACAAAGGTAAGTTCAAGGTTTTGTGGAGGTTGGTGAATGACTGACTATCCTTTACTTTTATGTTTTTTAAAAAATAGTTTCACTTACAAAAGTGAAATAACCCAAAAATTCATCACTTAACATGGTAAGTAACTTGGAATAATATCTGACAGACACTTCAAGATTTTTTTGTGTGAAGGTTGATTTACGTTATCAATTATTTGAAAAAATTACATGACTGTATGAAAAAGTACTCTATGCATGGTATGCTATGCAATATATACATGAAAATTGTTCTAAATTGTTCCAAATGAGGCAATTGTATTATTGCAATAATACATTCTTGGTGTTCTTTATTATGGTGATATGTTTCATGATTAATGTGTACATAACATTAGACCTTGGAATGGGCTGCCCAGGGAGGTGGTGGATTCACCATCCCTGGAAGGCTTTAAGAAGAGACTGGATGTGGCACTTAGTGCCATGATATAGCAGTCAAAGTGGTGTTAGGTGAAAGGTTGGACTTGACAATCTCAGAGGTCTTGTCCAATCTAGTTGATTCTGTGATTCAGTGATGAAAAATATAAATGAAAATGCTGTAGACCTTCCTACTTTAATGGATTTTAATAACAAACTAGACCTGTGACAAATCTCATCTGAAAAACAGAAAATAAAGAAGGAAGATTGAAAATGTCACAAAACATAACACACAGCAAAATAGAAAAATACCCCAAACAAATAAATGGAATTTAGTCTTCACACTTGTGAAAATACACTTCTGAAAAAAAAAAAAAAATCCTTAAACTGAGTCTGCAGTGAGCCGTGATTGATAAACATCTGCAAATTAGTCAAATAGTAGAATTTCTATGCTGTTTTGTCTTTTAATCCTTGGATTTGGATTTATTTCATAGACATTTAGATTACTTTCCCCCCTTGTATAATGTTAAGATCTCTGACAGTACGCTAGAGGCTTTTATGTACCTCAAAAAATAATTCAAGGTCAGGTATATATTTGGTCTGGACTTCATTGACTAGAACATTTCTGCTGTAGCAGAGAAAACAGAAATTAAACAGATATAACAAGAAAGAGAAAGGAAAAATACCTTGGACATAACAACGAGGGAGAAGAATGGGCTGCAGTCAAATCAGCCTTATTACAGTCAGAATTATTTTTTTTAAAATAGATATAGTCACAGATTCTAAACTAATTTAAATTGGAATGGATGTAAATATATCTGGCACTTCCAATTAATTATTTTACAAAATTAGTGATCTAAAATTCATAAAGTGACCCATGTTCAGTTTATATCATTAACACAAGCTTTCAGGATATAAGAAAACCATCAAAAGATATTCTTCCTTGGCTTTCAGCTAAATTGAATCTCTTGCATTTTTAACTTTTACCTTTGATTCTTTCAAGACCTTAATTCAGCTGAGAATTTGATTATGGTATTTTTGGCTAGTAAACCTAATTATAGGCAGTTGGATATTGGGTTTTGGAATTTTTTTGTCAATAACAATGCATTACATTTTCCGATGATATTAAAACAAATTAAAAGATGCCTGAGGCATATATAGATCTGGTCCCATAATGTTACAATTTCTTTGTTGTAATCTCTGTGCAGGTTATGATGTAGTTGCACCTTAGTGGTGAGCATGTAACTTATGTCATGCCATTAAAAAACCCTTCTGAAAAGATGTTCAATGGTACTATAACACATTCAAAACTTCCTCTTTCTTCTTTAATATTACTGGGTTACCAGTGGAAACAAAGTACTTATTTTCTCACTTTTTATATGATTAGAATTTAATTTGAGAAGACTATTTCAGAAAGGCTTATGTTGGATTTCTTGCACCAATTGTATTTTGGGGCAGTACATAAAATTTTTTCCATCAGTTTGCTTGATAAGAGTTGTTATTAAGTGATGATTTTCTGAAGATAAAGTTACATTTCATTCTGAGTAAAATTTTCCTTATGCAGGGAATTGCAAAGCAAAATGCTACATGAGAAAACATAGGGAATTTCTTGATAATGGAAGCAAGCTAAACACATTACACATTCATATATTTGAACATACAGACAAGGAAATTAGAATCTGGTTCTGAAGCAAGAGTGATAGAAAAAAGGGGAGGAGTATATTGATAAACCACAGTCATCTCTGCCTGATGTGATATATCACTGGATGTTTAGGCACTACAACCACAACAAAACTTACAGAACCCAATCCCACACTGAAATACTTCCTGTGAAGTGAAGCACCTTGGACAGTGCTAAGACATGAAGACCCCATGGACTCATCTGCAATGATGTGTTAATTATCACAAATAACTAATAGTGTTTCAGAAAAATAAATAATTTACTAAAGAAATTTGAAAGTTAGAGTTTACTGATAACTCGTAGAAAACATTACATTTTCTCATTCATATCTCTATCCAAGACAAGAATGCACAGAGGATTTGCTGTTCTGCTGCTCTGGTTTTGAAATGGAATAACACAGTTGGCTGAAAATCAGAAAAACTGGGTTCTTGTGAACTTCCTTATAATGTAGAAACCAATGACTCGTTGCTTATTACTGCTTAGAATTTTGAACTCAGTTATGACAGGTCCATATCTATGTTAGAAGTTGCTTTTACAGTGCTGTAGTTCAAAGATAAGATTTTAAAAATAAATCCTTCTAGGAATAATTACTCTCACATTGCAACCAATAATAAATTTTCCGTGATTTAAATAGAAAGGAAACTAGACTGATAATAAATGAGCATTTGATAATAATATTTCAGCTGATTGGCTCTCTGTACAGATTTAACTGTCAGGAGAACAAGACATCACATTTATCTCTGAACATTTCTAGAAAAAAAGCATATTGTGTTAAGAAGATATAGTCAACACTCTTTGAAGTCAATGTGGATTTTAACTGAATAAAGGCTGAAAGTCTGGTTGAGGAATGAAAAACAGATAGGAAAAAATATGGGGAGTTTCCATCTTCTATTTAATCCTTCATTCTATATTATACCCTTCAGACTCTCACTAGTAATCCAGATGCCACTACATTCTGTAATGAAACCACACCTTATAAGCTATTTTTGCTTCTCATGTTTTTGCTTTTTGTTTGTTTGTTTGTTTGTTTGGTCTTTTTTTCATTTCATATACTTTAGGACCTGTACTAAAGGGAACATTTTTTCATTCTTTACTTGAGTCCATGGATTTCTAGCTATGTATTGAAGCACTAAAAATATGTTAAATTCTGGAATTAAAGAGTTCTTAACCTACTGATGCAAGTACCTTCATTTTGCAGACATTTGATTGTATTTTTTAACTTTCCATGTCCCGTTCTTTCCATGACCTGGTAAGGAGCTATGCCTACTCCATTTGAAAACATTTTCATAACCTCTTTGAGCTAAGAAGGTTATTCAAAAATCCAGTTTCCATTTTTTCATATGCATATTCTTATGTAATATGCAATAGCTTTTTTTGTAGACTTCCCTATATCTTAAATTGTTTTGATCTGGGTGGGGTTTTTGGGTTTTTTCCCCTTCTCTAATCCTTCATTCATTAAGAAATTACAAATGTTACTCACATATCTGTTGGCTGTTGTTTTTGTAGGCTGAAGAAATCATGTGCTTTTAATTCCCTTCTCTAAATTAGAATTTTCATCCCCTTTATCACTCAAGTAATCCTTCCTTCTTTATTCCCACATTCCATCCATTTGTTTTCTTAAATATGAATAGAAAAATACGTGTGCTATTTCTGTTATCTTTTCAGTAGTATGTATGCTTACTTTTTATTAGAGGCAGTCTCTGACACTTCTTCAGAACTACCTTTTTTCAGATTTGTATTATTGTGGGAATACACAGTTCTCTCTTGATCAACTACTACAACTACTTAGTTTTTTGTTCAATTGCTCCCAACAAGAAAAAAAAAAATCTGTGTGCAACTTTTCATTATGTGTTACAGATTTTCAACTTATATATCTCAGTCTGGTTATAGAATCATATATGGATTGGGAGCTACCTTAGAGATCATCTAGTTCCAATCCCTCTGGCAGGACCGCTTTCCCTCGATCAGGTTGCTCAAGACCCCATCCAACCTGGCCTTGAACACTGCCAGAGATGGAGAATCTACAGCTTCTCTGGACAGCCTGCTCCCATGCCTCACTGTCCTCTAAGAATTAACTTCTAATATCTAATCTAAACCTGCCCTCCTTTTGTTTGAAACCTTTCCCTCCTGCCTATTGCAACATGTCCTTTTAAAAAGTCCCTCTCCAGCTCTCTCGTAGGTTTCCTTTAGGTACTGTAAGGCTGTTAAGGTCCCTCAGGAACTTTCTGTTCTCCAGGCTGAACAATCACAGCTCTCTCAGCCTGTCTTCATAGGAGAATGTAAGGTGCTGCTCAGCAGAATTCTTAGTGGGGTTTTTTTAATGGCTTCCAAAAAAATGTATTACCAGTCCAGTGATCCTGTCTTAATTTATACATCTAATTAACTGTAATGAATACAAGACCCTCGCATGTGTAAATACATCCAATTCTTTATGGCCTGTGTGTTTTGTAGTGCATAAGCTTCTTGATGCCAATCTCAATCAATCACTGAAGTGTATATATGCATAACAATTTACTATGTATTTGACTTGGGGGGTTATTCAGGATTTTCTGGATTTGACTTTCAGTTATGCAATGTATTCATTGAGGTTGTGTAGTGCAAGACAGAACTTTTAGGGTAACGGCCCATAAAGGTACAAACTGTCTAACTGAAAAAAAAAAATAACATCAATCTGCTGATCAGAATTTTGGTTTAACTGTACCCAGTAATCCTTGAATTTCTTGGAAATATACTCCAAGGACTCTGTCATTTTAGCATTCTGACATAGCAGTTGATATTGCACAGAGAAGGGTTTGTTAAAACGCGCTTTTTCTTTCCAGTAGCATTTTAGCCTTTGTTCCAGATTTGCCTTCATTTCTGACATATTATTTGTCTCCCACTATAACCTAGTGAAGTATAAGAAACCTAAATTCTTAGCAATTTGTAGGATAAATATTATTGTCAGGATATTGTTATACATATTCCTTATAGCTGGGGGCCTTCATTCCAATTCTCACTCCACTCAAGAGATCTCACTGAGATCTAATTTTTTACTTCGGTAGGGAATATTATCAGCAAAACCAAATGAGTATATTTGTAATGAAAGCACACACTGTGCTGGGTGGGAAATGACATAATGCAAATAAATCTGTTGTCTTCAAAATAGCCGTAATATCTGAAAATCAGCCTCGAAGTCATTGTGTTTTAGATATTCTTGCTGTTGATGTTAAGGGAGTTTTACTTTCTGAAGCTTAGTGAATATAATAAATGCTGACAGAAAAGATTTTGACAAATGGTTTTCATTACAAAAGTTTGAATGAAAAGTAAGCAAATACAGTGAAGAGTGAAATTAATGGAAAAAAGATTATGCTCTCTGGTAGCCACAAAACTTATTTCTAATCTTCTTTTTCAGTCAAAGAAAATTAATTGCCCTATATTTTGAAATTTGAAAAAGGTGTAAATCCAATATGAGGTATATAAACTGTAAGCAAGGTAAAATATATACTTTTGTTTATTTTTGCGATATTTAGAATTATCATATCACAGGATGATTCATGTCATAAGGGACTTCAAGAGGTTTTCAGTCCAACCCCAAGCCTGAAAGAGGGTTGGTCTAGCCAGGCCTTTAAACCCACGAAGGACAGAGACAAAACAGCCTCTCAGGGTAACCTGCTCTGCTGCCTCATTGTCCCCATCTGAAAACAGAATCTTATATTTAGCCTGAACCTCCCACAAATCCAGTCTTTCATGGTTCTCCTGTGCTCCACTATGCCAAGACTACCTCCATACCCTTGATGACCTCTTGTAGGTGCTGTGAGCCTGTTTGGTGAATTGAAAGCTATCCTTTCTCCAGCTTAACCAAGCTATGCTCTGCCAGTACTTCCCCATGGGGCACCACCTTGCGGGTCCTCCACAGACATTCCCACCATTTATCTATGTCTTTGCTTTGCCAAAACTTGATGGAGTCTCAAAATATGGTCTGACAAATACCATGAAAAGGGTTGACCATCCTGTCTGTCAATCTACAGAATGTGCGTCTGTTTATATAGCTTAGGAGCTGTCTACCACCTTTCCTGTTACGGCACACCACGCAGTCATGTTTGGATCACTGCCCATTACCTTCCACTAGAACAGATTGCTCGAAACTCTTGAACATTTTCAGGGATGGGGTAACTTCTTGAAAGGAACACTGCATAAATTGGGTCTCCAGATTTCAAATTACTAATGGCATTTTTAATTAATAGCAGTTAGTAAAGGGAGGTATACACATGCTAAATGTTCTAGTATTGACAGAAGAGAAAATGGGTTCAAGTTGAAATACAGAAATTTCCATTTCCTTACTCCGAACGTTGTCACCCTCACACACTTGTCACCCTCACAAACTTGTAATTTCCTGGGTCATTTCTAGGGTTAGGGTTAGGATTTCTTTTCTGTTAGAATTAAGGTTTGGGTGTTTTTTTAATGGCAATGGTGCAGCATCATTGCCACCTGAGACATCAAGACTGCCAACTTTTCTCTTGGTGCAAAGCTCAGTCCTTCCTTGGCACCAGTGGAGCTGGGGTTAGGGGTAGGCTCAGGGTTAGGGTTAGGGTTAGGATTCCCTTTTGTGTTAGGATTAGGGTTTGAGTGTTTTTTTTTATAATAATGGTGCAGCATCATTGCCACCTGAGAGACCAAGGCTGCCACCTTTTCTCTTGGCACAAAGATCAGTCCTTCCTAGGCATGTGGGGCTGGGAAATTGCCAGTTTTCAGCCAAGAATTGAAGACGGACGAAGATACCTATTTGAAAAGGAAACGAAGAGGAAAGGTGCCAGCCCACAAAGAGTTGGCCTAGTTCTCTCTATTCTGCAAGACCCCTTCCTCTCTCCACTCCCGACTCCCGGGGTAGCTTTAGTCATAGAGTTGCGCTTAGGATTAGGGTTAGGGTTAGGGCTAGGGTTAGGGCTAGGGTTACGCTTCTCTTTTGTGTTAGGATTAGGCTTTGGGTGATCTTTTAATGGCAATGGCGCAGCATCATTGCCGCCTGAGAGACCAAGGCTGCCACCTTTTCTCTTGGCACAAAGCTCAGTCCTTCCTTGGCACCAGTGGGGCTGGGAAATTGCCATTTTTCGGCCAAGAGTTGAAGACGCACGAAGATTCCTCTCGTAAAAGGAATCCAAGAGGAAAGATGCCAGAAAAACAAACCGCTGTCCTACTTCTCTCTATTCTGCCACACCTCCTGCTGTCTCCACTCCCGACTCCTGGGTTAGGCTTCCTCTTACAGTTACGCTTAGAATTAGGGTTAGGGTCAGCTTTAGGGCTAGGGTTAGGGTTAGGCTTCTCTGTTGTGTTAGGATTAGGCTTTGGGTGTTCTTTTAATGGCAATGAGGCAGCATCATTGCCACCTGAGACACCAAGGCTGCCACCTTTACAATTGGCACAAAGCTCAGTCCTTCCTTGGCACCAGTGGGGCTGGGAAATTGCCATTTTTCGGCCAAGACTTGAAGACGCACGAAGATTCCTCTCGCAAAAGCAATCCGAGAGGAAACATGCCAGGAAAACAAAGCGATGGACTAGTTCTCTCTATTCTGCCACACCTCCTCCTCTCTCCACTCCCGACTCCTGGGTTAGGCTTCCTCTTAGAGTTACG
>JAWWEV010000001.1:98443804-98466641 GCA_035583235.1 Hafferia zeledoni
TTTTTTTTTCAGTAGACAAGTCTTTTATCTATCTGGATCTTGTATCTATCTGGATGTATTAATCTATCTACACTTGTACCTATTTGGATGTATTCCAAAATTTCAACCTTTCTTACCTACTCTATAAAAAAAAAATATTATAATATATTTAATCATCCTAGTCTTATTGAGTAATAAGTTTTATAACTGATAACTTTAATCATACCCTTAATGTAGGTAATTAATTCCATCTGTAGAAAGCAATATGCATTTGTAAACTATACAAACTTTTTATTAAGATAGGCTTTTGAAAAAGTCATTATAATTTCAGTGTTGTCTTAAAAAAAAAAAAAAAGCAGTTCTTACATATCATCAAAAGAACAATTTTTCACCCAGAGTGTATAAAGCTTTTGAACTGGCTTTGAGTGTTTCACATTCTTTTGTTAGTTGTAGACGACAAAGAAAACCTAGGTATGTTACTGTACCTGTTTTGTTGGCAATTTGACAATATATACCAAACTACAGATGTTCTTAAACACTTTTTGTGCACAAATGTATACTATAAAAAGGACAGCACATGATGGATTCAATTTATTTTCCTCCGCTTATTTCTGTCATCTTCTTTTAAAAAACATATATGCAAGTGAGCCTTAAATGCTCTCTTGTTATGTAAAAGCAAAATCCCGTCAGCTTCTTAAATCTGAAGGACTAATATTTGTGCAATTTGGGTTTTTTTTCCTGTCAGAATATGATAGGTAGGTTATCACTTCATTGTTCATGCCACATAGAAAAGATAGTTGTGTGAAATTATTGGATTCATATGTGCATATGTTCTCCTGAGCTTCTAGTTGCCCATAATATCATGTTAATTATAGATGCCTGTATCTTCATACTGGATAGTGTCAACCAATAAAGATTCAAATTCTGTAGGCAACCTTGTTTATGTATACCCTGCTTATTCTGCTGAATACGTCTAACAAGATGGAAAAATAACCATAATTGCAAATTGTGGTGGGTTGACCCCAGTCAGCTGTCAAATACCCACAAGGTCCCTCACAAAGTCTCCCACAAGATGGAAAAAAATGACGTGAAGTGAAAAGAAGTGAATTGAAATAACAGTTTTATAGGAAAGCAAAAGCTGCCCACACAAACAATACAAAAACACAAATTTGTTCACTATGTCCTATCAGCAGGTAATGTGCCTCCACTTCCCAGCAACCCAGGCCTCATCACATGTAACTGTTGCTTGACAAGACAGACGCTATAACCAAAGGTGTCCTTTCTTCCTCCTCCTTTCCCTGAGCTTCTATTGATGAGCGTGACTTCACAAAACAGAGAATATCCCTTTAGTCAGTTTGGGTCAGATGACTCAGCTGTGTCCAAACCCAACCACAACCTCCTTGGGGCAGGGGTAAAAAGCTAAAGCTTTTATACAATTCACCATTCATCAACAGCTAAACATTGGTGTGTTATCAACACTGTCTTAGCTACCAATGCGTGGCATAGCACCATGTGGGCTGCTAAGTAGGAAGGTAACTCCATCTAAGCCACATCCATTGCACATATATTCACTGGACAAATAGAAAATAAAAAAGAGGATTATGTTTATGCCTTTGTCCTAGTTTTGGCCAGGACACAGTTAATTTATTTGTGGTAGCAGTGAGGGGGTAGATCTTGGAGCCACAAGGGTACACCTAGGTTGTTATTCTATACCACCCACATCACTGCCAGGGATCAGAAATAAGGAATTCTCTGTGGCTTCAGGTGGAAAAAGACACATGGACACTCCACTGCTATTTTTGTTCCTTTATATCATGTGAGAAAGCAGCAAATAGAGCAGTGGGGTGGTTCTGGTCCATCCAGAGTGTGTGTGCAGCAGTGTTTTTTGTTGTCTCAGTGTGGAGTAATGGAGAGGGTTAAAAGTTAAAGAAGAATTACAGAGAACCAGCTGCTGCTTCCTGGATGAAGGTCGGTCAGGAAGACCCACAAAGATTCCCCAAACACTGACAAGCACCCATTATGAAGGATGAAGAAGAGAGAAAAGTGAAGTGAAGGCACTTCAGCCTCCCTCCACAAATATTCTACAGGAAGGGGAACATGGTGACACTTTGACTGCACCAAATCTGTCCATCAAGAAAGATAGATGCCAAGAACAACTACCCATTTAAGCACTTATGACTAGATTCACTCAAACTTCACCTAAACCGCAAAAAATAGTATAAAAGGAAGTTGGAAATGGAGGAAAATCAGAGGAAGATTTCCACCAAAACTGATGGATCAGCTGAAGGAGTGAACCTGTCTTCCCACCCCCATGCAGGGACACCTATGACTAGAAACCTATGCTAATGATCACTGACTATTGCTTTTAAGGCAAGCTTGCTTTTACTCCATAACATATTAGTAGATTGTTTTGTATTAGAGTTTGTGCTTATGCTTGCTTTGTGCTATTATTAGATGGTTTTAAATACGTATTTTCAGCTAGGCCCTATCATCAATGATCATGAACTTTATAAACTTGTCACAATTGATATTAATAAAGTGTTATTTCATAAACTGTTAGAGTCAGTGTTTTATAAGGTGCTGACAGTTTGCCAGTGGTGGAATAGCACATGGGAAGACCTGCTGAGAGGTCTCTTATGCTGTTGCATGTCAGTCTCTGAAAAAGTGCAAACGCATTACCCCGATCTTGTGAATCTGTCTGGTGAAGAGTTCCCTTGCCGGACACCTGACTGACTAGATTGGATATACATGGTTTTATTTTTTCTGAGGCACTAATAGACAAATAAATCTCTGTGGGTTGAGGAAATCAGGCATATGCCCCTCCTTTCACATGACAGTGAAGTCTGGGGGAAAAATGCATGCACGGATGTTTTTCTCCCCCATTTTTCTTCTTTGTCTCAGGAGTCACATGGCACTGGTTGCAGTAGCATCTGGTTGGTTGGACTCTGTGAGCATTTTGCAAGTAATCAGCCTCTTTTTGTATACTGTTGTTATCAGTCTTGTTGATGTTACTGTTTGTTTTCTTACCTCATTGCTGTTTTCCAGTAAATTGTTATCTCAACCCACAATCTTAGCCTTTTGTCTCTCACTCACCAGGGAGGGGCTGCAGGGAGGGGAGCGGCTTCATAGGGCTTAATTTCCAGCTGGCTTTAAACCTAGACAGCTTTCCCACTTTATCTTTCACTCTGAAATGTCTATCCTTCTCTAGAAAAAAAACCCCATCAGTGACCTAAAATTAAAAAAAAATAAGTTCTGCCAGTCATAACTTCCAGTATAGATAATACATTACCAAAGTTACAGACTTTAAGGCAAGAAAGTGCAGCTAGCCATCATATCTGTCCTACTTGGCTTTCATGCCAATACATTTCAATTTAATAATCAATAGGAAAGCTAGATAGAAAACTGTTGTAGAAAGATCAAATTCTAATTCAAGTTCTATTTAGGTAGACAGCTACAGCCAAAATATATATATTTAGAAAGAAAATCTAGACACTAAGTTTTATCTGTTCTCTGATTTAGAGCACAGAAACAAGAGTCTATGAGCATGTTTGGTCCAGAATTTTTTTTGTCCAGAATTAGATGGGTTGTTGCTGGCACTGACTGTCATTTGTCACAATACTAACACCATTATTTTTTTTGTTAAATACCTGATACACTTCCAGGAATTGTGGAAATAATAATTCTATTTCTGAATAAAATTATGATTCCTAAGTACTAATTCAGGAAATTATGTTTATGCAGCAATTAATAATTAGGAATCTTCTATAATGTCAGTATCTTCTGAAAAAAAGAATAAATCTAAAAATAAAAACGATCATTTGTATTTTACCTTTCAATTGCATGTTAGCTTGAATGCTGCGCAATTCTTATCTCAAAGATAATTTGAAATGCTCCACCCCTACAGCATCAAACCTTCCCAAGGAGTCTCCTGCTGTATTCAGACATACTGCAAAATGGTCTTTCTTTCTAGAAAATCACATCAAATTGACCACTTAAACCTTTGAAGATATTTTGAAGACAAAACAACCTCTTTGTTATCCTGTCTCATTTTGTGTTTCAGAGTCAAAAGGAAAACTGTTACTAGCAAGTCAAGTTACAGCACTTGACATTTTATCATGCAGAGTAATATGATTGCAGGGAGACTGCAATGGAAATGACTTTTACAACATATTTCTTGAGGTATTCCCTTGAACAGCTAAAATGATAGAACATTTGCAGTCAACCCTAAAATCAAATGGAATCCATTGAACGTAGTGACTGAAATAAGACCCGAGAACCAGGGAAAATTACTCAATAGATGGTTTTAGTCTCAAGCTTGTAGGCAGTAACTTGAGATGGCAGGTGAACTGGTGTGAATAAAAACACAGACTCATCCTTAAACTTTCTTCTAAGGCTTAAACCAAAACACTATTAAAAATCTGAACCGCAACTTTGGGAAATCCTTAAGAGACAGTACCTTTTAACTGACTCATTGGTTTTGTGCATGTGTACAAATGCATACATAGACACAAAGCTTTTATTTTCACAATAACAATGCAGATTTATTTGCATGTTAATAACACAGTTCTGGTGTTAGCCTTCAAGACATGTAATCTGCATTACTGACATTATTGAAAAGTGATTTATTCTAATGTGAAAATATTTGTACATTATATAAATAATTACACTGACATGACTAGAAATATTTTTCCTGTAAACTCTTAAAATTATTCTCTCTCTAGGAATAAACCACACTCATCGCCTCATTCACTTTTGTGCTGATGCCATAGTTCTTACTCTAAGAAAAGAAATACAGAAAAAAAAAGTGAAACAGTATAAAACAGAATATGGTGTAAATCATATTGAGTGTATTTGGTGTAGATGCTGATGCATTGGCAAGTAGGTCAGGTCTGCAGGCATGTCCTCTGTGAGACAGGACCAGGGACCGCCCAGTGCGGGACCCAGATGTTTACAGATGGCTCAAAACCAGACCCACTGCAGGACACAGAAAAGTTCTGTCCTTGTACCAGCTCTTCCTACACCTCTGGGTCTGGGTAGATATGTCTGGAGTGAAGGAGTGAGCTGGAGTCTGACCAGAGGGAAGGAAAGCTGATGTTTTAATGTTTGCCTTTGTTTCTCACTATCTGGACCTGTTTCCCCGAGAAAAATCTGCTTTACCCTTGGTGACAACTAGTAAGCAATGTCACTGTCTTTATCTCAAACCACTTGCTTTCTAATTCTTGGGTTTTGTTCCATTTCTTTTCCCTCATTCTGCTGAGGGGGGGAAATAAGTGAGCAGCTGGGTGAATAATTAACAGTTAGCCAAGGTTATCACAATAAGAAAATGTGTTACCATGATGAAAAAAATTCAGCAGCCTTGATGAGAATTCATGAAAAGCAATGTGACTGGTTTCCAGATCTTTGAGGAACATGAACAGTGTTCTTATTTCCAGTTTCTTCTGATCTTCTGGCATACATCCATCTTTTGGGTGTAACTGAAAGATATATACGGTGGGAGCTTATGTATTTTTTCCTCCAACTTTTCCATGTCTACTCTGTCATTGTCTGCTTGATTTTTCCTATTCAATCTGTTTATTGCCAATTCCTATAAGCTCCAGAGTATGTTTGTACAGAACATTCTAACTCAATAAAATGTAATATTTGACAGAGTTTTGCTATGGTTTGACAATGGAAAGATTTGTTCCCTTAAACCGCAGGAAAATTTCACAGAAATTATCTTCCTTGAAGTAAATGGTCAGCAGAAAGGGATGCAAAGGCACAGTATTGTAATCAGATTTCTACAGAACTTTTAACAATCTTCTAAAATATAATGTCTGAGCTCCACTGATTCTCAGGACCCCCCAAAAGTGCAAGTATATTTTAATTAAAATATAATGGTACTTTCTCTATTTTTTGGGGAAGAAATTCATGCTTTCTGTTGTTATGTTGAGACCTCTTTTAGAATAATAATTGGCATGTTGCAAACTAATCTTGATCTTTCAGACTCCTTTATATTGTTAACAGTTAATTGAACCAAATTCAAATATTATACTTAAACTTGTGCAAAGACTTTTAAAATCTACATTTGTATCATTTTTTTCCTCTTCTGTTAAATTTTAAAAAAGAATTTTTTGAACATATCAAACCAGACAAAGTAGATAAAGGACTAAAATATTACTACAAACAGTGATAAATGGATAAAGGAGTGACATTTTCATAATATTTTGATATTTAGTCGTCTTCTACTTCTTCACTTGCTTATCTGTATAACTTACATCAAGAGTTCAAGTCCTCCAAAGGAGTACTTGCTTCAAAATGTGGGGGGGACAAGTACAAGAACAGCAAACCAATATTTGCCTAAAACATGATTTTAGATAAAGATATTCTTGGTTTTACAGGTTAAAACCTGTATAACGTTGTTTTCTCAGTTCCCTTCTTTATTCTGTGAGTTAGGAACAAATGCACAGGAACTAACAAGTTTACTTTTGTAATTATTTCTTAGTGGTAATGCTGCAAGTGAATTTTTCGGTTTTCTTAAGTTGTAGGCATGGCAAACTTGTATTAGCAATGTCAATATCAAACAAAAAAGAAAGCATAACAAATGACACATAGTCACTGAATCACTTATGAATGTAGGCTATATAACTCAATTATGTTTTTTATAATGGACCAGGAAGTGGAATCTATGGTGAAAATACAAAAACTTGGCTTCGTGGATAAGATTACATTACGGTGATATTTTTTACATAACTTAATTTGCTATTTTAAAACTAAGAAAATGAAAAGCTGTAAGAACACCAGCTGAGGCTATCAAACCTGAAAATATATACCGAAATAAATTAAAAGCAAAGCAAAATTCTCAATTTCACACAGCAATAAGCTCCTTATATTTCATCAAAAAGACATTTAGTAGTCCATAAAACTTTCATATTCTAAATTTAAATTAAAATTTATAGTATTTTTCACTTTACAGAAATGGAAATTAAAATAGGAGTAGAAGCCTCCAACAATGGCATTTGCCTATTAAATCTTATCACTTCGTTCATTTCCTCAGAATAGCTTTACTACTCTGGCAATGACTTATTTTGAATACAATAAAATACTTCTTAAGTATTAGAACATGGTCTACATAAAATTCCAGGACTGACCTGGAACACAGTATAGTTTCATTTATTCTAGTGCAAAATTAGGCCATCAATATAAATCTGACCAAGCATGGAAGGTTTTGATAGCAATTACACAAAGGCAAACCTAAACCATTTTTTTCATAATTGATAGTAACTCATGTGGTTGTAGATCTGAAGGCTCTCACTTACCTCTCTCAAGCTCATCAAAAGCAGACATTTGGGAATTTTTATTATTCTTTTCAATATCAATGCATCCCCAAAAATCAAGCAAACAAACAAAATTCCTCAGGACACCAGATAGCTCTTTCATTCAAATTGAGCAAGACAGGTTGAAATCTTCCTCCAACTGTTCCAGTCTTGACCAGTATATCCCACTGGCAGCTGGTCACAAGTGGTGTTTCTCAGGGCTCAGTGTTGGGGCAGTCCTGTCTATTATCTTTATCGATGATCTGACAGGGTGATTGAGTACATGCTCAGTAGATTCACAGGCAACAATAAGTTGGGTGAGAGTGTTGATCTGCTGAAGGGTAGGAAGGCTCTACAGAGGGATCTGGATGGATGGGTCAATGTACTGAGGCCAACAAAGCCAAGTGCCAGGTCCTGATCTTGGGTCAGAACATACCCAAGCAGCACTACAGGCTGGGGGCAGAGTGGAAAGTAGGCCAGAGGAAAAGGATCTGGTCAACATCACACTGAATATGAGCCAGCATCTGCCCAGGTGGCCAGGAAGGCAAATGACATCCCAGACTGTATCAGAAATAGTGTGGCCTGCAGGACTGGGGAAGTGATTGTCTCTCTGTACTAGTCACTGGTGAGGCTACACCTCAAGTATTGTGTCCAATTCTGAGCCCAATGGTCTTGGAGGTCTTATCCAGCCTCAGTGATCCTGTGATTCTATGAACAGCACTTTATAGACTTACAAAACCAGGCAGGAACTCTTCCTAGAGCTCAGATTGAAAAGAAATTAAATTCCATGTCAATATTGTTTTTGAACACTCAGAGGAGTGTTCTTTATAATTCTTTAACATATATTCAAATGAAAAAAAAAAAGGAAAAAAGCAAAGAAAATGCATGTATGTGCATTTCAGTACTGCTAGTCACAAAATGAACACTGCCATTCTGAAGAATTTTCTTTCATGAACTTGATATACATTACCAGATTTGCAATATTGGGAATAAAAAAATCCTACAGGCCATTCAGTAGAAACATGCAAAAGGCTTTGACAAAGCAGCACAACGTTTGCTTGAAGCCAGAAGTTGTCATCTGAGAGGAAAAAGAGTCGCTCAATTAGTGAAATAAGACCAGATGTGTGAATCACAGCTCTACAGAAGACAGATTAATTCATTAGATCAACAGGGTAGTAAACTGTGACTGCTAATAGATAACTTGTAAAGAAAGTATTTCTGATAATTCATTCTTTTTCAAGCAGGAATTCTAAATAGCAGCCATTAAACATACCTTTTTTTCATCAAATGGACACATAACATAGATACAATGATCGTTGCTTAAGTAAAATAACATCGTTTAGATTTAAAGTTCTGAAGCTGTTTGTCTCAAAAATACTGCCAAAAAAGCCCAAAGGAGTAAGGTATTTTTTTTTAACCAGTAAAAGGAAAAAAAAATGTTCTTGGGTATAAGCAGATATTTTATATTTTGATCAATATTTAAGTCTGATACTTCATGTGTGTCTTGTCATTAAGCAATATTAATAGATTTAAGTGGTGCCATATGAAACTGGTACCAAAGCATGTAATTATCTAAACAATCAGATACTGGGTACCTACTAGCACTTACCTACTAGTACCTCACTGACTATAGGCAGCTCAGTGAAATCTCAAAAAATTAAATACACATCTCTAAAAACCTGAACAGTTTTAAAAATCTTGTCCAGATTTGCTCTTGAGACCTTTTTAAAAAGGTTTCAATGGTCCTTTAAGTTTTTCCAATAGTCATTTTTATGAAAAATAGTTCAATTTTGAAGGAAAAGCAAAAATCTCAGACAAACAGAAGCAAAAAAAAAAAAAAAAAGCCCCCTAAAGAAACAAACAACCCCCTAAAAAACATTAGGTCAGCAATCCCTTCTGTACATTGTACTGAGCTAGGAACAGATTTAGCCCTCAGCACACTGGAGACTGTGCTTTTCCCAAGACTATAGATCAGGCACATGGACCCAGGCTTTGAAACATCAGCTCTTGTTAATGACTCTCAAAGCTGCACACAGATGCCAGTTGTAAGCTGTCAGCTGTAAGCTGTCAGTTGCAAAAAAATAGAAAAACTGACCCACTATATTTATTGTTGGCTCATTCAAGTGTCTCCTCTGAAATGGTTCTCTGGGTTTTGGTTGTGATTCCACAAAAGCACAGGTTTACCAACTCCATTTTGGTTCACTGAGACCAAGAACACATACAGCAATCTTTGAAATAGAAGGGTTAGACAATGTAGGGAGAAAGGCTGCATGATGCAGAAGGAGAAGCTGTGAGAAGTCTCAAGGAGGCAAGGGGGGAACCCAGTTGCTGTATTCAATAACCTAGTGTATAGTTATAGGGAAGACAGAAAAAGATCTTTTTGGAGGTACACAAGAAAAAGTACAGGAGGCAATGGACACAAGCTGCAGTAAGATGAGCTGGGATTCAATATAAGAAAGAAGTGCTCAGAGTGAGGTTGGTCAGACCCTGCAACAGATTTCCATAGAGGCAGTGGAATCTCTATCCTTAGAAACCTTAAAAACTTGACCCAACAATGCCTTGAGCAACATGATCTGCCCTCTTTGAGAGTAGCAGATTGACCCAGATAGCATCCAAAGAAACCTAAATTAATTTATGATTCTTTTATTACATGCACATATTTAAGTTCTCAGTATGAAAATAGAACTGCAGTTTTTAAGTTTATCCAAGTGATTCTTTGCTTATTCTACACTTCCATGGCCCTACAATGGTTCTGGTTAATAAAGAAAATTCTAAACTAAATTATGGTTTTCAAAATTACTAACTTTTAAGGATGCATGGAACTAGATGATCTTTAAGGCCCTTTTCCAACCCAAACCACTCTATGATTCTATGAATACATTTTTTTTTTACTCTCTTGAGAAAAAGGGAGATTACATTTATTTCTCCTTGTGTAAAGGAATTTCTAAAGAGACATTTTTCTGTGGTTTTCGCAATTAAATATTGTAACACAACTAGAAATGTTTCAGTTTAAAATTGTTTGAAAATTGTATTCTAAGTGTCATTAAAAATGTCAATTATCTGAGAGAGTTTAGTGGATAGTCTAGTGAAACCAGATTTCTAATAGAAGCTCTTTGCGGGCCTGCGTGGAAGAAAAGGAAAGGCAGAACCCAACAGATCTATTCTATCATAGTAAAAGAAGCCTTGTGCATAGAGAAAAAACATGTTCAGAGGATATACTTTCACTGGCATATCAAAGGGCACATAAACCTGGTTTCTTCAGGATTTGTCCTCGACCAGCTCTGCTTAATGCATTTGTTAATATCTGGCAGATACAGAATGTTATTAAAACCAGAAATCATACCAAGGTTGGGAGAACTGCCAGGAGTATGTACACAGAGTTTAAGATGATCTTGGAAATCGGTGTGAAAAAGATATAATTTAGTACAGAGAATATATTGCTCTGCAGTCAAATATGTTCTACTGGACAAAAGAAAATCAGATCTAAAATTGAACTATACTGTTGTCAGTCCTTCAGAAAAAGACCTACAGTTTACAGTGGATCACAAGAACAACATGAGTCATCAATGTCATGATGCTGTGAAAAGTGCAGATAATATACAGACAAATGATCTTTCTGCTCTGCTCTGCTCTGCACTGACAAGACCTCAGCTGAGTATTTCTCTGGTTTTTGGCAGACCTTCAAGAACCTTCTGAAACTATTGGAGAGAGTCCAGAGAGGGTTATAAAAAACTACCTACATGACAGATTGAACCAAATGGGTATGTTTAAATTAAAGATGTAAAGACCAATGTGGTTTGTGCCAGCATTGTTCAGGTACAAATTGTATTGAACATCTGAGTAGTTTTTGTTTACATCAGTGTGGATAGGACAAAAACCAATGGCCTCTTGTAGGTAACACACCAAATTATGAAGAGTGGAAAGAACATGTTTTAATTGTGTATCTCAAAGACAGCGCTGGAGAAACACTTTGAACTACTAAGAGACTTGCTGCTGAAGTTTTAAAATTGTAATTTTACTTGTAATAGGGTTTTTTTAGTTGCAATCACCTCCCTGGTGCTGTTACCTTGTCCCTGCTGCATTGTTGACCACCACACCCTGTCCATTGTATCCCTTGAGCTTCCTTTGTTCTCTGGATGAGTCACCCTCATTAAACTGGTTTGTCTTGTCCTGGGCCAGGCAGTGTTCCCCCCACACAGGAAGCCCCAGGGATAAGAGGGCCCCCAGACACTCTCCCCTCTCTGCCCTGCCAGTCCAAGGTGGAAAGCCCTGTGCGTGAAATCCCTATGCCTCGGGGCTGGGAGGGGCATGTCCAGGGCTGCAGCCAGCCCCGCCCCTGTCCCAATTCCTTTGGTTACTGCCTCTGTCTATCCCCAATCCCTGATTTTCTATTGGTTGTTACCCCTTGTTTCTCCTATTGGCTAGCCTGGATACCTAAGACCCCTCCCCTTCCCGAGTTTTCACCCAATCCAGTCCCAGATTTGGCACTTCCCCCAGGGATCTTATAAAACCTCTGGCATTTTCCCAATAAACTCTGTCTTTGTGTGGACTCCCAGACTGGCCTTTGTCTCCCTTCTCTTCACCCCCTTGGATTAGAGGAAGGCAGAGACCTCTCCTTTACTTCCAGTGCTGCTCAGACTACAAAAACACTTGAAAAACAAGAGTGAAATATTAGAATAAATTTCCTGGGACACATTGTGGAGCATCATTGTCCTAGTTAGAGCAGCTGGGACCAGCCTATTACTGTGTAGGTGTAATCAAAACTGTGTATTCTACACCCTCTATATCATTTCTAATCGACAAATAACAGTGGACTATTTGCAGCAGCTGCCTAGGGCACACCCGACTCCTCAAGCTACAAACTGTGTGTTAAAGAACCCTGTGAGATACGGTCATGACATCAATGACTCAGGCGTGATAACTCCCCTCTGAGGAGTCATTAACACCTTTACACCCAGCCGGAGGGATCATGTCTGTTAATGGGCCATTAAGGATTCCAGGAATATCTCATGACTCACAAAATAAATCACCCATCCTGGCCCTGGGGGAGGTATTGGGCATTCCCATCTAATTCTAAACATATATAATATTGGGGTCTGGGGACTTCTGGTACCACTTGTGGGATCCAGAGGAGGACCAGAACTTCAACAGGCCTGTGACCACCACTCTCAACCAGACTGCAACCATCATCCTCACCAAGAGGTTTTTTCCTTTCCTTTTAGCTTGGGCTCAGAGGGACCACTTGGGGCTCAGCACAGGCGCTAAGAAACGCCATTCTGTTTTTGTCCCAAGGTGCTGGGTTATACATCTGGGTTTTGTGGTTTTGGTTTTGTATCATTATATTTATTGTAATATTTTTATTAAATTGTAACTCTGACATATAATTTTTTTGAGTTGGATTCATTTCTCCTCGCAGTTTACCTTTAAACCAGCACAGTCATTTATGAGGGGTTTTCAAGAAAGGTTTAGGAAACATATGTCCTGCTTAATGAGACAAAGTAAGATACTTGAACATTTGGGTATGGCCTGTTCCATCTCAGGATGGTCTTTCACTGTGGGTAGTGGCTTCTGGGGATAAGGTGAAGGATCTTTCAGAGGATGGGAGCCCTCAAAATAACAATAGAACCGGTTTTAGAATTCACATCTATTCTCATCCCTAGCTCTTCTGGTTATTCTGTGGGAAAACAATATGTATACCTCTAATACGAATAACAGATCTAATCTTTCACTGTTTTTTAACATCAACTTGCCTATAATATTTATGAAGGCTACAAGACTGTTATCTAAAATTAGAGAAGTTCTTCTTGGGAGAAAGAACAGCAAAAATCTCTCCTGCCTTCCTTCCCCATTTAATCATGGGTGCATCAGAGAAATGCATAAGAGATTTATATTGGTTCAACTATCAAATCTCATGGCAAAGGAGCTGACTTGTTCATGCTTTTGCATAGCCATGGGGAATATCAGATATGTAATGAATAATATTCTGACCTATACCAGAGAGATGTCATATGTTCCTGAAGAAAACTATATTGTCTTGGGGCAGGACAAAAAAGTTATGTGTGGTACTGCTTGTTATTACAAATAATCCTCTTGATTATCAGTTTTAGACGGTTATGTTAAAACCCGTGAAGAAATACATCTTCAATAAATACAGGACACAGCAGGCACCTTGGATACATTTTTTTTATAAGAGATCACCATTGAATGAAGATTATTGTTTGATTAAATTGACTGCCTGATGGTGAGGCTTCCAACAGATAAACACAGCCAAGAATTTAATCAACAAACTGCATCATATTTGCATCTATTCCGCATTCTGTCTACTTAGAGAAGGAACAGATGCAGACTCAGTAGGAGTCAAAAGGCAAGGAATCAATAGGGAAATACCCTATTAAGAACTTTCTGAATTTATAATCCAACCTTGACCTAAATATGTTTAGATTCTCAGTCTGATAGTTCTCTCAAACTGATGGTCTCCAAAGTCCATATTCTCTCTATTTAATAATGTCCCTTTGCTGGCATCATTATTCTAAATGAAATGCTCAAATAAATTCTTTTTTTAAGCCCTTCTGACATATGCTAGTGCAGATGTTACTCTAAACAACTGCCTCTGCCTGTGGTTTATCTTAGTGTTTAGCCTACAGCTGCTTTACAAGGATTTGTTCACCAAAGTAAATAAATAAACAAACAAACAGGTTTGTTTCAATCAATCTCGGGCACAGAATTATAACTGCCAGACTTGTTTGTGAGGGAGTCACCAGACCACAGGATCTTTGGACACATGTAGAGAAGAGCATTATCCTGTATTTTGTCATTAAAGGCTTGTGTATAGGCTTAGGCAGGAGATGGCTTGTCCCGTGTTCACAGAAACAACTGTTCAAGAGGCTGCAGAAACACAAAATGGCTGTGTCAAAAAGCCTCCATCAGCCTCCATAATCTTCCACAGCCTGCTTTCCTGGAAGCTGCATCACAAATACGTGGTACAAATCTCCTCCTCTCCATACCAATGGAGATGGGATCCATCCTTGACCTTCCACTTCCCCTCCTCTTTTGTACAGCCCAACTAGTCTAGTCTTAGTTTGGCTGCTTCTTCCTGAGTAATTGCAAATAAAAGTAATGGGGCTGAACAAATGTTTGTAGTTACAGAATAGTTCTCCCACTCAGTTCTTTCCAGTAAAATGAGAGTCAACAAAGACAAAATATCACTTCATGTATTGCTTTCTTCTTTAACAATTTCTGAGCATTTTTGTTGCATAAAAGCAAGAGCAATTCAAGAGGAAGGTCTTTACAGACAATTACAAGGAAAAGAAAACTATTTCTTACCTAAAATTTAGACAAAATCAGAAAAAACTCTGTGAGACATTCTTTTACAAATTGAAAAGAAGGATCTGTACAAAGTATTTGCATACACATTTTCAAAGCACAGAGATTTATGGAGGAAAAGAATATAAAATATTCACCTATAGATACACCACACTGTAAATATGTGTGTGTGCATTTATCTGTAAAAGTATATATATACAGATATGTGTATATCTATCTATCTATCTATATATATACAGATATGTATATATATGGCTATGTATGAATACATAAATGAATATACTGTAATTCAGAAAATACTTGTATTTATATGTACAGATAGTTTTATTTTGAGATGAAGTAAAAAGGCTGTATTTGGGATAATCAAATGGGTAGTTGTAGACTTCATAAATTGAAGCCTAATGGATAAAGGATAATAGCAGCCTAAGTATATTTTATGTCACATTATTTTGACCCTAAATAATGCAGTAGGACCTGCCTGAATATGTTGCATTACTTACAGAAATTTTTTTGGGGTGGTGTGTGGAATTTATACTCTCACCAGCTGATCACATGATGAATGTGTTTCTTGACTTTTTCCAGTGACAGGACAGGGAAAATTTAGACCTTTTTTTTGTCTTACAACTGTTTAAAGAGGGTGTAGGCTGCTGCTTAATAGAATTCAAATTTAATTTAGGGGAGTGTCTTCTATACCAAAGGTTCATTTTTCTTAAGAAAGCTTAAGCTACTATAGGTGCATATTATTCACATGAAATTTGTAGATGTTATAAATAGGATCTCACAATAGTTGATAAGGAGACACTCAGGCATTTTCATAGGTGGGGTCAATGGCAGTCAATCCATCTTAAAACAGGTGAGAAGAACCATCATCAAAAGATGACTATCATCTTACATGTTCTCCAAACTGATAATGGATATTACAGACCAGAGATTTTGACATACTTAAAGTTGTCTGAGATTAATTCTTCCTTCAGTTACCTATACTGCCTTTTATCCCCAGTGCCTGAGTTTTCAGGTAAGGGGAAACCCACTGAGTTTTCATATTATTTGTGAGAATGAGCTACAGTGTATGGGGATGCCTCTCTGCACTTCTCCCACAGAGAAGAAATATAACATAAAGTGTGCAAGTTATTGTTCCTGAGAGAGATACATATGTCTGTACATTTATTTAATTGCATACCGTGTGTGCTGGTTTTAACACCAGCCAAAGCTAAACTCCAAATAAACTACGCCCCTTTCCCCACCCCTTCTGAAAAGGGAGGGACAAAAGCAGAAACTATGGTTTGAGATAACATTACTGAAAGCACAAAGCAATGGAATAAGACATACACAATAACAAGGGCAGTGTTAATAGCAAAAGTGTACAATAAAGTGTTTTACCCACAGAAGTGTGTTCACCACTACGAAAAAACAAAGTGGCTGATGCTCCCCATAGCTCACATCCTCAAGGCTTCCCCAGGCACAGGCAGTGACAGGGGTGGCAGAGAATAACAACTCAGCTGTGCTAAGCTCTGTCCATCTCTCTGCAACCAGGATACTTTGTTTTGTACTTTTTCCTTTATATCCAGAATCAAAAAAGGGCAACTTTGCTACAAGTCAAAATTGTTTCTTATAAAGGTAGTTTTATAATAATTTATACATATGTGTAGGATTTTCTTCCTGATACATATTTTCTAGTTTAATTGGATTAATTATTGAACTTTCATATTACATAACCTGTAAAACAGTTCTTTTGCTTTAGCTAGAAACAATGTAATATGTACACATAACTTAGGCAAAATAACTCCTTGTATTTTTTAATTCTGCTTAGCAAAATCAGAGGTAGAAGTTTTTCATGTTTTTAATGACCACTATTTTCTGCTGAGTGACTCTATCAGGTATGTAAAGATTTGGAAATGCTGATTTTCTTAACTTCCCTGAAGACTGTATTCCAGTTGCTTTTGGAAATCTGATGGAATACATATAAAGGATTTTACTGTTTGTGTGGAAATAAAGGAAATGGGTTATCTTTTGGTTGGCTATAAGGAAATACATAGCATAAAAAGTTGCACAAGTCTGTTATCAATAATCATAGAACAATAGAAAGGTTTGGGGTGGAAGTGACCTTCCAGGTCATCTAGTTCCAACTCCGTTGTCATGGGCAGGGACACCTTCCACTGGTCCAGGTAGCTCAAATATGCAAAAGGATACAAATGCATATTATATACAAAAAAATAGACATCATAATGCAAAAGTGTAAATATATCATTAAAACACTTTATCTAACCAAACATCTGAAAATCCTGTTAATAATAAAATCAACAAAGACTACAATGAATCCAGTGCTATGATCATGGCATGCATTATGAATCATAAAGTATTTTCCAAAATTAATTCAATAGGTACATTATTCCAGTGTTTCGGAAAAAACATTGGCCACAGAAAAGTTTTCTTCCTTTCATAATGAAATACTCTAAGTGTATTATTTAGATAGTGGTTCAGAGAGCTAAGAGCCTGATTTTTTTTTTTTAATTTATTTTATCTAATATTCTCTGGACAGAAATGACACCATGTGTAGATAAATCTCATTTTTATTTGCTTTCTTCCTTTTTTGTTTAAAACTCTCTCACTCCACTCTAGAGGAGAGATGGTGTAGCTGAACAGAACCTCAGTCTATTATTCTGTACTCACAATAAACCTCCTTTCTCTCTAAAAATAGTCTCAAGAAAAAAATAATTTGAAATACTCAGGGATGTAATAACTTGCTGAGTCAAGATTCAAATATTATTTGTTTGCTCTCATAAGCTACTTGACCTATTGATGAACAAAAGTACATGTTCAGATTAAAGTGAATGTCTGAACCTAATCAATAGTTTGAAATTTTCTGCTACATCAGGTTTGATGATGACTTTTCAGACTGTACTATATCCTTTTGACAGATTAAATAAGTATATTCATAGATCTTGTGGCTTTGACAAACTAATCACTGGAAGGTGAGATATATATCTTATGTACCCAGAAGATCTTTGCCACATTGATTAGTTACCTCCAGAAACTGCAGCAAGAAAGCTTCAAATTTAATGCCTGACTATTTCTGTCATAGGTACCAAAAATATTGTGGTAAAATGGTTTAGTGGGTAATGCTCAAACTTGTAATAAATAATTCTGATCACTGATGCCAAAAAGAAAATGGTCTGATGATCTTGGTTATTTTTAATAGTACTTTTTTATTTGAGTAGTATTAAATTTGGTTGATGTATTGTTTGCAGAAAAATGTAAGCATAAGAAAGAGTTGAGCCCATCACTTTCAACATTTAGTCAATGTGAAACAGTTGTTTTAGGGGTATTAGACTGTTCAGCTCACGGAGTCTGTCACTGTTTCAGCAAAGATGTAGAAGAATATGAGAGGTTGACAAAAGACAGCAAACACAGACATACAGCATCCAATCTTATGCTAGTTTAAAGTCAGACTGGCAGGAGAAGTGAACCTAACACAAAACAGATTATAAATCAGAGTTACAATTTAATAAAAGTATTATAATGAATGCAATGATACAAAGAGAAATTGGTTTTGCCCCACAAAACCCAGAAGCATAACCCAGCATCGTGGGGCACAAAGAGAATGGTGCTTGTTATCCTCTGTGCTGAGACGACACTCCCCCACACCCCGCCATGGTTCCCCTGAGTCCAAAGTAAAAGGAAGGGAAAAACCTGTTGGTGCAGATGACAGTCGGAGCCTGGTTGAGTGGTGGTCGCAGTCCTATTGAGGTTCTGGTCCTCCTCCTCCGGATCCAGCAAGTGGTCCCAGAAGTCCCCAAACCCCAAGATTGTATACCTTCAGATGGGAATGCCCAGTACCTCCCCCAGGGTGAGGAGTTCCTCAATGGGTGATCTGACTCTGTGAGTCATGCGGTACTTTTGGAATTATTGATGGCCCCTTAGCAGACACGCCCCCTCAGGCTGGGTATGACGGTGCTAACGACTTCCTGGAGGGGAGTCTTCACAGCTCCTATCTCAAAGGCTTCTTCAACACCCAACTAACATCCTGAGGGGTCGGGTGTTCCCTGGGCAGCTGTTAATTGTTAACAGTTCATGAGGAATGACATAGAGGGTTTAGAATACCCAGCTTTGGTCACACCCACACAGTGATAAACTGGTCCTGGCTTGCTTAACTAGGACAAATCCTTATTCCCCCAGCAAGGTAGCAAGCACAAGAGCTAAAACTGCATCTGTTAAGATCAAGTGTGCAGACAAAATATTTGTTAAATGTAAAGTGAGTAGCAATCCTCCAAGTGAAAGGTTACACTACCTGTTCTATCTATCTATCATCTATCTATCTATCTATCTATCTATCTATCTATCTATCTATCTATCTATCTATCTATCTATCTATCTATCTATCTATCCTACCTACCTACCTACCTACCTACCTACCTACCTACCTATTTTATTTGGGGCAAAAAAAGATCATTTCACAAATCTAAGCAAATTTAAGATCCTTAATAAATACCAAAGTCCTTATGATAGCCTAGAGTAGTAAATTCCTGAATTACAATGGGTTTCCTGTTGTAATTGAAATATTCTTTGACCTCGTCTGTTGTTGATATAGAAGGAGACTTCTTGAGTCATAATAAATAGTTTAGGCCTTCCAAGATTTTCACTGCTTGCTGAGTGCAAAAGAAGTATTGACAGAGCTACCCAGCCTTCAGCAATGCAACTAAATTTTCAAAGTTGAAAGTTTACTGGGACTTGATGGCCTCATAGGAAGAATTCTACTGTTTGTCTTCTACAGATGAGGTTTTGTGATAAACTCAAAAGAGTTTCATTTCCATCATTCCCTGTTTTAAAGGGGATTCAAACATGGACACACCTTAAGTAGTAGTGCTGGCAGTGTTAGAAACAGTACTAGAAACACAATTTATGGGGTTAAACTCTAGACTTTTCTGCAATGAAATGTTGTAATCTTTTTTATATTGCACACCACCTCTAACATTTTCAGACCAAGTAAAAAGGAACACTAGTATGCCAGTGACAGTGCATTGACAGCAACTTTTCAGAAACATTTTTAGCTCTAAGTGCATCAATTTTTTTCTCCTACAACCATTTCAGGATTAATATAACCTTGGGAAAAATTAAGAGTATGTGTCAACCAAACCCTGTAAAAAGACAGATTTAATTTATGACAATTTCAGGGTTTCTTTTTCTTGGATATGTGATTTTGCCAATACCAATAAAAAGTAATTCTTGGTATTTCAAATAGCTTTACCAGGATTACAAAGGTAGACCAGAACCTGGATAGACTCCAACTCTCCACCAGTTTAGATTCACTTGTAGTTCTTGTGCTTGCTACCTTGCTGTGGAAGTAAAGATTTGCATCCTTGTTTTTCTCTCTGTGTAACAGAGGCTTCTATTCCAAGTTCAAACATAGTCTAATTATAATCTAAGTTGTAATCTAGTTGCTTCCTTTCAGTATTTTTTTGTGTATTTTTGCTTCCTTTTTTACACTGAAAAATAGATCCTAATTGTATCTTTCCAATTGATAATAGCATTTCTTTTGAGAACTGTTCAACATTGTCTGTCACTTTACTGTGTGAGGCTGCATCCAGAAGCAGGACACTTCATTATGATAAGGACAAAATGTTGATGTCAAAAAAGTGAAGATGTGTTTAAAACTTTATTCCAAAAGACAAGTTATATATATTTGCAATAGGCAAAAACTCATACTACCTGTTGGGGTTAATAAATAATGCAGACCTGTAACTCATGGTACCATGTCAAAACAATTTGTCTTGTTCATGGAATAAATCTCTAAAATGAATAAAAGAAAAAAGAAAAAAATAGCTCTTCAAGGATAAGCCTTTGATTTTCCTTTTCTATACTTCTAGGAGACTATGATATCCAAAGTTACCACTATAAAGAAATTTGTCTATAGCAAATAAGGCTACTAAAGTGGGCAAACCTATTTTTGGAGCCTTGAAGTTGTTCAGAAACTCAGATCAAATTATAAAAATGGAAAGTGAAAAGAAAACGTGCCAGATTGTATCAAGAATGTACTGCTGGGAGGCTAATTCCTAGCTAGTGAGGTTAGTGAAAAACACTGTAATATGTATAGTTTTCCAGCTTTATTGAATATGAAGGTTCTTAACTTTACACTATTTGTTGAGCAGTAGGTTTGTTTTCAATTAAGTGGTAATTTTCTTTATGAGTTCTTCCTAGGTGGTCTTGGAAGACCAGTTGTTTTATTAAATAAGAACAATCTGAAAAGATCAGGCTTGAAAATAATTTTAAAATAACAATTTAAAAAGACAGACTATGAGTTTACAAGTTACACACTTACTATTGAGAAAATTACAGCCCTTTACAGGTGAATTAATTGAAGTTGTCCATGAATGTAAGGATATATTGTCACTATATATTGCCAGTATATTGAAATCCATTCCTGCTTTTCATTTTTCTCATTCTTTGAGATGAAAAAGAAGCATGTAACACTGTAGCATTGTACTGAAAAATGAGCTAATTAATTCAGCTGGAACTGAGATTTAGTAGCGGGAATCCAGTGCAAGCTCCATACACTGTTTGGCTCAGAACACAGACAGAAGGACTCTTGGTTTACCTCCAACCTTGAATGTAATGTATTCCGCTGTTGTAAGATGAAGATTCATAAAGGCCTGGTAATATAAGGCATCTATTCGACTATGATTGAGACCCAGATTAAGTGTCCTTGTCATCCCTTTCTGAGGGCACAGCATGTCTCCTGGCTGAGAGGTGGTACACATGGAATGTAGCTGCTGCTCTGCAGGGTTGACTTCGCCATGCTTGGGTTTCACTATGTAACAATACAGTATGTGCATTGTAAATCTGTGCTGAAGTTCAATGATGTGTCTCTAGCATGAACAATTTGAAGAGTAGGGCTTATGACGAACAAGGCAGCAAAGTGATTCCCCAATAAAGACATGAAGAATTAATTTCTTCATGATTTAAAACACTTAATGTTAGTTATTGTCACCTGAAAAGCCAGCAAGGTCCCACTCTGAATCATGCCAAGGGCAAAAATTATGCTGACCACTTGAATTGTAACAGGAATTATCATTATTGTCAATATGGTTTGAAGAACTGCTTTTCTGTTGAAAAGAACATACAAAGTGTAATGTTCATAATTCTTTCTACACATGGCAAAATATCTAAGGGATCAAAATAACCTGGATCTATTTTCTATAGTAGAATTGAATAAAAGAAGAATATCTTCTATTCAATCACTTGGAGAAGGCAGTTGGTCTTTCTCTACATTACTTTCCTTCCTCGAAAGTGAAGTTAGGGATTTGCCTTTTTGTTCTTACACTCCAATGTACTAAAATATTAAAATACTAACTTAACATAGCATTACCAAAAGTAACTCTACCACTCTATAGTTAGATATACAGCAACTTACCATTTTTTTTAACAGAAAAAACCCCAAACATGTTCCTCAAAATTTGTGTAATAACTGATTTTAACTGCTGTAGCTACTTTTTGGTTGCAAATTTATGCATAAAGCAAAACTTGATTTTCTACACATTCTTGCAGTGTCTAATTATTGTATTTAATTTTCTTCCTCTTTTAAAGATGGTAGTAGTTGTAGTCATAGATAAAAGAATCTGTAAGTATGTATAAGAGTGATCCTGAGCAGGAAGCCAAAGGAACATGTCATCAGTGTTCCCAGAATAATTGGAAAGACCATACAACTGTTTCTTCCTTGATATGTGTCTGTACTATTGCCTTTACTACATCAATTACATACTTCATAACTTTAACAAATAATCTACCTCATTCAGGAGGTTTTTATTTTTTAATTTCAATGTTTATTTTAGAAATATTTCATATATTTATTTAACCTTCCTCTGAATGAACTGGAAACTGTCTGCAGTTAGAGATATCCTTACTCTTTTGAAGTGATAGCATTAGAGCCTGGATTTTTGATTCTTTTTTTTCCTGAAGTATAGTCCACAACTTCCTATCAGCTAGAATTTTCACTCAAATCCCCTGTTATTGTTGAAACATCTTTGTTCTTGCCTTTCCTCTTTGTCTGACATACTGCAATGAATTTTTTTGTGGTTGTGTCATGGGTTTGGCCAGGTGGGCTAAATTTAGGTTTTGAAGTTCGGACTAGGCCTGAGGGTTGTCAGGTGACTTGAGCTGGGCTGAGCTAGTTAACAGCTGACTTCTTTTAGCCAATAATATTGTATTCCATACCATAGTACATCATCTCAAAGGGAGTAAAATCCAGT
>JAWWEV010000001.1:98467872-98500774 GCA_035583235.1 Hafferia zeledoni
ATAATAATAATAATAATAATAATAATAATAATAATAATAATAATAATAATAATAATAATAATAATAATAATAAAGAAAATCCAGCAACAAATACAGAATCAAATAAATCATATCAATAACTCTTCGTCAGTTTGTGGTCTGAAAATGACAGCATTATGTCTCGCCCATCATGCTATCTTTGTGGCTGCAAAGATAAGACTGAACAATATATTTTAGTTCTGTTTTTAATATGCACTGGACTAAAAGGGGCATAATTTCATTAAAGTTTCAGTATTGATAGTGCAAAACAATTCTATAAATTATTTAAATTCATAATTTAAATTATAATGGAAAATGTAACATCAACTACTGATTTAGCTTCACCACTTATTAAAGCACTCTTTTCCACTGTCTTTCTCATTGCCATTCTCCAACGTGCTTTATTTTAAGTTGTTAAAACTAACATGTCATGTAGTTCTATGCAAAGATGAGACTGTAAAAAACCCAGGAGTGTCAGGGTACCACAAGGAAAGGGTGCCCTGAGGGAGGCAGCTGGGAGCTGAGAGCAGCCGTAGGATGTAGGTCCAACAGGACCATGCCCTTTCCACACAGGCCTTGCCAGGCAGCACACAGCAAATGAGCAGAGCTGGGATGGGAGAAGTGACCCAGGACAGCTTAGAGCCCTCCAAATCCTTGGCAAAGTTGCAGCAGTGGGATGGACCAAGGTCTGGCCAGGATCCAGCCCACAGGTGGGGGTGAGGATGAAGACTGGTGAAATGAGAGGCCAGGGACCAACACACCTACAAGAGTGTTCAGCCTGGAGCCACGGACCAGTGAGAGAGTGTGCCCAAAACTATGAAACTGAGTTATTAAGACATATTTTACCAGAGCACTACATGAAAGTCCTGACTGAAGTACTGAGAATTGAACCTCCTGGCCTCAGCTGTGTTATAGACTGGAAAAAAACACAGGAGCAGAAAGACTCACAGTCACACTGAAGAGCACAGCAGCAGAACACATCATGACCCAACAACACAAAGGCAAAATGTATTCTATATCCTTACAGAAATGAAGGTGCTTTCCAGACCAAGTTTGTTGAATTTTCAAGTGAATAAGTCACTCTTTTTCAGCTTTCTGAGCTGAAATATCTTACCTCAAATATGACTGTTTTATTATTTTTCCAACGTCTTTTTGGGGAATTATAACCTTTCTTGTATTAATTGTATTAATAAACTTTCCTGTAATAATGTATTAGTTACTTAGGAAAATTTCAGATTATGAACTATGAATGTCTATTAATTGTCAAAATACATTTCCATGCAGCAAAAAAACATACTCTAGAAAATTTACTTTTGAAAGATGACTGAAATTATTTCAATAGAATAGGTAATACCAAGGTCATAAAAGTAATATTTTCTACAAAAGGGTCTAAAGGAAAGGAAATCTGGTCTTTAGATAAGAAGATTTATTTAAAAAAATCATCATATCATAATATTTTCTTTCTTTGGGTTTTTATTACACAATGATAGATATCCAATGGTATTAATATCTGCACTATAGTGAGAATAATTCAAACTATGTACTACTATAAAATAATAGGTGATGATTGCAATAATAATGATGTGTCATAAATTTCAAATTTATGATACAGAAAAAAGGAAAAAAGTGAAGTTTAAAATTAAAAATAAATATGGCAGCACTCTATAGAATATGTTTAAAGGTCCTCTGTCTTCTTAATATTCCATACCAGAATGTATTGTTCAGGGCAAGAAGAGAAAATGGTAATTTCTTCCATTTACATATTTTCTTTAGACAAGTCCTCTTTATAGGGCTTTCAGATGGAACAGAAAATGGGAATTTTATATTCTTTGAAGCAATAATCTATCAATGATATTTATGGGTCCCTTCTAGCTCAAGATATTGTATGATTTTATGGTTAAAAAAATACCCAAGAAGTTTTGTCTAATCAGAAAACCATAAAATAAAGGAAGGTCAGAGGAAAGGATTTTGCTGGAAACAAAATAAAACAAAGCAAAGCCAGTTTTAAACCCTGTCTTAGTGAGCTGTGGGAAGACTAGCTACAGCATTATTGAATATGATCAGGGGCATATATCATCTGTGAGACTGAGGCTGCACAAAGAGTAGCCCAAACAAAATTTGTACAATATTAATTTGTTAATTTTCCTAATTTTTCATAAGAAATTACATAATAAACAAAAGCATTTTTCATAAATGGGTAAAAGCAAGGAAGGTAGTAGAGAAGTGGATTAAAACTTTGTAAGATCAAACCTTTTTATTGGTGCAGCAATACATCAGTAATAAGGAAAATGCGGTGTGATGAAGTATACCTCTAAAATTTGTTACTTTTGAGATGTTAAGTGTGATACCAGAGCCTAGTGAAGAATTCTCAACTTCTATTTCCTTTTTTTTCCCACCTGCCCAGCAAAGGTGTAAGGAGCTATGACATGTACTGATATTATGACAGAACTAAGAAGCTTAGAGGGACTCTATTAACACTGTCTTCCTTTAATACTTCCCAGGTTATATTCTAGTACTCCATGGTACAAATCTGTCTTGCATTCAAACTGATGTGTGGCCTGGATTGCAACATCTATAGCAAACTCACTAGCTTTAATTTGGCCTGCTAAATAAATAAATCTCAATGTATTATAAATCTTGTACTTTTTTTATCATACTACATAAGGCAAAATACCTAAATGAGACCCTAACTGCCAAGTTAGGCAAAGTCAGGATTTGGCTGCCTTTCTTTAAGTAAAAAATCCACTGTATCAGATGGCAAAATAACGTCTATCTATTTCTATAATTCAGATACTTTCTCTAATTCATGTTTTCTTTGCCATGAAGAAGGAGAAAGTTATTTATTTGCTTATAAAACCGCTAACAGGACTCAGAGAGCTTCAGAAGCCAACTCAGACTTATCTTTTACATGAAAAAGTACTTTCTACTACTTTGGATGAATTCTGTGACCTGTCATTACAGAATATGCCCTGCATAAGGCTGAAGTCAATCTAAAAGACTGATGGCTCAAGAGAAATAGCAGTATTCTTAACTGTCTCACAGACAGGTGAGTTACTTTAGGTGTTCCATATTATGCTATAGCAGGAATGCTCCCTGGATTTGTCATGAGCTACTCAGAATTCTGCTGTGGCTCAGTGCAACAAGGAAAGGATCATGTGCCTAAGTGATATGCAGCCCACCTGAGGACTGACCTGGTGTTTGTGAAGGGAAGGAGTTGTTTTGTCATTAGCTTAAAGGAGAGGAGAAGCACTATAGTGAACCGGGCATTTGGCTCAGGATTAGCCTCAACTGAAATAGTGCAGTGTAGGCAAGGATCTAAAATGAGCAATTTTTTTTTTTTTTTTAAATACAAGAAGTTCATCCCCCCACAAAATATTCCATTCATGTGAATTTAAGATATGCTCTTCATAAAAAATACCTTTACCATAATGGGAAATACATCCATCAGCAAAGGCTCATCAGCTGGTGGCTTAACGGTGCAAAGCATTAAAAAGTTCTTCTGTCTCCTTGTGCATTTTAACTATTGGTGTCTGTTATATTTACAATATAAGTGCATCACAGCAATGGGATGTTCAAGTGAGATGAATTTTGTCCTCTTTTGACCTGCTTCTATTCCCATCAAAACCATGGATTTTTCAAAATTTATTAAATGTCAGGAAATTGCCAAATTGTGATTTTACGGCATAAGTCAATACCTAGTACTCAATGTATAGATGTCTCAATTTGTCTTTAAATTATTGATACACAGAATAAGAAAGAATATTGGGGTTTTTTTCATAGTATGGATCTGCTTTTTTATGGTTGTTTATGTAACTTCTGACACTGGCATTTTTAAGCATAAGTAAAAAATTATACAAAGCACATATCTTATAAACTCTTGCACACAAAGGATTTACAACACATAATATTTAACTATGAAACAAACTTCTGCAAGAATTGTTTACCTTTTTATATTAGCTATTATCAAGAAAATGTGATATTTTAATTGATATCAGGGTATTAAATTTTCTCACATTCATTCACTCCTTAAAGCAAAGGAGTCTTCTGAGGCTGGCTCTATTCACTGGATGAATGCACAATGATTTCTTTTTTTTTTTCTTTTTTTAAAATTTTGTTCATAAGATCAAATTGAGAAGTAGAATATGAATCAAAAGGGAGAAAAGAGTAAACTTTTCAAATAAAGATTTATTGCTGTAATATTATGTTCAGTTTTGTTGCAAACTTCAAGATCTTTATAGATTTCTATTTGTTCACAGACACATTCTCTAGCATTGGCACCCTGAAATCTGTGTTTAATATAAGAGAAAACACAAAAATAAATCAAGACAAAAGATGCACAGTTTTTAAAAGCCACTGCTGAATATGTGCAAGTGAGATTTCATAATGGTCATTTTAACAAAAGAAATTTGTTTGTTTTAATTCTGTGGAGAATTTTCCTTCCCTCCCCTTAAGATACAGCCCATTTCATGTATTACAGCTGAACAAATTTTATGGTGGTATGGAACTGAGAAATGCTGGCATCAAAACTTTAATAAACATAGTGTTGAATCTTTGAGAATAAAAGATGTCAACCATGGCTTGACAAGCGTGGCACATTTTGGAAATAAAAATATCAGAGTAACAGATAAATAATTAAAACATAATTTTTCTAAGAAAGTAGGGGTTTATTTAGTGCTGGTTTTTTCCTATTTGCTGCTCACTTTACTTGCTCCCTAGCCCACATGATGGTCCTAATGTGCCTAATATTCTATAGGATTGTATGTGATTGATTGGAACTGAAACCTGACCTGCTGTATGCCATTTCACAGTGGTTTCTCTTCACATTTAAGGACCAGCCTGGCAAATCCTTGCGTGATTGGTCTGGGCTTACTGTCCTTTATAAAAAGAAAGATTTTTGAGGAGTTAGAAAACCTGCCTCAGATTTGGAATTCTTATTTTCTTTGATGGTGCTTGGGTCAGTTTCATAATCTTTTTGAAATTTAGTTACCTATTTCTGAACAAAGTTTGTATAATAGTTTCCTTCTTCATTTGCAGAGGGAAGAGGTGAAAGGGGAAAAACCAGCATTTGTTTGGTTTGAAATAATTGTTTCCTTTCCTAAGAATACCATGTGAGAAAAAGTGCCATGCATGATAGTTTTTTGTTCTTAGTAAATAATAAGATATCACATACAGAAAATGTCGTAATATATGTAAGAAAATACAAATTATTAGAATAGTAACACCCATCCCCCATCTGTAATGAAGAATTTGAGGGGTTTATGCTGAAATTCCAAGGGGACAGATACGGTAATGTATAAAAAGAAGTGAAAATTATTATTTTATCATTCACTTAAGAGACTTCATGGTATGTGAAAAAGGAAAAGAGAAAATATAACTAACTACCTGTTAAAGTTATAAGAAAACCAGACCAAAAATGTATTTTCTTTCTTCAATTTTCACAGTATACTCTTGAATCTCTCATAAAATGCTTTTCTTACCTGGTTTCCCTTCCTCGTGGTAAAGAGCATCAATAAAACTTCAAATCCAAATTTTGTAATATTTTTTAGTCTTCCAGTTGACTTCCATTTCAAATAACAGTCGATTTCATATGACACTGCCAAAGTGTAGCTAAAAGTCATAGATCTGAAAACAGTTTAACTTTTCAAGTTTATATAGCAGAAGATGTTGTAAGAAACAATAGAGTAGATTTTTTTTTTTTAACTCAGACTCCCTCCAAATCATTAACTATTAGAGGCTCTAAATGCCATAATTTTGGAAGTCAGAAGTGATTTAAGATGTTCTTAAATAATAATGTTGGGAAGGTCTATCTCCATATGGGCTAAGTAGACCTTCCCTGTATGAATATAGAGAAAATCAGAATAATTATTTCTAGTACAAATGATTACTATAATCACAACTTAGGAAAGAACACTTGTATAAATGGAGGACAATTCAATAATATATGGTGGATAGTCATGATTATGAGAACATTTGGGCAAATAGAGTAAGTATTAACCCAACTGAATAGCAGCATATAAATATAGTGTTATCTGGTGCCAATAGCAGAAGAATTAAATATTCATCAGTGAAGATACATTAAAACTCCATATTGGTGATGAATGTCACTCTAATTGTCTTAATCTAAAACTCTAATTTGCCCTTCTTCCATTGGTCTAAACCTGTTAACGGCATTATTTTGAAAGGTATTTCCTACCAATTTTCATATGCTGGTGTTGCTGGTCTGCTACCTTGTGACAATGAACTTGTCTCTTTCTAACTGTATGTGACTGTACCACTGCAAGAGGTGCTTGCTTAAACAGTGTATCAGTTTGATGTCATTCTAGAACAATTGCACCAACATGACAATGTTATGAAACAGGGTTTGAAATTCACCCAAGCTTTTGGGAAAATGAGCTCAGCTAAAATGAGTCATGGCAGTTTACTTTTTCTGCTAGGGAAAGATCCCTAAATTTTTGACAGTGTTTATATGATCTTCACACCATCCCTGCCACCATGAGGGAATAATTCCAAGTATCAGTAACAAAAATTGCCTCTAATCAATTCAAAGGGAGAGACAAGATAGCATCTCAATTAGTAGAACAGAAAATTAAAGAGTTAAAAAGAAATTCAGTAGTTTGCATTCTCCTTTTTTTTCTGCAGCTGTAGTTTTCATGTGTTCACTTCACTTCTTCAACGTCATCTTAGATTTTAAGTTGGGCATAAGGTTGTTCTAAGCCCAAAGAAAAAGAAAAACAAGAAGACAAAAATCACTGCAGACAGGATATGAAATGTAATGATATCAAACAAAGGTCTCTTGAGACTTATATTCTAAATTCCATTGAATTATTCCAGAGCTGAAGCAGTCCCTTAGCGAAGAGTATAAGGTTAGTTCTAGGTCAATGAGGCCATATAGGTGTACTCTGAAATTACTTATAAACTGAAAGAGTATAAATGTGCAGGTACACATTTCTATCCACTCTTCTTCTGTTTAGACACAGAAATTCATAGGCATTGTCTTGAAAAGAATCAGAAGTACAAACTGAAGAAAAAACAGCATTTATATTATTCCCTTTCCTGTTAGAGAAAGTATGATTTGAATGCTAGAAAACCAGAGAACAGCTTCTGAAAGGTAACTGCCTTCAGATATCTGGGTTCTCATCCCAAGGAGCACTTCTTGCTACTTCATTAGCAAAGAGGTAGATGGGCTTTCAAGTGTGTAGAAATAGGCACATACAGTTTTTGTTTCTGAGTTTTTCTGAGGTAGGAAGAAATCAATGTCTCAGCCATTCTCCTTTCAGAAATGCAATAGAGGGCAGATAACGTTCATGGACAAGATGTAGCTACAGTCCTAAAAATGGTCTTGTGAAATGATGCAACCTGACCTACAGAGAGGGACACAGTACACAAGGCACAGAAGGCAGCTAGTGGTTTGTAACCAGCTTCTTCCTCTCCCCACTTCTTCAAATCCTGCCCTAGTTCCCCATCTAGTACAAGGATTGTATAACAGACTACTGCATTCTCACTTGTCAGCAAAATCTGAAATTGTTTCATACACAGCTTACTGTGGAGTGGTCTCTAGTAATTTGGATTTGAAATGGTAAATCTATAAGTGATGATAGCAAGATCAGACAATAATATTGCAGTCAGTCAACAGAGCAGAACTGAAATGGTTCTTACACAGTAACATTGCTACATGCAGAAATTGAAGTTAATGAACAGCATTTGGGAACTGCAAACTATATTAACAATTTACAGGCAAATGTCTTTAATAAAAAGACTAAATATGGCCTTATTACTGTTTCAGGTTGCTTCCCTTCCTCTGTTACAATCACCAGCCTTCATAGCAGAAAGTATTCCCTCTCCCTTAAGTTCTCTCCAAGAGACAGAAGTGAACCCAATAAAAAATAGTCTCAACTGTTCCTAATGAGGTCTTTAAAACAACAAATGGCATTATTATACTGATTTCACTGAAGGCATTGATTGCACTGTAAACCAGCATTAACATCTTGTGGAAGACCAGGAGTTTTTTATATGTGTCATATGTAAGTTACAACCAGCCTGGAAGGAACTAAAGATGTCTTAAATAGTAGTGTTCTTTAAAATACATTTTATAATCTTAAACAAATATAGTAGATTAGCTGATGAATCATAGAACCATCTATATGTTAATTTTCTTCATACTGGGTTATATATCTTCCCATGACCTAGAAGCCTGGAGTGGTTATTGATGACTCTTGATCATCCTTGAAGTCAACTCTCCACAAAGATCCTTAGTAGATAACAGAAATGGATGTCCAAAGTCTATGCTGTAATGTAGTATAGTCTCAAAATCTCACGTCAGTGATCAAAGCTCATCCAAACTGTAACAGAGACAACTTAAAGCTCATTTCCTGAAGACAGTGCAGTATTTTCACACTACAGCTGAGCATCCAATTTACTGTGGGTCTTTCAAGAAACCTCTAGAACAAACTAGAGAAACATTTCATTACTCTTTCTTTCTTTTTAATCACTTCTTTCTCTTCTTGTCTGACCTCGGTTTACTGTCCTAATGTCTTTAAGAATTCCCTTGGCTTCTGTTAAGTTCTTCAAAAGGTTTATGTGCTTTCTTACTAGGCAATTTCTTCCAAGCTCCCATGGCTCTACTTTTGATAACACTGATACATTTCTCAGTGTATTTCTTGGTCTACATTTCTTCTGGGTCTTTCATTTTTCATAGCAAGTGGTGACTTTTATGAAACCTTGTTATGACTGCCACAAATTCACTGCAGAAAGTAATCAGCCCTGCTGCAGGATATGATCCTAGAATATTACAAGATCTCCAGTGTCTTTATGAGTACCAGTATATATAATTAAATCCTTTTGTACAATCTTACAATACTTGCTGGAAGTGCCAAGGACACCAAACATCAAATCTTTTTCCTAGTATCACAAAAAATGATTTTGTTCTGTAGACATAAAATAATTCTACTTTTGCCATGAGTTTTCCATTTGGAGTTGTCTTATGTCTATTCCTTTCTTCACATCTCAGTTAAACTAGTAAGAAAAAGGTAGTTAAAATATGGGCTCTGCTTAATTAAAAAGTCATGTTAGCCTTCCCATGATATTATCTTCTAAAAAATATACCTTGAAACCAATGTATTTGGAACAGAAGAATAAACTGAACAAGACAGGAAAGACTAATAATGATGGACTGTTTTGATCCAATGGTATATCAAAGTTCTACTAGAACTGGAGATACTCAGATTCACTCCTGTTAGATACCATAACCACTGCCAAATTCTTTTTAGAAGGAAATCAAAGAAAAGAATACACAGGAAGCCCATATGACAAAATAACCAAATGATTTCTTGATTTTGATTCAATGTATGACAGTAGGCCACTTGTGCAGTAATACCGATGTATTTTTGAACTAACATCAGGATATCATGCTGGAACAAGTAATAGAAAGGTGTTCCTGTCCAAAAGAGCATTCATCCTATTTGTCTTGGTTTGAGCTAGCAAACTGCCAACTCCTCCAAGTACAGAGAGAAAAGCTTTTTGCCGCCCACCGAAGGAAAGAAGAAGAAGGGAGAAAAAAACTTCAAAACTACGTTTATACTAACACCACATGCACTTTACAGAAAAGGAAAAGAATTAGAAGAAATTACACACTTACACAAGCAGGAATACAGCAAGGCACAATTTCACCACCCCTCAGCAAACACACAAATTCACAATTTGACCACAAATTACTTCAGAAGACTCAGTCCCCAAAGAAACAAAATTTGAGCAGAGAGAAGAGAACTAGAGCAACACATTTTACTTTCCTGAGATAACTGGAGAACCAGTGGTGGGCCTGGTCCTCCCCATCCCCTCTGGGATAGCATCTGCGTCCTCCCGAAAGGGAGGCTAAGAAGCGCTGCCTTAACCCCTCCCACACTGGTTCTTACTTCCCTGGAGATGATGTTGTAATATGGTATGGAATACAAAATTACTGGCTAGAAGAAGTCAGCTGTTAACTCAGCCCAGCTCAAGTCAACTGACAGCTTCAGGCCTAGTCTAAACTTTAAAACCTAAATTTAGGCCCACCTAGGTAAACCCATAACACTATTGCAAAGTGGGAAGATTGTTAAAGGAAATAATGATTAAACACAGCTTAGCAATCAGTGACTACAGAACTCCATATCCACCATATATTCACCACCAAGTGGTTTGTACCAATCATAATGTATTTGTATTTTGAAAAGAGATTATAAGAAGATTAATAGTGTTGTCTTCTAATTTTCTTACAGAGAGTACTTTCTGTACATAAATATTGTGCTGGAAAAAAGTATAATAGTGTGTATGAGAAAATTTGACAAATGGGCAATCTAGGTGAACATGGTTGGCAAGGTGGCACTCGGTAAGATTTAAATCTGTTGTGCTAAGGAAGCTTTGCTGTGGAATGGCTCCCTCACAATGAGCTCCATTAATAACTTAGATTTGATGAGGGCATGTGGTGTTACAAAAATATATTTGAATGTTCACTTAGTTGTGTGCCAGACTGCCACACAAATTAGAGTTGATTAATGTTGCCAGTGGGACAACTATAGATTTTCAAGTTGCCTCTGGTGATTCATCAGGTGCCCCACTTCAGTCTGCAACTTCTGTAAAAGCAAGGCACTTACCACATGCTCACAACCTTAGCATTAATATCAGTGCTTCTGTAGCTTAATAGTTTTTTGTGGTATTTTGTTTTTTTTTTATTTTGTTTTGTTTTCTTTTTGGGCTTTCTGTGGGTTTGTGGGGTTTTGTTTGTATTTTGTTTTTATTGATTTTGTAGTATAGTATATTCCAAAAGTCACAGAAAAATCTAATCATCAGGAATAAATCCTAATGCTTCAACCATTGTTCTGTTCAGATTTGGACTGTCAGTTTAATAAGACAAGAGGCAATGGGCAGAAACTGATGCACAGGAAGTTCCCTCTGACTATGAGGAAGAACTACTTTATTGTGAAGGTGACTGAGCACTGGAACATGTTGCACAGAGAAATTGTGGAACATCCCTCTCTGGAGATACCCAAGAACCACTTGGACGCAATCCTGTGTAATGTGCTCTAGGATGACCCTGCTCAAGCAGGGAGATTGGACCACATGACCCACTGTGGTGCCTTCCAACCTTACCCACTCTGTGTTCTGTAAATATCAGAATGAATTGTGTGAGTATTGAAATACTGCCAGAATAATCTTCCTGCACCATTATGGGTTGACTGAGAAAACCAGGTCACTACTGGGATGTTAATGACCCCTTGGAGAATAGATCTCAATGCTGAAAAGCTCTATGTATGAGATTTTGAAATGCAGTATCAGATGGTACTTTTCAGGTTTCCTATCTATCACCTTAGAGCACACTACTGAAAGCAGCTTGCAGAAGGCAGAGAGCTTAAGACCTGTTGAAATAATATTAACATGTAAATTCTGCTGAGTGATATTGCAACCCTATTCATAAAAGTTCAGTTTCACTGGTTAGGGATACACTTTATCAGAGCACTTCCACCAATCTCTTAAATTATCTCAAATGAAAAAACTAGTCTTAACCTGTTTCAGGCAAACCTCATTGATACTAAAACAAATGCCTCATATTTATGCCAGTTTACAGCACTGGACATTAAGTAAAACTGTTGTGGAATACACTGAATTGGGATACATGACACATGGTTCTGCACTCTGTGTCCTGGAGAACTTTCTGCAATTGAAGATGATCATAGCAATCCCATAATAGAACCCTATGCTCTGTGAACTTTATATGACTTTTTAAAAAAGGTTTACAAATTATTCAGACATTTGATGAGGTTTTAATGGCATCAGAAAGATCATATCTAGCTTTAATTAGGTTTTAAATTCTGTTTATGCAATCACATTGACAAAAGAAAATTTTTAGAGTGGGAATATATGTACATGTTGCGGCCCACAGCTCAGAGATGTCCATTTCTTTGACTTACCAATAAAAAGGGGCCCTTTTTAAGATTAGATTCATTCCAGTTGACTTCAGTTATGACCACAAACCTAACTGAATAATTCAGGGCTTACCTAAAACCAGAAAGGAATGGTTTATGACTGCTTGAGTTTCCTAAAATCAGGTTTTGGCAGTGAAATTCCCTTACTGATTCTTCACAGTTCACTGGGAGCAATTACCCCACCTGGGGTTTCTTGGCACTGAGGCACAAGTTCATGAGGGCTGACTACATACAGAATATCTTGCTTTTCTGACAATTGACCACCCTGGTTTTAATTTTTTTTTACCACATTCAAACTGCCTTCTGGAATTGTTTCCTCTCTCCCTCTTCTTTCTCCTTTAGCTAGTTAGAGAGGAGGAACCCTTTTCACTCTGTCTCGGACAGCTGGCGTTTTGCCAGCTCAACCCAAGACAATGTTTAAGGGTAAAACACAGAAGAGGTAAAGTAACGCTTTCAGTCAAATTTGGCTTTTTTTCACCCCCTTCAATATGTCAGCTTTTAAAGGTAAATATGACTTCCAGATCTGGGCTAACTTTAATAATTTATTCAGAAAATAAATTATTCATCTACATGTCTTTTTAACAACTATTTTATTTGTTTATTTATTTAGATTTTATGTAATTTCTTACAATAAAGAAGATAAACTGGGGTATGCACCAGTCGCAGTACCATAGGACACTGTGAGAAATCTCTCTGCCCCTTCCTTGGATATTTTGGATGTGGCTGACAGAAATTCAGGACTATTAGGCAGACTGAGTACTCATACTGTTTCCGTGAAATCAAGAGTAGCATTCATATTCAGAACACTACACATATTTCATGGCATCGACTCACAGGGAAAGACTGGACACCATGTGCAAATATGCATAGAAAGAGATTCTGTACTCAGGGTGACCAGATCATGATTCTTCACACCACAATTCCTTAGATGTATTTCACAGGCCAAGAAAGAAGGCTCACAAAGTCAATAGTCTTCAAAGACCCTCTCTATTATGGAATTAGCTCTCCAGTTACACTGATAAAGTGGCAGTATGTAAATGCCTTTCACAGCTCTACTTGAAACTAGCAATGACCAGAATTTAATGGTGTTTTCTCCTTTCCTGCACCAGTATCAAATCATCTGGTGTCATACAACAAATGAAAATGTGGCTGATTATATTCCCTGGGTCTGGACACTGAGAGTATTAATTTCTCATTTCTATCCTGTCTGCGACGTAGCAAGTTTCTGTCTAGTATAGAAAGGACCCTTTAAAAAGTCATTCAATATGTACAAAATAAAAATTGTTCAAGATGTTGGCTAAAGGCATGCTCTGCCAAGCCCATGATTTTACTGATTTTATTATTTATTTTATTGCCTGACACTATATTAATATAATCCCTCCCCACTCCTTTTTCATTCCTGGAAAAGTCAGTAATAATCACATTCAGTGGAATTCTGTTACAGGCCACTAGGTCAGCATAAGGAGGGGGAGGAAGTCTGCTTTAAACAACCTGAGGATATCACAGAATCACAGAGTAGCTGAGGCTGGAAATCACCTCTGGATATTGTGTAGTCCAGCTTTCCTGCCCAAGCAGGGTCAGGTAGAGCAGTTTTCTCAGGTTTTTGTCCACTCAGGTATTAAATTATCTCCAAGCATGGAGACTCCATGGCCCATCAGGGTAGCTTTTTTTTACTGATTACCAATACAGTAAAATATTTTATCTTTCATTCTTGCATATTCACATTGCTTTTTCTTTCTTTTCACTGGACATCACAGAAGGGAGATTAACTTCAATTTTTTTACACATTCCATCAGATATTTATACACATGGGTAAGATCTTCCTGAGCCTTTCCTTCTCCAGGCTGAATAGACCCATCTTTGTCATTCTCTCCTCTTATGGCAGGTGTTCCTTTATTCATCTTTATGGCCCTGGACTCTACTGCAATAAGACTACACCTTTCTTGTGCTGTAGAGCCCAAGTTCCATATGGGTTTGCTAGCAAACCCAATCCTAATGCAGTCCAGGGTGCTGCTGGCTTCTTTTGTAGCAAGGACAGATTGCTGGCTTGTATTTAACTTGCTCTTCACCTCCAGGAGCACAAGGTCATTACTGTCAAACTAGTCTTCAGCCCTTTGGCCACCAGCCTTCACTGGTGCAAGGGCTTATTACTCCCTGAGTGGAAAACCCAGCATCCCTCTTATTGAAGAGATTCCCATTTTATTTATTCTCAGTTGTGCTTGGAGGGTTTCAAGCTCCAACCAAGCCCGAAGCAGTCTGGTCTGCCCCCAGAGCTGCTTTGGACAGGAGGTTGGACTATAGACCTCCTGACTTCCTGCCAGAGTTCTCTTGTGGTTCAAGTTAGAGGTTTTTCTACCTCTAGGGGTTACAGGCAGTGTTGCAATTCATGACATAGCATAATTTTCTAAGCATGTGTTGACTTGAAAACAGAGGATATGTATGAGGAACAACTATGGAAAAAGAACAAGTTGTGCTAGTAGTACTCACTTTCCATTTCCTTCAGAATTCACCTGTGATATAACCCAATAATAAATTCAAGAAGTGAACTTTGAGTACATTGTGCCTACTCTCTTGTTCACTCTGTTATTTTTTTAGTTTAATCTCTGTTGCAAATATTGTTTCTCATAGCTTAAAGTAAAAATGGTATCAATAAAGATGTCTAAAACTGTGTTTCACCAGTGTCATACATTTGGCCTTACTACAGTGGATTTATAATTCTGCATAACTCTTCCCAAAATATGGGATTTGTATTGAAACATATTTTTTCTGGCCTTGGGGATATTTTCCCCTGTTCATACCATGTGCCCAGAGAGATGTTCATTACACTGAGAAGATCTGTTGCAAACCATAATTTTTCACTCCATAATACAGACGGTACAGTGGTTACTGTGCTACTCTAAGATTTGCACGACTTCAACTCACTTCACTGCTACACATGCAACTTAAGTAAGTGACTTGTCTCCTCTGTAGCTTGGTTTCCCATTTGTAGTACTGATATTGTCCCAGTTTTGTGTCTTTCAGGACTGGTGGCAATAGAAAGGTGTGACAGTAAAGAAAACCATTAAAGTATTTAAGGAGGAAAAATGCAAAAAACCCTTGAGATTTTGTACTGTCATCCATCATTGAATTCTGATGGCAGCTGAAATTCCAACAACAAGTTATATAACTGGTTTTATAACATTTGCAGGTGATGTATATGTAATTAAGGGAGTTTCCCACATCACCTATAATTTACTGTGCTCACTGATTAGGATGGTAAGTTATAAAAATATTAATACCAACTCCTTCATGAAGTCACATGAAAGACTACTGTAGGGAACACTGACTCTTTTCTAGACATGTGGAAGACAGAGTTCATAAAAAAGCAGTGTTCCAAAAGCAAGTTATCAGCAAAGATGTTTTCTTCCCTAAAACCTTGCTCATGTTCTTTTATGAGTCATTATTTCAGAATTGCAAGTTTCTAGTTTAAAAAACTCAATTACCTGGTTTGCATGATATAAGGAGCAATCATAAGCATGAAATTCCCTTTGACTCATTGAAAAGGCTGAAGAAGTCCAACTAAACCTATTCAGCTGAGACCAGTGTAACATCTGCTTTGTCTGCAAATTGTTTCCTTTAACAGTTTGTTTTAACGAGTTGGAGCTTCTCACTTCAGCTACTGGGGTTTTATTGTTGTTTTAGTTGGGGGAGGGAGGTATGGGCTGTGATACTTTATCATCTGATGGTATCTTGCAGTTACTTTTTTCCTTTAAAACAAATATAAGTGGTCACATCTGTGTTATAAAATTAACATATTTACAGGCAGTACTTATATAGGTATTTATCTATACATCTACACTGTTATTAAACCAAGCAAATTTAAAAACAGTAGAAACGATACTTAAATATATTGAGATTTTTTACCCATCATAATATGTGAAGATCAACCCCTCCTGAGCCTTAAATACAGCTATGGAACAATTAAGAACCAAACTGATGTCAGAATGAACCCCCTTTTCACTTTGCTTGCTTGATAATTTTTTTTTCATACTGGGGGAAAAATCATATAGGGAACAAAAAATGCTTTGTCTCACCCTAAACTATTACTTGCAAGTAGCTACAGTAACATGACTGAAGAGGAGGGAAAGTGCAAGTACTTTTAAGTTTGCTATGGGTCACCCAAAAAATAAAAATCTAGTGAATGTCCACAGGAAGAAAAATTAATCATAGCTGTTTGCAGTACAAACTCAAGGGAAATAATCACTGCAGAGTTTGCACACACCAAAATCATAAGGAGGAGATTTACTTTTGGAATAGTTCTCAGTCTGGTCTCAGGGTCTCAGTGACCATTAGCAGTTAGATTGAATTAAGAAGGAGCCTTCTGGTCTAGTTTCTGAAAGCAAACTTATCCACATGCTCTAAAGTTACTTGTGATATCAAGGAAAACAGTGGTACTCAAAGGCCAACTCAGAGATTTGCTTGAAAATTACTTTGATGACCCTAACATGAAATGCTGAAGTAGACAGACCCATAGTCTTCCTAAATTTTAATCCCAGAATGATGCTTGAAATTATTACTTCTATTAAACTAATAATCCATTCTAGAAGTTTCTCTCCTGAAACATTTTGTTGTCAATCTGCCTTCTTGATAGAGAAGTTTCCAAAAAACAAATTTTAATGTGCTTTTTTCTGAATTTTTAGAATGTTCTCCTTTGATGCAGCTTAATAACTAAAGTTATTAGAGCTCCTATACAATCTTTCAAAAACTATAGGCCAAGACCAGTGTTTTTGAAATAGAATAGTTCAGAGGTGAGTTTAAAGATGTTCAAGTAAACATGTTGTCTACTGAAGGCATTGATTGCAGTCAAAAACAGTCACAGTTTTATTTTTACCCCTAATTTACCAAAAGAATTTGCATTGTGACTCTGTGTGAATAAGGATAGTATGAATCTGTTTTGCTCATCAGTGACACCTGCAGCTTCTCTGGGCAATCTGTTCCAGTGCCTCACCATCCTCACAGTAAAGAATTTCTCTTAATGTCTGATCTAAATCTACACTCAGTTTAAATAAATTACCCCTCATCTTATTGCTACACGGCCTTGTAAAAATTCCCTCTCCAGCTTTCTTTTCAGTGCCCTTTACATACTGGAAGGCTGCTTTAAGATCTCCCTGGAGCCTTCTGCAGTCTGAACAGCACCAACTCTCTCAACCTGTCTTCATAGCAGAGGTGCTTTGTTCCTTTGATCATCTTTGTGGCTCTCCTTTGGACCTATTCCACATCCTTCTTATGTGGGGCTTGGGAGCTGGATGCAGCATTCCAGGTGGGGTGTCACTAGAGCAGAGAGAGAGGCAGAATTATCACCTCCCTTGCTCCATTGGCCACACTGCTTTTGAAGTAGCCCAGAATACAGTTGTCTTTCAGGTCACAAGTGCACATTGCTGGCTCATGTTGAGCTTCTCATCTACCAGCACCCATAAGTGCTTTTCCTCAGGGTTACTCTCAGTCCATTCTCAGCCCAGCCTTGTATTTGTATTTGTGTACTATATAATTGTATATTTTCCGTCCTTGGCCAGGTAAGTGGTTGCCAATCTACAACTGCTGTAAAATTACAGCAAAATACTTGGCTACAGCTGATCATATAATTGGAAAAAGAAGCTTAACTTGTGACCCTAAGGCTTCTCCATAATGCACTATATTATTTGCACTGCTAGTCAAAAATTTTTCACTACTTCACTTGCAATATGATTACAATGCAACGAAAGATGAAGGCAACATATTCATTGTTAGGTTATTTGTGCAAGTTAAATCAGCTACTGAGAATCAATTAGCAAATGTTATTTTTTCTCTATTATTAATACACTCGAATCTGACTGAAATTTTATATAAACAAACAAAACAGGAATGGGGCTTTTAGGGAACCAGGAAATCCTGTAAGGACACTGATCCTTGTAGAATTTCTTATAATTGTTCAACCCTTAAGAGAGAGGTTAATGGACACAAATGTAGAATCTCATTCTGACTTTTGTGTTTGTGAAATGCACCCACTTTTACTTCTAGTTTTCTGAGGTAATGGACATCGTTAATGATTTCCAGCAAACTGAGAAAACTAATATTTCCATCTCAAGTTGTTCAATGTATTTTCTTATTTTTAGACATACCAAGTGATCAGTTTTTCTTCCCTCTGGTTTCTTCTCCATGTGGTAAAGCCATTTTATTGCTGCTGGCAAATGAAGCATATCTCATAGGGTTCACAGGGACAGTTCTGTCAAAGATGAAACTGGAATTAGCTCCAGATCAGCTTATACCTTATGCATGGCATCATATTTAGAAATCAGGTATCAGTTTCAGTGTAAAGAAACAAATTGGATTACAAATTTTCCCATGATGTTGTTCAGTCAAGTGTAAAATTTGATTTTTTACGTTCATTATAACATATGGTTGAAAGTGTCACATATGGTTGGAAGTGTCAGCCAAAAGTCAAATGTCCTTTCTTTTCTCACCTCAGATTCCAGTTTTCCTGATATTTTAATTATTTTCTAGTGTTCCATTATGCTGTTGAAGTATTTCTTCTTGGATTATAATATGCCTATATATTTATTTATGTGCAAAGTAAAAGTTAATAAATTGTTAACATACAGATTCAGACTGACTTAGAAGTAAGGAACAAACCTGCAGATATGTATTTTTTATATCTGCATCAGGAGTTTTCAGTGTTTATTTTAGTCTAATTTATTCAATAAAATACAGCTTACAAACACTTTTAAACATCAAAGAGATGAAGCCTTAAAAACAGTTGTATGCAATTACTAAAAGTAATCCTTATGAACTGTCACTGTCCTGAAGATAATTACAGATTCAGATCCTGCAGGTATTTTATTCAATATATTGGTGCTACCCTGCCTGAGGTGATATGAATAATCTGTGAAATACACTACTTGGTGAAAAGGAGATGGTGAGTCAACACTGTTAATATTTAAAGCTAATATTTTCTAATTATTTAAGGATGATCTGTTGCCTAATTATTATTGGAATGTTTGAAAATTTTGTACAACTATATCCATGACATCTCTGAAAATTTAATCCACAACTCCCTTAAAACTAGTCAGGCTGTATTTTGTATATTGAATAAAAGAGGAATTTGCTACAATATTTTCAAAACTCTTCATCAATCTGGATCAACTTTTTTTGCTGCATGCAAAGTAAGATTCTATCACCAAAGGATATTCTAAACGAGCTGTTACATTTGGCTGTTTAAATTGCTGTGAAAGCCTTCTTTCAAACTTAGTAGGTTGTTTATGAACATGACAAGAAATGGAGCCTTTTATTCATAACTTTCTTCCTCCCTGCTCTCAGGAAAGATTGTCAGATGATGAATAAAAGAAAATAGACTGCTTGCTTAGTGAAAGGAGGAGTGACAAATCCTTGGAAAATGTGAAAACACAACCAAATATAGCATACGATACTTCCCTGTCTTCTCTGTGATCTAATTGCCATTTTTTACCTCTGTATGACAGCATGTTTAGAAAAGTGTTAACTTCATTTTCAAGTTGTCCCATTCTGTCTTGCGCACTAGTTCCCATAAGGCAAAAACTGATTTATTTTGGTCCTGAGTTTTTTTGGGGATCAATTTTTTTTATAACTCTATGTGTTGAAATGTCATGGTACTTTCTTCATAGAGAGTTCTGGACTAAGGACAAGAGCTATAGGTGAGAAAACATTCATAATTCTCATTGAATTCTAAAAGAATCTTTAAGTTGACTTTCTCTTGGATTCATGTTTTGCATAATTTGCTTGTAGCTGGTGGGGTTTTTTAATAGCAAACTCTAGCTAAGGTGTTTTAGTTTTGGATGTCTATGAATTCAGAATTTTTATGAAAAATATCCACTATGAAATTTGCTGCAACCTTGATTTGGTACTATTGGCTTGTTTTTTGAATGAGCCAAGAGCAGACCAGGTGAGATATAGAATTCAGTGATAAATGTTAAAGTCTTAATATATATACATTTATTTTTAATTTCCTTTGTACTCTTCTAGATCAATAGATTTTTAACCCATAAGATAGGAATATCGAATTCCTGGTGAATGTGGACTAAGACTGGTGATTCTGCTCTCTCCAGCTCTGTCTCCCTCACTGGAGAAACATTCTTCAGTGTTCATATTTTACAAAGTGGTGCAGGTATGACTTTTTCAGCTAAGTTTGAATATCTGCTCAGCCTCATCCTCTCACATTGCAGGCTCCCAATGCAGTTTGCTTAAAATTATCATTCTACCCAGTGTATTTAGCCCCTCTGAAGTTGTCAGCAACTGTATCTTCATCAGCATAAGACCAACACCTCATGATCTGACCATGGTCTGAGTATCACAATCATCACTCCTTAGAGTTTCCCTTGCAAGGAGTGACAAATCAGACCTCTAACTTGTCATGTTTTCTTAAATAAAGCATAGGCCATCTGAAGAATACTCTTTTTTAAGCGATACTCGGATGATGAGCTGTGTTTTTAGCTATTGGTCCTTTTTTCAATAGATCACATCACCTCTGGAAAATCTTCCAGCTATAGACAGCTGTGGGGAGAAAAAAGACAAAGACTGAAACAAAGGCAGAACTATTTCCTGATAACAACAGAGGTACATAGTCTGTGTGGATAGAGAATAAAAGGCTTTCTCAGAGAGGAACCTACAGGCTATAGACTTAAAAATACAGTCTATTCAGGATGAGATTCAGGCATCAGATTGAGACATCAGGGAGTGAGTGATAGGATGAGGGGTATAAGGGTTTTAAACCAAAAGAAGGTAGATTTAGATTCAACATTAGGAAGAAATTCTTCCCTATGTAGGGGTTGAGGCATGGGACAGATTGTTCAGAGAAGTTGTGGATGGCCCATTCCTGGTTGAAAGGGATCTAGTGAAAGATATCACTGGACATGGCAAGGGTGTTGGAACTAGATGGTCTTCAAGGACCCATCCAACCCAAATTATTTCATGATTCTATGTTTCTATGATCAGACATGAGACATGTAACAGCTAGTTGCTCACTCAAGGGCTCCCTGAAGGGGTATGGCAGACCTGACCCAGGCAATCAATGTACCCAGAGACCTACAGAAGCCAGTCACAGACCATGTGGGAGGCCCTCTATTATTCTCTGTATTACCTAGTCACTACTTTAGGTCTTGCAGAGCTTGTTTTATACTTGCCAGTGTTGGGTGGCTGCTTTGGTTCTCACAGGAAATTGAATTGCACCATTTTCTCTTAAATACCAGAGTAATACCCCTAAATAAGCAGGGTACCACTCTTCAACTTTTTTAGCACAATCAGCCAATTATTTTGATGACATATTTCAGAGGAAGTGTTTCAGAAAAATACTAGTAATCTTCAGGAGACTTCCTCTTAGCAGTAGATAATGCTACCAATTTTTCAGTTAGACACAGAACTATGCCTGTTTTTTAAATGAGTCTCTGCTCCAAAAACGTTTGAGAAGCTATCTACTGGGGTTTTTTTCCAAGGAATCCGAAATTATTTTTAGATGATGTCAGCTTTTGATTGTGTTTAATCCATTCTGAACTCTACATGTGTTTTTAAAAACCCTTCAGATTATTATAAACAAGTAATTGCCCTGGAATATCTGGAGAGGTTTTAAGTGCACATAATTTTTAATATGTTTCTCTAACGAGATACCAAGTTAATGTGAAAAGCCCAACAATAAGGATGCTCTAGAAGTCAATAACAAAGGGTGACTTGGCACCTAGCTGATGCTCCTTGCATGTCAGATATCTGATATCTCTCATTATACAATCCATACCTGCTGCAACAGCAAGTTTTTCCATGTGTCATATTTTACAACTCATTTTGATTTTATTGCCCCTTGGGACTGTTAAGCAAACATAGAGAACAGGAAAAACTTTCTGGCTGGTACACTCAAAGTCTTCAGACACTTCAGAGGTTCCTTCACAGCCCATCTCACTTTACAGCAGCTATGGATGGAAAACAGAAATGCCTCTTTAAACCCAACTGTAAGTAATGAGTTCCACATGCTTAAATAATTTGAGGAATATTAGCTCATTAGTGAAGACACTTAAATAATGTGGTATTATATTCAAGCAAATACTTACCAGAAAGCTATGCCACATTTCAAGTAACACAATTATTTTCTATACCATTAATAGAACAAAGAGCCGTGTAAACTATGATATGCATTCAAGCTTTTGCTTGATTAGTTAAGGGAAATATTTGTTCCTGGCCCATTGTCAGCTGGTGATTGTGTATCAAAAATGATAAGAAACTTTCACGGAAGGAAAGTTTTTGCCTGCTTAAAGATTACTTCATTTTGTTATACAGTAAGTGCCTGTAGCTCCTGTTACACACAACATGAGTTCCTCTGTTTTCAGCAAGCATTGCTCTTAACTATATGCCCCATCAGAAATTAAAGCTATAATTTATAAAAAAGGTAACATGTAAAATATGAATTCTGAGTGTGTAGTGATTTAGCATAAATGTTTTTTGCCTTGTTCAGGGGATCAAGGGAATAAGAAGGGCAACACGTCTACAGAGACCATGCTGACTGCAATATTTATCTTGAAAATGGAAGAACTTGAGCTAGTCCAGAGTTGTTGCTCTGAAGTTCAGTATAAATCTCAAAACTGAGTCTATTTTTGCTGGTTTTGTTCTGGAGTATGGATCCAGCTGAGAGGGGGTTTACTGTTACTTGGTTTAGTTTTGATTCTTCACTTAACCAGAATCAGATGAGACATTGTGGAAATATGCATATGATGCATTCTCAGATGATTTTATAACTGTGGTGCAGGATGGTCACCCAGGAGAAAACCATCCAGTGATGTTCAGTGGAAACATTCAGCGATGTTGAATGAAAATTTGATACTGATTTAAAAAGAGAAAGACTTTTGCCTTTAAAACTGCTTTTATCTAATCTCAAGAAACATTTTTGAACATCTTGATTTTTGCATCCTGACCTGCCCTATGTACCTGTACAGACACTCTGATTATCTGAGTCATCACTTCAAAGCCAAGGAACCTATCAAAGGTCTGCATGAATTCACCAACCTCTACCATATAAGCACTATGAATATAATTTCAGTATGATGCCTAAGGAACTTTTGATTTTTTGATTTTTCCTTTTTTATAGATTTTAGAAGTACTTCTAACTGTAGTAAAATGTAGATTCAGTGTGCTAGTATTTTTAGCAGCCTAACTTCATTGTTCATGTATCCTAACCCCTAGAACCTATCAGTAGCTCAAATACTTTGTTATTTAGTCTTGTTTAGACTCTCTTCAAGGTAGAATGCTGATGACTATCAGAAAGGCCTACAGAATGAGACATAAACACAGGGCAGAGTGACCCAGAAATCAGAACACTGGAAAACCTCCAAGAGCCCTTTGTGTGCTGAGGAAGAGAAGCGCTGAAGAACAAAGAGTCCAATCGACCCCAGACCCAATTCCTGGGGGTAGAACAGGGGTGGGACCAGGGGCAAGACGAAGCTGGACCAAGAGATGTGTAAACTAGGGATTGGGTGGACATTATTATAAAAACCATAGAAACCAGTGTATTAATATTCTTTAATTCCACTCTCAGTTTTCTCCCTTTCCTCTTTTATTCATGTTATTTGATCCTCAGCTAAGAATTTTCTGTTCCTTCATGTCTTCAGATAATTGCAGAAGTTCAGCTGAAGACTGTGGTTGACAGAACATTACAACTTAACCCCGTGCTCCCCTGGCCAAATGTGTGTATTTGAGTTAGTTCACAATTATCTCAATGCAATTATTCATTATATACCTCCATAAGAGGATATTTGATTCTAAAAAAGTCCATAGTATTATTCACTACATTCAAAAGAATATTTTGGACTCTGTCTTCCAAACTAAAAGTAAGAAAAGGCAAAATTGCTTCATATTAAAAAGCAAACAAACAATTAAAGAGCCTGCACATTGAAAACTATTACTGGTCACACACCCATCTCTCCAACTATCCTAAGGGATTTTATCCCAAGTGATGTCTGTAACGATAATTTAAGATATTTACCACTTTTAAAAATAACCTTTCCCATTCTTAGTATTTGATGAAGTTGAATGTATGTTTTTCTAATAGGAGTATGATAAGAACAGAAGATTGCATGACACTATGAAATGGTCTAGAACTGTCAGAGGGTTTCTTTGTGTGGACTGATGAAAACTTTGGAATAAAATATGATGTATCACAGCGTAATGATTAAGGACAGCTTCATAATCAGTCACAAAGAGAGAAAGAAGTTGTCTTTTCACTGAAAAAATATTATTAAAATCAGTCCCTAATTTCTTTGGGGAGAAGGTGGAGAAAGTTTCTCAAATTAATATATGAGAAAGTAGTAGTAGGCCAAATAAGGTTCTTATTTGGTTATTATTTTCAAAATATCATCATGTATTTCTCTAAACAAATAATCAGTGAAGTCAGCATGAATCCAGGAAATGTTACAAGTATCTTCAGTAGAGCACTAGCCAGTTAGATCAGTGATATGAACTCCTAAATGACAGTTGTCTCCTTGCTTTCACATAGGATGTGTGGTATGTTATCTGCTACACAGACCACCATAACCATATTTCTCATTTAGGTTTCTTAACGCAGAGAGAGCCCAATATAACCAGTGATTACAAATTCTTATAGCAACCCTATCTTCTCTTCATTATCCCTGGGGCAATTTCACCTGTCAGGCTGATGACTGAAAAGTAAGTCACATGTGCTTTTTAAAGAGCAGATATGTAATTTAAAGGTGAACTCTAATCTGACTGGAATCATTGCAAGGGAGCAAAACTACTAAGGGACAGAAAAAGCAAGCTAATTGAAAACTTTACTGTTATGCTGCATAGCAGTACATGGTATTAGAACTGGAGTTACTATAATTTAAAAATGATTGAATATATTAGTCCATCACAGATTCAAAGTTTTCTCCCAAGAAACTGGAATAATCATGAATGAAGTGCTATATTCTGTTTCTTATGTAGGTCTTCTGTTTCAGGTGAGGCCATGTGTATCAGTGAGCATGTTCAGAATTTCAGTCTGAGACAAAAAGACAGGAGAGTGGACATCTAAATGAATAGAGAAATCCAAACTTCATTTTTGGACAAAGGAAAAGCACTACAACTTTAGATATCAGTGTGCCTTTTTATATAAATGTTATACTAATACATGACACAGAGAAGGCATGTGCGGGAATAATCATATATGCTAAAAATTTCAAATTCATTATTTTGGGGGTAATCCTAGTAGAAAATATTGAATAGCAACATCCTCTCTCAGATGTTCTTGCCTTCCTCCAAAGCTGCATTGCAGAATGAATTGAGTAAGTTAAGTGCTTGAGAACCTTTAGAATAAACAGAACTGTATTTTTTTAACAGAGTATGCAAGTTGGGTTTCAAGTTAACATTGGCTAATACTCTCCATGTCCTGGTAGAAATGGTGTCACCTCCTTTTAGAATACAGTCTTTTGTAAACATAAAAGAGGATGTTGTGTTCTAGGTAATTTTGAAACACTTGATTTTAACCTCTGACTTGTTACTCTCGCACCTTGAGTTGTTCTCAGTACTAAAATTACAATAAAAATCTCTAAATATATAATCTTGTCATGGGTTTGGCATGTAATTTTTATGGGTTTTATGGGTTTAGAAGTAATTTTTCCTTTTTTTATGAATATTTGATAGCTCATTATTTTGACCAAATTCTTCACTATTTACATGGACCTTTATTGGAACCCATTTTACTTTGATTAGATTTTGTAGAGTATATGTAAACAGATATAAGTGAAAAGACTGAAAAAAAGTCAGACCAGAACCCACTATCTTTCAGCATCTCATCTGGATTCCATAATGAGAAAACTGTTATTGACAATCTGTTCTTTCTACACCTCTCCATTATTATATCATGCCAGCCACATAGTTCATACAAGTTCAAATTCTGTTCACATCGAACTGAAATAACATACATAGCTTTCTGAGAAATTATATACTTTAAGCTGTCTGATATGTCATTTCTGGAAACAAACCTTTTTTCTTTCTTTTTTTTTTTTTTAAATAGAAAATCAACTGTAGGTCTTTCTCATTCAAAACAATTTCAAAAGTCCCTGAATCCCAACACAAAATCTTTACATAAAAATGCTTAAAATTGCTAGAGATGTAACACTGACATTGACAAAGAATCCAAGCCATTGTCATTACAAGCTGTCTTCTAAAGGTAAAACTTGTTATTAAAAAATAAAGAGAGACAAAGTGGTTATGTTTTCAGGGTATACCAAAAATCTGCATAAACTTTGAAAAATGAAAAGAGTGTCTTTTAAAAAATTTGAGGGAGGAAATTAATAATGCTGATGAACTGGAAAGGCAGAAGCATGCTGTGCACCAGTTAAGAAATTTCTCATTTTAGGCAAACACATCCATGTAAAAGCCCTTTTGCAAAAAGCGTCAGTCAGACACTTCTGAGCAGTTGCAAAGTATGCTTAGAGTTCTGAGAAGCTGGCAGTTGCTGCTGAGGATTAGAAATGCAAATTTGTAGCTTTTTTTCCCTATTATATTTTTATTTTTCCCCTCTCTGTACTTCTTAGACTTTCCTTTGGGCTGAGCCTCTGGTTACTGCTACTGTTACTTAATTCAATTTGTTGAAGATCAGATGAGACTGGTAGGATTGCCTGCTCTCCTCTGGTACACCTGAGGACATCAGACTTCAGGTCGTCCTGATATTGAGCCAAATGATTCAATCTTGACAAAACCATCCTGGATGAATTTCTGTGACAGTCTACATGAATTTGAAAGAATGGTCCACCACACTCTTCAGTTCAGCACAGCACCTGCTGTCTCTGTAATAGAGACATGGTGGATCTATTTCACCACTTACAGCCAGTTCCACCATAAACAAACCTGTTGATGCAGGTGATATTCTGCAGTAAGAGCAGAGTATCTTTTCCTACATTTACAGTACACTTCAAGGGATGAAAATTATCTTAGAGAGGTGCTATAGTCTTCCATTTTTATTGTTGCCATTTTTAATTGTAACTGTAACTAATTATTTTATATTTAAAATCAAAGTTCCTTACTGAAGGACTTTGAGCAGGTTTGTGACAATTTAGCAAGAAGTCCTTCCATGACGTAAAAGAAAGAATGGACTGCACTTTTATTTGTCTTTTTCCATTCTTGTTTAAAATTTTTGTTAGATATCATGTTGACAATAAACAATCCAGCTGCTGCATAATTTAAAAGAGCCAGGAAAATATGACTCTATTAGTAGTCAAACAACTTCAGCAAGCACTATCCATAACCATAGTGTGTAGATGCAAAAAGTAGAAAATAGGGTGATTTCCTGACAAAGATAATTGTCAGCCTGTATCCTCCTTTTTTTTTTTTTTTTTCCCCTAATCTATAAATAATAGGGACAATTAAGACCAAGCTTTGATGTTCAGAAGTGTCAGTATCTTAGCTGTTAAGACAGCTGATAGCTTAATGCCTTTGGCTTATTATCTTTAGTTTCAGAAATACTCATCTTCTCACTGTATAATGAGATTTCCCCCTCCATTAAAAATAATCCAAACTAGCAGTCTATTAATCTAAAGATAAAACTTTAGGTGAATAAGACATGATATAGAAAGTGCTATAATGTGTTGGGGATCAGAAGTCATTTCAGGAAAAGTTTCAGACAGAAATTAAGACCTCATGAACTATACTATAGTATGAAAGCTATTATTTAAAAAGTGCTATCTTTATGCCCCTCCCATCATAAACTTAAAATTGCTTCATACTCTGAGAAGTATTATGGCAATTAGTCAAAATAGAACTAATACCATGTCATATAAGTAGGGGATTGTAAGTGTTATCACCTGCAAGACACATGGAAATACTGGAGTGGGGGAAGGATATGGGCTGGTTCGGTTCCAGTTTACTACATTCCCCCTTTAAAAACACTTAATCAGGAAAAAAAGTGCTGTCTTTTATGCTTTACATTTGTGAAATGAAATATGTATCTATTTTTTAATGACCATATAAGATATAAATTAAGCTTACTTAATGTAATTTTTTGTAACTCTTGGACTGTCAGTACATACATACTTTATTTTGCATTGTCTTGAGTACATGACATATCATGACAACTAAATAGTAAAATTTTTGTCCTTTTAATGAAGAAGTTTCTAAAAAATAAAAGTAGCTGAGAAATTGTATTTATGAGATGTCTAGCTCAATTTGGGAATAGACGAGTTAATGCTGACAACGAAAAAGATGCTTGAAAAGATCCAAGCAGCCATTTGTTTCCTTCTGTTTTCACTTGTGCATGAAGTCCTCCATGCAAGGTATAATGCCCATAAGGCATTTAATACAACACTAGAAAAACAGAACAAGTTAAACAGTGATAGAAAATCTTTACCCACAAGGCAACTGTGCTTCTGAACACAAATAAGCTTTTTTTCATTTAACTATTTTATACTTTGTGGTCTTAAACTCACAGCTCCCTTGAATAGGAACTTTTATAAGTTACAAAGCTATTGATAAAAAATAATTTTTCTAAAATAATAGAATATAACAACATTGGCAACTTTTCTATAATGGAGAAACCCCTATGAATTCTACATTTTTAATTTTCCATTTGTATTCATGACTCTTCTACAGCAGTCTTTATTACTTTGATTATTCAATACTGATTTCTAACATCTGGACAGCCTGATGAGTCTTCATATCTATTGTTATAAAAAAAAAATTACTGAACAGCAATGTAATACCTCTATATGATGGTATAAGTGAGTAATATTCTGATATTAGACATAAAAAAGGTTTTTTTGTATTATTTATAGTTTGAAGTCATAGATAATTCCTGTTTTAAAAGAATCAAATATTCTAACTATGGGGCAATTCAGCAAATTAAACTAGCTCTGTAAAGAAACTTACTCTAAGTCTAATTGAGTTAAAAACCTCTGACAAAAGGGAAGAATGGTTGCCTACAAAAGAGTATAAGTAATAAGGCTGAAAAATTTCCCAAATAACCAACTGTACCACTTTCAGAAGAGGGCCTGAGGGCTTCTCACCAAAATTTTCTAAATAAGATACAGAAGTACATAGTTAGATGTCTAAATAAGACTTCTGAGTTCCACTTTCTCTACCCACAAAATGCTTCTGCTGGAATAAAATGGCATTGAGTGGCCTTGTATCTGGTGAGAAAGGAATAATTTATGCAATTTCTTAATGGAGAATTAATTTTGACATCCTTTTTCTATATACACCTCATCATAATAACTTTATACTCATATTTTTTTATGGTGATTAAGTGATGCACTGAATATGTGATGTCCATAAAAGATCCCTTATTTAAGAGGGTAGAAATAAGTCTATTCCTCATTTCTCCCGAAATCCCCCAAAATTAAAAGGAAAGGGGTTTTTAAAAATATTGTTAGGAGTTTAGTTTTGTTCCCTTGCATGTCTTCTTGAATCTTCAAAGTATGATGTTTTCATAAACTGTTTAGTTCATATATTAAAATATGGCCCATCATAAAGGGCAAGGAATGATCCTGGTGTGAGTGAATGTATCCTCATCTCTTGGAAGGCTGAGTCACTTTATATAGAGAGGAAGGAGACAAATTTCTACATCTTCAAACATTCAAGGCAAGAAAAAATTCCATCTTGACCTTGACTGCTGAATCTGAAAGAAATTAATACATGTTTTTAGTGCAGTTGAAGTGCACTTCTAAGTTTTAGTGTCAATGTCACTACTCAAAAGAAGTTAACAGGTTAAATCAAATTATAAAAGGGTTATGAGTCTCTTTAAGGAACTCTTACTTCTGAGGGTTTGTCCTTAAAAAACCTTTTATAACTCTTCATATTTTATCCCTAGCCTGCAAGAAGTATCTCCAGCTTTTTTTTTTCTAACCATGTTATTCAATACATTCTATTCATTTATCCTTTAAAACATGACCACAGTAATATCACATTTACAGTGACTGTGCACTAATTTAGCAATGACTGTGCACTAATCTAAATACAATCCTAGGAGTATTGGTTTATACTGATACTGTATGCAAACATTTTTGCTTTTCTTTTTATTTTTGTCTTATTAATTTTGTATGTATGGACATTAAATATTGATTAATCTGTGCTTTTATTCACTATTTAGCATGCACCAGCCAGATGAACTACTTGAGGTGGGGGTATGTGTATACATGTGGGTTTTATTGTAGGAATGCATACAACACACACTCTTCATGTTCTGCTATAACAATTGGGTGAGAAGTGACATGATTCTTTTAACACACATTTCATGTAATAAACCTTAACTTCAAGCAAATGCAGGCTATAAAATTTTATTGATGGGTTTCCCAGATGTTGCCAGTTGCACTGCTTTAATAGATACCTTTCTTCTCTCAATACACTTCCTTTTTATTCTTTGACATATATCTCAAATAGAAATGTCTGTCAAATGACCAGCAGGGTGCAGATGATAAACCCTGATGCATCCTTTTACTACACCTTAGATGCATAAACTGTACACAGAGATCAACTGATATATACAGCACTTACAATGGATAACATTATAGCAGGGTACTGCTGTTAGGCTTTTGTAAATAAAGAGCCCTAGATATTTTCTAACTGCAAAGGTCAGCAAATTAATTAGGTTTGTATTTTGTAGCAGGCATGTGTTTGCAACTTGGCTATTACTCTTCTTTAAAGATGTCAAATGATACTACAGGGTTCACAATAAAATAAAGAATAGGAGAAACTGATTCTGCTGGGGAAAGGGTTTGTCATTTTGACTAATTATTTTTTGTTTCAGTAGAAAGAAAAAATGTATTAAAGAAAGCCCAAAATACAGCTAAGAAATTTTATATCATATAGTGAACTTAGACACAGACACAAAAATTTGGAAGTCTTTAAAATTACTTTATTTATTTTGTTTAACTGGTGAACCAACTGCTAACAAAGGAAATGGAAACTTCACACATTGCTATATTTCTGTCATACTAAGGTAGAAATATTTGGACATGTTTGATGAAGCAAAGCATTTAGAAAGTAGAATAAATAGAGAATGTCTAATCTCTTTACATGGTCTTATTTAAAGTAGGAATTGTAGGTTACAAATTAACTTTTACTTCTTAAAATCCATATTCAGGAGAGTTTCCCACAAAAAGAATGCAGTTAAACCTAGCCCTAAACACAAACAACATCTTCATAAAATCTTTTAAACATCTTCATCTGGTTGATGGGATTGAAAGCACCCTCACTAAGTTTGCTGATGATGTTAAACTGGGCCATGTGGACATGTGAGAAGGGTCAGCAATCTTACAGAAAGATCTGAACAAGCTGGAAGTGGACAAAAAAGAGCTCTATGAAGTTTAACAAGGATTCCCCAACCTACTAACAAGATTTTCTTAGGAGACCTATGGTAACTGTGTTTAATTCAAATCAAATACTGCTTTAAATCCACAATACAAACATTCTAAGATCTCAGTGATTTGCAGTTTTTGAAAACTAATTGCAGCTACACCACTATTGTTATAGCTGTGTTATAGCTATAGCACAACATTATCTTCTGTGTCCCCCTGCCCCCCATCCTTTGAATATTTCTTTTTATGTTATTCTTGTGATTTAAATTAAGTCTTAGGGCTATCTGTATTTTGTTTAACCCTTTCCCCATAAAACTTGTTTTAAAAACTCTTATTCCTATTTTCGGTTTCTCTTTGTCCTCACACAGTTAACTATATTGAAATAATTATATTCAGATCACAGAATCTTCAGATCTCACGAATTGAATTTCTATGAGGAAGATAGGGAGAAAAACAATTATCACCATCAATCAGATGGAAAGTACCTAGAAGTACAGCAATAAAAAATGTTAAGCTGATTTAAACATTATGAATAAACAAGATTAAAAAAACCAACCTATCCCAGAACAACTTCCTGGAAAATGTTCACTTGAGAACTGAACAAATAATCACAACTGTAAAAGAAGGGAGTTATCACAGCTCTTATCTCACAGGCTTCTTTAACACCCAGCTTACATCCCGAGGGGTCAGATGTCCCTGGGCAGCTGCTGCAAATGGTCCATTGTTAACAGTTCATCAGAAAAGGCATGGCCCTGGCTTGCCAAACTAGGACAGCAGTACAAAGACCGTTTCCTACTGTACTTTGTCCACAAAATGTGTTGCAGGGGGTAGTGGGGAAAGGGGCAGCAATTCCACAGCAGAGAGTGTTGGCCTCTCAGGAGTCTGACGCAGATCTAGGAAGCATTGACTCCTCTCTCCAGAGAACAGCACAAGGCTTGTGGAGTCAGGGGAATGAGCCAGGGGAGCTCATTTAGTATTCATTACACCAGCCCAGAAAATGGTGGCTGACATCCACAGCAGCTGGGGGAGAGCAGTATGGCAAAAACCCAGAAAAACCCCTCTCTCCTCCTGCCCCATCTCCCCCAGTTCTCTCCCCAGCCATTAAGTTGGAATGTAAAGCTATCAGCCATTCCTTTCTTAGTTGGTTCTGAGAACAGGTAGGGTGGTGACTGGGTTTCAGATCACAGACCTCTTTGATCATTAGGGAGACAAAAAAAAACCATGGAAGATTTTGAAACTATAACACTTAGCCCCAAGGTCTGATATATTCAAAACACTAATTTCCCTTAATTTATTTCTTTTGGTACTGTAACAATATATTTCTTTTAATTTGAACATTTAGACTCTTACCAAGCATCCCAGAGGTGTTGCTAATGCATCTGACTTTTGCCCTTATTACTATCATTTCAACACTGGTGCTTTCTGTCTTTAGACTTCACTGTACCTTGCACCAGTGTCAAGTTAGCGTGCCTATAGAATACTCCATCACATCTATGTATACACATATATGTTATAGTTAATCTGCAGCTCTACTATAATTATTAGTCCTAAGGACTTCACTGTCACTGTCCAAGCTTGCTCGGCCATGGCAAATGAGCCTTAGGACTTAAACGGTGGGGC
>JAWWEV010000001.1:98500874-98535880 GCA_035583235.1 Hafferia zeledoni
GAAGGGCACACCCACGTGGGGAGAGCCCTTCCCAAATCTTCGTTCGCGAAGACTGGGCCATTATTATTATTATTATAATTATTGCAACTCTTTAATTTGATTTTCCACAGCAGTTTTTAATCTTTAGCAGAAGTTTAATTTTAAATATCAAAAAGAAAAAAAAAAAAAGGGAAAAAAAAGAAAGACATTTTAAATAAGAAAAAAATCCTTGCATGTATTTTCCAGGTTTTATATCTGACTTTTAAGTCATTCAGTGTTTCATGGATACTCACTCTTTCTTTATATATTCTTTTTTCTAGTTTGTGCTGCTATAAATACATTGAACTAAATGTAGTTGCAATAGTAAGAAACTGGATTAATGATTGAGTGAATCAAACACATCTTTGTGAGAGTAAGACACTGAAGGAAAAAAACTTATATGTGATAGGTGAAAGAACCATAATCTAGTCACAGGGTCAAAGAGGCCACTTTTTTCCAAGCTTTGAAACAAGTGTGCAAGGTTTGAAGCCACGATGGCAGTCCTTTTACTCAGTTTGCTGTCATTCATGAAAGAAAGCTCCTTCTCCTCTTCCCTCTCCATCCCTCCCAGCAGTAGGTGTGGAAGATCATTGCTACATCAGGCACAGACTTCATTGTAATCTTTAAGGGAAAGATACTCAAACTATTATCATGACTGAAACTGAAGATTAATTCATTCTCATATATCACCACACAAAATGGCAGGAGTTGGAGGTGACAAAAGAAGATTTTAACAGTATCAAGACAAATAATCAAGGTGATCACTAGCACAGGTCTAAACTTGTCCAAATAAAAATCAAATAGCAAATATACCTTCTGTTGTATTCTATGGCATTAATTAAGCACAAAGCTCAGTCTGGGAGTTTGTTATTGCTCAAAGTCCCTGAGCACTCTCTAGTTCCTTGATAAATCTAGCTATAAGTTTTGGTTACTGATATTACAGCTGACATATGGCTTGTTCCATGGACTAATGGCAATTCAGGCTATCCCCGTGAAACTGCTCTGTTTCTCTTGACCTTCCACTGGAGGCTGAAAATTTTATACTGTAATTATTCCTATCAACATTTTCAAATACTAGAGATGAGAATATATCTAGGATGTACTTCACTAAATATATGAGTCATCTAACTTTACCACTGAGGATTTGAAAGTAGAGTAGGTAAGCACTTTATGCACTGAGCACTTCAAGAACTGAAATCAGTGTGTGGGTTTACAGACAAAGAGAGGCCACTGGCAAGAACCACAAGGACCTTCAGATTTCCAGCTCCTTTGATTTCAGTGAGATTTAGGATTGTAAAAACCTTCATATATCTGAGTCAAAATTCTCCTGATCCCATCTAATGGAGAATATAGAGCTTTTCAATTATGTTGAATCAGATAAAGATTTCTTTGTCCTTTCAAAAAGTGTCACTGTATTTTCCCTGAAATGCAGATGTACACAGCTTGATGGTTAGTTTTATCTCTTTCTCTGATGCAGTGGACTTTATCACACATAAAGAATGTTTTTGGCATAAGGAGAAACCAAAATGTTGAAGCAGTACAAATTGAATCAGCAGGATAAATATTAATTACAGCCAGAAGTTATTGCTTCATTTACAATTCCTGATCAAAAATGTATTTTACAACATACGTAATCTCAAATACAACTGTATGATACTGATCTGTATTCACTAAATACTTTTAAACAAACATATATGCCTACAGAACAGTATCTCTACTTTTGTAGGCACTATGGTTTTGTAGCCTAGGACAGAAACCTGTGGCTATTCACAGCTCTTCCAACAACATTTTTATTCTGTTTTATTGACATTTTCACCTCTTCACAGCACTATCTAACTTTAAGCGGTGCTTACTCAGCCTACAACTGGGAATTCAAATATGTAGTGAAATTTTGGGATGACAATCTGGCACCAAGGGGACCTGACAGATAACAAACTTACACTTGAATTGTAAGAGGCTCATATTTATCCTCCATCATTGTTTTGCTTTTAACAGGTGACAGCATGATGAATTCTGCAACTCTGTGTAAAGCACATGACTGTAGAGGTGTACAGGTTTTGGCAGGGATGGCTGTCATGACGCTATGTCTTGAATAATTCAGGGATGTTTTAGTTATTGCTGAGCAGTGTCAAAACCTTTCTTGTTTTTTCATGGCCTTCCAAGCAGGCTGGATATGTGCAAGGAATTGAGAGGGATCACAATCATGAGAACTGCCCTTGCTGGCCCAAGGGATATCCCACACTATTTGCTGTCATGCTCAGCATATAAAGTAGGAGGAGGAGGAAGAAGAAATTTTGGAGTTATTCTGCTTGTCTTCCCAAGTAAAAAATACCGCCTGCTCATGGGAATTAGTTAATGAATTCCTGATTTTTCTTTGCTTGTACCTGCAGCTCTTCCTTAATTATGAAATAGTCTTTATATCAACCCACGAGAAGGTTCAAACTCACTTTTACCCTTCTGATTTTCTCTCCTATCCCAAAATGGGGGCGTGAGCAAGTGACTATGTGGGCTGAGATGTCCTTTAGGGTTAAAGCACAACAAGAGAGTACCTCAACCACCTTGGTTCAAGCAAGTAAAAAAAAAAAAAAAAAAAAAAGTACATTTTAATCTGAGAGAAGAAGGAAAAAATATACTCCCAAAAAATTTATTACTTTAAAAATCCAGAATGCTTTCACAAGCTTAACAAGTTTTCATGATTTTATTCTTTCAGCTTCATAAAAATTAGCTCCATGAAAGCTTGCATTTGCTATGAACCACAGAATACAGCCTTTGAATGAAGTTTATTATTAAATTTACAGAAATCCTATTTATTCAAATATTTTACAAGCATAAATGCCCTCAAGTATTTAATTCTACCCTTACTATGCACAGGGGCATTTGAGAACTCATTTTTTAAAGTTTCATGTGGAAAAACATCCAAACACAGCCAACATTATTTTCTCCCATCCCAAGAGAGTTGTAATGCCATTTTTTCCTCTAAGTAGGTCTCATGAGCAACAATGCAATCAAAATATTTTACTTAAACAGTAAATGGTATGTGGCTCTGATTAATAAGCACAGAATTGCACTGACAAGGTCAAAACAAAACAAAATCTATATAATTTGTTGAAGCTATTACTGGTAGATACTACAGCCTGAAATATCATGAGATAGCTACATAAGAAGTTTCAGTGTCATTGTTCGAGTGGACCTGATCCAAGCCAGCAGGGGAAATGTTCATCTCCCCTTACCACAGGCATCTTGCATCTAGATCTACAATCTGACTAGGCTAGTCTTCTTAGATTCTCCTTTTGTTCATTAGAAAGATACAGGCACTCTAGCCTCTGATTCACCTATTTTGGATGTCTTTTTCAGAATGAGATTAAATCCTCAATTCTTTTCATAACACATAAAGCAAGTTTCTTGGTACATAAAGGAAATATAGACAGCTAGTAAAGAGATATACTTAAGCAGCAGATAACTTTTAATCATGTAATTCCTAAATATTTGCTCTACATACAGTTTTGTCTTTGGTACTGTTAAACACCCTTTCAGTTGAATTTTATATATGGTCATAACAGATATGTTTATATGACATGAGTACCATATGGTAAAGCAGTTCTTTGAAGAATGGGTGTAAGGAAAATGGAAACATTTTAAGAGACTCAGCTATAACACACCTTGTTGGTAAGGGACCTTGAGGCAGCAGGAGATATGAATGTCAGGATAATGAATAGTAGGAGAGAAAACTGATAGGAGAGAAGCAGAACCAAGAAAAGAGATTACTATGTCTTTACAGACCTTGCTTCATAAGAAGAGACAAGGCTTTCCTATTTCCTGGTTAATTTCTGTTTGATTGATAGCTAGCAAATGGAGTAATAATTGGTTATGATTTTTTTTTAAGATGGTAGAGTCCAAATAAACAGCTAGTTTCAGTCCAAAAATATTCTCTCATTTCCTCTCATTGGAGAGTGAAAATTACTGAAATAGTGACAAAATGTATGTACATAATGTAGTTTGGGTGAAAACCTGTGTTAGGCTTTCCTTTCTCCTATAATTCACTAGTATAAATGGACAGGATAGTGCCAGAAATGTTCTGTGTCCCTGCAAATTTGTTCCAAAGACTCTAAAAATGAAAGGTTCAAGACAGCCACTAAATTATATCCTCTACATATAAGAGAGGATGGCCTTATGAATAGTAAATTGAAAATCTTTTATTTCTAGTGTCAACTTAATGACTTAAATGTTACATCTTATTGCAAGAAATTCAAGCCAGTGTAATTCTATGGTATGCTTTGAAACAAAACCTAATCTATTTTAAAGATAAAAGCATTTTCAGGGAGAACCGGGGACTAGAGGAGGGTTAAATATGAACAATGACCTGACATCACCAAGTGCTTTTATTCATTTGAAACTAATGTTAAGCTTCACTTAATCATCATATTGAAAGAGTTCATGTCATAGTAGGACACTTACTTTTTTTGAACATAATGAAGTGCTCTTATCTTTGAAGCACATCAAAGTTTTCTGATTGAGAATAGAATTTTTTTCAGCACTCTCCTCTACTGTGGTGATACAGAAATTGAAGGTAGAATATAACATTATCCTGTGTGGATGTTCAGGCTGAATGGACATATTGGTAATTGGTGAAGATGGAACAAACCTTCATGTTCAAAATCCTGCATTAACAAGCAAAAATATTTGATGTATTATCTGGTTACATTATGAGTTAAAGAATGGCTTCAATTTAAGTGGCTCCCCTGAATGCTCAATCAGTTTGCACTTAAGATACGTGAGGGAATTTTCTCAGAACTGATGAATGTGAAATTTTCATAGTGGGGCAAAAGCAAAACCCTGGTAGCCTTTACCTTCATTGGATCACTTTCTGCTTCTTTGCCCAGTAACATCTGAAATTACAAAAAGAACTTTTATTTTCCTGAGAGCAGGGTTCCAACCCAGTACCAGTATCATTTTCATAAAATGGCAGCTTTTGGCCAGGCTGATCTGATGACACCAATGGGTCTTCTCATCAGCTTCTCCTGGAATTCTCATCCCAGTCCCTGGGCCCACAGACCTCTGCAACCTCACCCATCCCACCAAGTCACTACTGCAGATAGGAGGAGAAGCCGGGGGAATATCACCATGCAATGGATCCTGGCAACCAGGCAGCCCTATCACACCCACCTGCTCCTGGTTTCAGCACATTGCACCTGATTCTCACCAGCTTTCAAATGATTTAATTTTATACCTAGGCAACCCTGCTGTGTATTGTTGTAGGTTAAGCACATGCTTTCCTAACAGGGCTCCCTACCCCGTCCACAGCCCTGGACCCCATTTTAGCTCAGGCCAGGGCTGTTCATACTTTGAGGACTAAAATATTTTCAACTGGATAACAAATATGTAACAGTTGGCTTTGCACTAGCTGTAGTTATTCCACAGTGATTGACAAATTTTCAAGTATCTCTCATTTTCTTGTTTTAGGAGATATTTGTAATGAAAAGAGAATAAGACTGTCTCTTTTTTTTACAAAGGATCATTTTCAAAGAGTATGATTATACTGTTTTAACAATTCTATTTAGCTGATACTGTCACAGGAGAAAGCAAGAACATAGGATAAGTAAGAATATTGGGATTTTTATTGTTAATTCCCAGGATTTTATTTAATACATCTTTTATTTTAAGCTCTTTTTATGCTAGGAAATACCATTCACTGCTATAACACTTTGCCATAAACAATAATATTAAAGTCTTGGTAAACTGTTGCTTGCAATATAGTCAGTACTAGAACATACCTAATCAAAATAAAATAATAGTTCTCAATTTGCCAAAGTAGAAAATACTGTCAATGGAGTACAAGCCATAGAGAATGTCATTCTTATATTAAATTCCCCTTTAAATACAAATTTTAAGCTGGTTTTGCAAGATTGAGTACCTTTATGTCCTTCATCTATAGCATTTCCAATTGTTTGCAGTTGAGGCTGACTTAAAGTGGTTAGTAATAAAGTGCCTACTTCATCACTTCAAACTCAGTCCACAAGCTGCTTTCAACTTTATGAGATCCTTTTATTTCCTGAAATATTTGGGGTGGAAGAAGGATAGAGAGGAGGCTAGAGGGATATCAACAGAGGTCTTCAGTAGTTGCCAAGGAAATGTGTAATGAAATAGACTGTGCTTTCTCATCCCAGGACAGTTCAGAGCATAATTGCTTCTCTGTAAAGAAAGCCACAGGGAAAGATTGTAGAAAATGCCTTCAGATATTTTCAGGAGTTACAGTTTCTTGCACAGGGTAGACCTGCCTTATTTTGCTGAACAAGAAATGTGGTGAATCCTGTCTTTATCCATTCAGGTGGCTTCAGCCCTTGATATTGCCTTCTCTACAGGATATTGCCTAATTATAATTCCTGAAGCCAAAATAGTGTTATGCAAATCACAACCTCAGAATAATGACTGAAATAGTATTATAACAATTGAAAATGGTTCCAATCCAGTTTAGATTGGATTACAGCAGCTGAAGGAAACTGCTGCAAAGCAGGGCCACACTGAGCTGTAAACTCACTTTGTCCCCTGCAGAAATGGTGTACAAGCTTAGATGTGGGTGAAAGGGAAAGAGTAACTAGAAGGAAAGCCTAGTGGTTTCAGCAGATTTCACCTAATTCTCATCAGATTTCAGATGATTTAATCTTATACCTAGGCATTTCTGCTGTGTATTGTTGTATGTTAAGCACGTGCTTTCCTAACAGGGCAGAGCAACCCAGCAGGAAGACAAGCTGCCATGAAGAGGACCATGAAAGAAGGTGAATGCCACCTGACACCCATCTTTTCTGAGAGGAAGAAAGAGGCAGTATTTAAAAGAAGCCCACTCTAGTATTTCTTTTGCCTGACACAGCTGTCTTAACCACCAACTGGGCAGCCCTTCTAAGGTACCTACTAAAAGGTATTCAGACTTCTCAGGTTACTGTAAATCACACCAATTTCCTTCCTTTTCCAGTTATTTTGTGAACTACTATGATATTATCGCAAGCTGAAAGTCTTTGTATTTTAGAAAAGCTTTGTATAAAAATGTTCTATTCTTCTAAACAACAAATTTACCAAAATGAGCTTTTATTGCCTGCCCTGCAGCAAAAAAATATAAGTCATATGCCAAGACTCAGGGCAACCAGAAGCTGAGGTACAGAATATATAGGTTTCATTAGCATTTGAAAGCAGGGCTAATATTCCACTTTATTTTTTATGCAGGAACTTATGGTTAAGTGAGACCCCTCCAAGCTCTCCAAAATGAAAGAGACCAGGAATCTGCACTCTGCATCTGCTATGGTTAAAACACATGTAGTGTTTTGCTGCCACAACAACAAACATGTCCATCCTCATTTCACTCTTGAGAGTATGGAGGATGAAAAAGCATTAAGTTACTATAGCTATAGGATGACAAGTGTCACAGAGAGGGTGAAAAATTTATCCATTGTTTAGAGTTATAGATCTATTCTCAAGAAGAATGTACATTTATTTCATAAATTGTTCGCAGGCCGTTGCAGTTAATGCCTTAAGAGTATATCAAATTCCAAACAATCTGAGGAAAAAATTAGAACTATCTTCTCAATAGTTTGCTTTGATATGTTTTTACTCACCAGAGTGATTTGGGGGATTTTGATGGAACCAAGTAAAAGGCTGAAAAAGTTCCTCTTCACTTTTCATAGAAAAATAGAAATTCAGCTGGAAAACATTAACACAAATTGAAAACAATAGCTTAAGGTGTTCCATTGTAGATTAACATATATATGCTTCATTATTCAAATCAGCTGCTAATTCTGCAGATGGAAGTCAAAGTACAGGAGGGAATAAAAAATGAAAGCAAGAAAGACATTTGCTTTCATTTAAAAGCAACAATTTTTTGTCTTTGTCTTGAAAGAAAAGGTATGTTGAAAGACTTTTAAAATGATTTTTATTATTATTTGATATGGGTTTTTTTCTGAAAGTCAAACTTACAATAGTTAAAATACTGTGTTTATAAGTAGTATTGTGGAAAGGAATTTCTGTGTGGTGTGGAATTTCATTTATCCAATCAACTTTTCAAGTACTTCTTTCTGCAGAAGATATAGAAACACAAGGAGATGTTGGCTCACTTGTAATTTAGGAGGAAAGTACAGCCTAACTGATAATCACCTGAGGTCTTCAAAACACCTTGATGGCGTATCAAGCATTCCAGTCTAAGCCAGCTGAGCATTGTATTGGCCTAGATAGACACTAGCTACTCTGAGAAACCCACTGGGAGACAGACACAATTTAATGTCATTGGAATTGTGTATTATTAATATATGTATGTTAGGACTTACATATTAAAGAAGTAAAATATTTCCTGGATGGAGCACAACTGCTTACTGGCAAGACGGCCTGGAACTTCAGTCACTGTGAAGCAAGACACTGCTGCTCTTTGATATGTAAAGAAAGATTTGAAGTTATAACTCAATTTTATTTTTCTGTCTTGCACTGTTGGTTGATCCTTTCTCACTGCCGTTTTTGTTGCATGCCTGACAAAACAGAGATTCCTAGCTGAGGTTTTATGTTGTGCAGTGTCACAGAGCGACAAATTACTTGACTTAAAAGATTCCTCTTCATTGCTTATTCTTGAAAAATAAAATTATTATTCTCTGCAAAGAAAGTGGGGGTTTCGATAGAAAACTTTATTGCTACTAACAGTCCATCAAAAGCTCAGAGAATCTGTAGTGGCAGATTCTATTATTTTTCCCCTTTTGAGGCATTCATTCTCTGCTAGCAGCTACTCCACATGCTGCTCTAGATTAGCCCAGTCTCCATCAAGTCACTCTCACTCCCCTGTATAGTGGACAGAATCTGAAAGGCCTAAGTGACAAAAAACTCCCTTACAGGTCAAAATAAAGATAATTTAATAGAAAAATCTAAAACACCTCTTTGTGTGGGCTACTATGAAGAAAGTTAAATCCCTCTCAAATAGAGCCAGTACAGTTAGTTTCAATATTTAGTAAAGTTACTTTGAGATTCAGGGCTAAAGTCAAGTCAGGGTGGATTCCCCTAGACTATAGAAAGTGGAAGCATTTTGATAGCAGCATGGAACAAGGTAAGTGGGGAGGGAGATCAGAAGGTCATCTGGCCAAAGGTGCTGTGCCATCCAGGACTTCTCTATTCTGAGGTTTGCTCTGCAGTGCTCATTCCTAAACTCATCTTCTTTAGTCATGAATTAGTGAATATAAAGGGGAAATTTGTCCATTGTTTCCCAGAAGAGATATTTGATGCCAATATTGTATAGACACAACTTGTTTTGCTTTGTTCTGTTTTCCCAGTGTAAAGGTAAAACTGTAAACAAGCCAAGAAATCTCACAGTCAAAACTAGAATTTTCTTTCCAGATTTCACACTTCTGCATGAACATACACAGAGCCATAAATAACTTCAGAATGTGACTTCTTGTCATTAAGACACACTGAAATAGAAGGTTTGTGATGAAATATCTTCTCTCCAAAAGTTGGAATGTGACTGCTTTGCTAATCCTTAGACTGTTCAGAAGAATTTATTTTGAGAGAACTGGCTGATCATCTCAAAACAAGTTCATTACATAGTAGAATTTTAATGTAGAGTGGAAAAAAATAGAAAAATCTTACTAAGTATATAAAACAAATAAAAAACATGTGAACAGAAATAAAAATATCACAATAGCTCTGTTCTTGTTTGAACCTAGGGAAATTAGAATTTACAGGAAGATGACTGTGAACAGTATTTGACCTTGTATCTGTAATATATCCTGGATGAGAATCTTTGGTTCTATACATAAAATATGTGATACCATTTTATTAATTAACTATTCTTAACATATTGCAAAATCAATATTATTGTCAGTAATAGCTTATATAGATCAGTATTTTGGATAGTGTCCATTTGATTTAAATGTGTTTCTCCCCAAACTTATGTTCCAAAATGCAACTACAGTAACTTCAAAAATAAACAATAGTATGTTTAAATAAATCATTAAAAATAAGTTTTTATAATAGGAAGAAAGGGGTTTGAAAGTAGTTTGCTTGTTATTATCTTGATATAACATTAAAAAAATAACAAATGACAAAAAAAAAAAAACACATTCTCAAATGAAGATCTGATTCATCCAACAGTGCTGAAAAACAGGGACAACTTCTTTTCAAGGGCACTTGTACATGCTGCTGTAGTTTTCTGACAACTGGGCAAATAAAAAGTGATGAAGGTACTTTATAATATCACAGATACAACAGTTTGTGTGCCAGGGTAAGGAATCCCAGAAACTGATGTTTCTCTCCGCATCTATTCAATCCTAGTATTAAAATAAAGAAAATAGTATCTCAGAACTTCTTGCTAATGCTTTCCTAAGACTCCCTTTACCTTGCTGCTGTCATGAGGGCCAGCCAATTCAAGTGGTCCTGGTATTGGTTGGAGAATTGAAAGGGATCAGAAACATTCAGAATTTTAATTTATAATTCTGATAGCCTAGTTTTCTTTCAAAGATCTATTTAGTATAACATGATTTTCATTTCCTGGTTGTTGTGCAACTTCACAGCCCAAAATATACTGTATGTTAGTTTATTTCTTAAAAAAAGCTGATGAACAAAGCACTTAGTTTTACTTTTCTAAGTTCAACCTGAATTTTCCTAGGGTCATAGTTCTTTGATCAACTGGAAATCATCAAAAAGGTACTAATATGCCTACTGAACAACTGAAAACCAACTTCCTTTTCCATCATGCATTTTGAAGTCTCCAGTGTGTTCCTTAAGTAATGAACCAATGGGTTTACAGCATTTCTAGAGCGAAAAAACTTGCAAAATACCTATCAGAAGGAGAGAAATCTACAGAATGAAGTTTTATTTTCATTTCATGTCATTGAATTTCTACTGATGCTTGGGTAGAAATCATATATCATTCTTACTGTTGCTCAACATGACATTGCATAGTGTCATATCTGGTCATAATCATAATTCCCTACTATTTTATCACTAATAAAATGACCACAGAAGCATTTTTATTTACAATTACAGTAACAGAAGTATATTTGGGATATTTAGGTTTATTTGATTACTGATGACTTTATGTTATAGTAGGAATTCAGAAATTAACTTCTGAAAATGTCCTGGACCATTTAATGCCTCTTCCAGTTGAAGTATTTAAATATGAGAATACAGTGTGTCATTTGTAAATCAATAGTGCTGCTTAATGTGTTTGTTGTTTCATCCATTCAGAAATAGTTTAGTGGAGCACCCAGATTAAAATTATCAAACCTTGAATCAATTGTATGGAAAAATGGATTATCCATATAACCTTCTAATGCTCAGGAGTGTGTACCTTCATAGTCCTGGTGGAGGAATATGTTTTTATCTACCTAAACAAGAGATTATTTGTGTTTGTTAAATATAGTGTGAGCCTAGATAGAACTTGGGAATTTCTAAATTTCGGTCATGTTTCATGCATTACTTACTTTGGTATTTGTTTGTCCTCTCATATGTAGAGTCCAGCAAACATTTGCTGTGGAGTCTGAATGGGCTTACTGGGCTTCTATACCAGATTCAGTACTTTTAAATCTCCACACTAAATATTCTTTACAAAAATTAAAGTTGAGACTAAGACTTGAGATAATATGATTTACCTTCAGGATTTTACTGACCTTGTAAGGATTTCCTCTTCTCCATAGAAAACAGCACAGTAGTTACAACACAGGGATTTTTCCACGGTTTTCTATAATCTCATATTTCAAGGAAACAAAGATGTTTTCAATCTTGGTAAAATAAGAATTTAGTTTTCAACAAAAATGGGTAGATATTAACCTATGGGACAAGAGAAAGGCAGTGGTATCCTTCTCAAAGCCACCATACAACATTTATCTATATAGTAGGTATAAAATAAAAAATAATAAAATAATATTAAAATAAACATTTATTAACACTGAAAAAGTGTGGGTTTTTTGTTTTTTGTTTTTTGTTTTTTTTTAATGTGATAGGGAAATCTCATTGCAGATGCAAGCCTGATTCTGGTAATTTCATTTGTAAATGCAGAAATAAAATCACGTTTCAGATCCGTTACCTTTACAACATAGACACACACGGATGCAGCAAAAACGGGAAAGAGCTCCAGCTGGAAAAAATAAAATACTCAACCCATGTGTGGCTGAAACTTCTTTGAGCTTTCAAAGAACTCAACAATAAAGACTCCCACTGGGATCCTTGATGCCATACATGCAGCTGATAGTTTTAAGAGAAAGAAGCACTACATATTAAAATCTATGTCTGTGTTGACACATAGTTATCTGGACCAAGCCTGCTTCGTCACTTACTGGAGAATGCTTGGATTCTGAATGCAACTATGAAATTAAAATTACCTTGCTTATGACACAGTGTTTCACATCTCTTTCACTCTTTTCATGCATTCTTACAATTTCTTTTGAAACCTCCATACTTCTGTGGTAGAGGACGTTAGATTAGTTACGCATTGCTTTTGCTTGGATATATCTAAAATTCTTTAATGAAATTACTTCTTTTATGATATTTTTAAATAAAAATGATAACTCGGTTTCAACCCAAGCAACGTATTTAACATACAATCTTCTGCTTTACCATTACACAACTTCACCAAGTACTGCTCATGCACAGTTACTATTGCTTGTCCTCCTTAGATAACCATGATAGTGACACTGAAAAGGAGGAAAGTGACAGAATTGGATATATAGAGAGAAGGATGATTTTTTTTTTTTTAAAGGAAAACGAGACAAAGACAAGGAATTGGAAAAAAGGGTGTGGAGTAGAAATAACAGAAGGAAGCAGAAGAAAAGAAGAGAAAAAATATGAAAAAAGGAAGACAAGACAAAAACAAAGACAAGACAGTTTTTCTATCTTTTCTTCTCAACACATGAGAGATAGTAAGTTGTGGATGAGATGAGTGGAAATAATTGTTTTAAGAAAACTCCTAAAATCACTATGGAAAAATAAAACATAAGCAGAATTTTAGATTTCTCTATTAGGAGATCTCAGAAGTACAACCCTGTGACAAGCTGAAGTTGGACAGATCTGACTGTAAATGAAACAAGCATCCAGTGGGGCCTTTTTGTATTCAGAGAGGATATAATACAGTTTGCTTTATATTAGTTTGCACTGCTATGCTGGCTGTGCATTTCAAAATTAGATTTGCAGAAAGAAAACATGATAGTCATTTCAAGAATGCGATCTACAGTGAAAAGACATCAGAACAATAGCTAAATTTAGTTTTATATTGTTTACTTGAAATGTCTTTGAGTCCCTTAAGTGTCATCTTGGACATAGTATTGAAAACTTTTCTTATTATTTTTCTGCCTCCTATACGTATTTCTAATATTTTCTGTTGTCTCTGCAGAGATGTAAGTAAACACCTGCTCTTGCTCAGTGGCACCAAATCATGGACAGAGATTTAGCAGAGGCCAAAAGCAGGTTAAAAAAATCAAGCTGATCAAAATAATGCAGTCTAGTGAAGGCAGTAGCTGAGGCTGGAAAGGACCTCAGAAAATCTTTAGTCCAACCCTGTGCCGAAAGCAGGGGCAGCTCTGTGTTCAGACCAGGCTGCTCAGAGATTAGTCTATTTGGGTCTTTCTGCTCAAACACAGTGGAACTTCAGCTTCTCTGACACCACTTCTATATGCCTGGGAAATATTTATAGATTCCTTCTGTGCAGTCTGTCCCTGCTTCCAGCCCATGTGCTGCCTTTCTGCATCAGGACTCTAGCTATCCTAGCCAAGCTAGTCTCCTGATATGAGCTGAGAAGTAATAAATAAGATTAATTTCCTTATAATGTTTATAAGGAATGGTTTTGCTACATCAGAAAAAGGGAAAAATACCAGAAAACACACACAAAACCAACCAAGCAAACAAATAAAACCCCAAACAAACAGCAGAATAAATGTCCTTATTGATGGAAATAATCATGTTCTCTATTTAATGCCAATACAAGCTATTTGTTTGGTCACAGAACTCCTCACTGTCAGGGGATTCAAATGTGATAAAACAGTCTCCTATTTTGCATGGCTTAGTTTTATGTTTTCACTGCGATCCCTGGGCACCTTAGTAAAACATTACTTGTGTCCACGTCCCTGTGAATAAAATTAGATCCATGTTTTCCCAGATTAATATATCTGAAGCACAAATGAGGATGCTCTGTCAATAAAGAGCACAAAGGAGGACAGATAACTAGGGCAAGCTATAAATAACACACTTTTCTTCCCAAACACCAAGATAAACCATCCTTGCAATAGGACTTGTCTTAAAGACTTCCCTCCTTTCCCAAGCTCCCTAGCCTTTGAGACATGATGTCCATTTGAATGCTACCCACCCATTTTGTGAATAAGCCAAAATCTGAAATGCAGACTCTGCACCCTGTTACTCTCCTTCCTCACTCACCTCAGAACCATCAGCACCCATATTCAACATCACCACAACCAAGGCTACTCAACACAGCATGTGAGATGTGGCCTCATTAGGGTTGAGTAGAGGGGCAAAATCGCCTCAAGTTTATTCAAATACATTATTTGAACTCATTTATTAAAATCAGTTTGTTGTGGTTTTCAGCCAGAATGAGTTACCATTTACACAGCCTGAAATGGGTTACTTACCAACCCTTACTTACCCTTAAAGTGATAAAATATTCAGCAGTTCAGAGAAAGAGTGATCAAGTGAAAACTTGAATTTTAGACAGCTGATTGTGACAATATGCCCTTCAGGTTGCTCAAAAATCATCAAACAAAAATTTGATCTTAGATTTTAATTATAGATAATTTAGATGACCACTGCAGTCTATCTAATCAGATCTCCTATTAAAAGTGCAAGCAACTTCAAAGTAATATTAGATTCAACATGTGCAAAGACAGGTAAAGAAGACTGTGAAGGAACCAGAAAACATGCACTATGAGAAGCAGCTGAGGGAACTGGGGTGGTTTGGTCTGGACAGGAGAAGGCTCTGATATGAGAGAAGACCTCATTGCCTCATTACTTTACAGGTATCTAATAGGAGGTTGTAGTGATCTGGGGTTCAGTGTTATGATCAGGTTCTTTAAAATTATTAGAGAGATGCCTCTGCCTGAATTAAGGTGCAAACAACACCACACACTGAAGTCAATAGTATGAATTTTTACCTAACAATAAATGTGAGGTAGAGAGAGATAGAAAGAAATAGAAAAGAGAGAGTCAGGGCAGACAAAGGGACAGAGATAGATTAAGTAGCAAAAATATCACCACTCTATGCATTTAAATGATGTGCCATTGGTCCTCTTCTTTTGTCTTCCTGGTGAGAGTTGAAGGGATGATCGCAGTCCGGATCCATCGAGGAAAGCCTATGGTGGTGAAGGAAGTCCTTTATGGTGAAGGAAGAAGTCTATGTTGTGAGGGAAGTCAGTGTGGTGAGGGAAGAAACCCTATGTGTGATGGAAGAAGCCAGTGTAGCCCAGGGAGTTCAGGAAAGTCCCATATTCCTTCTATTGGGCTTAGGCTACTTGGGAATGCTTCCCTTACTGCTCCTGGGGTGGGGAGTTTTACAATGGATGATGTTATATGGGAGCACGGGACATTTCATGAGTCTTTGACACCTTCTAAGACATTACAGCTGCCTATTACATCAGTACAGGTGAGTCCATTATGGCTTATCAGCAGAAATTAATATCTCCAAGCCACACATGAGTGTCTTGGTACTTCCACGGTGGGGATTTATCACAGCTGAATCATTTGTGTAAGAAAAAAGAAACCTAACCCACCTTGCACCTACCACCTACCTGAGGTGGTAGGTGTACCTCAGCAACTGGGAAGTTACTTTGTACATCATCAGTTTGCACCTTGATTGTCTAAACCATTAGCATTCCAGTCTCTTAGCGCTTGTGGATACAGTCCTCTCCCAGTATAACTGGACAATATACCACCTTTATCTTATCTCAAGTTACTGTCACAGTCCAAATTAGTTGGTATATTCGGAGATAGGCAGACTTAGGGGAACAGGTGTTTCTTTGCATGGTTTGTTACAGTGGACAGATGTCTTTCAGTGATTTGGACAATGTTTAAGTCATTAACCAATTTCAGTCTCTCACAGTTGGTCTCTTCTGCTATGTCTCAAGTGAAGGGAGAGGAAACAGCATTAAGTTGTGCCAGGGGAGGTTTAGATTTGATATGAGTAAAAAAATTTTTGCTGAAAGAGTGGTTAAGCTTTGGAATAAGTTGTTGAGGGAGGTGGTGGAGTCAACATCTCTGGAAGTGTTCAAGGGCTGTCTTGATGTGGCATTTGGAAAGATGGTTTAGGGGTCCTTATGGTAGTGATGGGTTAACTGTTGGACTAAATGATCTTCAAGGTCTCTTCCAACCCTCATAATGTGATTCTGTGATTGCCCAGGGCATTATCTAGCCTGCTGTTGAGTATCTCCAGGGATAGAGACTTTAAAACCTCTCTGAGCATCCTGTTCCATTGTTTGACCACACTCATGGTGCATATGATCAACTGTAGTTTTCTCTGCTGAAACATTTGTTTGTTGACTTTTCCTATGGTCATCCATAAAGAGTTTGACTTTGTCTTTGGCCTAAATAACCATTAGGTAGTTACAGGAAAGAAGAAGATTCCGACATAGCCTTCTTTTTTCCAGGGTGAACATTCCCAAAAGCTTTCAACCTCTCCCCACATGACACAACAAAAATTAGAAACTACAAATTGAGGTACACAAGTCATTTAAATGTCTCATTGAATATCATGGCATGGATGGCTGGACTTGCTGCTATTCTGTAGTTATAACTGTAGTTATACTTTACTCAGCTTTGATCCTGGAAGCATCTCTTGGAAATTTAAACAATTTTTAGTTAAATGTCTTGACTCTGTGTCTTTTACAGATTCAGGTTACCTTCCTTTTCTTCCCTGCCTTATGGTAGAAATGAACTGTAATTTTTTTGCAGTTGACATTCCTGTACATTGAGCATTAGGAAGCATTAAGAATTCTTCAATTTAATGACTCATACTAGTGAAATTCATGTTGCAGTGAATATAGAATATCCAATATTTTTTGCTGTAATTTCTGAAGTTTATTTTAATATTGCCTTATTTCAACTAATGGCAATTGTCACTTAAGCCATTATATATATATATGTATATTTGTCCTACATGTAAAATTTTTACATTTTCTTTTTCATACACTTTTACTTACTTTCTGTTATATTAAACTAAATCTACTTTACACTGTTTTAGGAAGTATTATTCTTGACTATATCTACAGAAGAATTGACGTGACCAAGGATTACTTCTTCTGCTTCTGAAAAACTCTGACCTGTTTGTTACTAAAATACTTAAAAAAGGTATTCATGTCTGGCAGTTTTGGGGGTGTGTGGGAGATAAATTAATATATCTCTACTTAACCCAATAAGACACTTTTAAAAAAAAGCTGTCTAAGGTTTTTTGGTTTGCACTGTACTTTCCTTAACACTCTTTTGTTTCTAGTCTACTTGAACTTATGGTGAGATATTAATCTGACCACCCAGATTCAGGCTGCTTCTGTATAAGAAGGAAGACTGTCCAGAAAGAATAACTAGCAAAGTTTCCTGAGACATATTGCTTGTTCCCGCAGACATAGTAAAGTTTTTCAACAAAATGGATGACAATTACTACCAAGAGAAAACTAAAAGGGAAAACTAAACCTACTAAACCTTTTATATTCTGTTTATTTTAGGGAGATGGGGAGGGGGGAGGGGAGGGGAAAGAAGAGAATAATAAAATTTCTCCAGCTGGCAAGAAACTACTACTACGTAGAAAAATAATATACTTATTCTGCTTTTATTTTCCTCCTATTTTTAATTGTTTCTGCTTGTTCTATAATGTTCAGAGCCAACAGGTCAGCAGGTTCATAAGGATTCAATCTACTGCTCTGTGCACCAGGGAGTTTATTTCAATGTTCTTTGAACTGAGATTAATAGCTTGGCTAACCCTTTCTGATCCTGCCATTTTGAAATGTTTTTAGGAACATCCAGTTGAACTCATTTCCCTACAGAGGCCTCATCCACCTTCTACATCTTGACTTTCACTGTTATTTTTTTAAGAGTGAAAGGGTATAGATCCTGCTGGGTTCAGATTTCACTGCAGTTAACCTTCACTGATAATAGAGGGAGAAAGTGGAGAAAGTGTGTGATTATTTCCTGATAAAATTGATTTGTTTCCTGGGTGAATAAGCTTTTAATGGGGAAATGAAATTCTAAAGTCTAATGAAATACAAACTTATTTATAGGAATATAATGTATATTTAAGCTATGTCATGTCGACATTAGGTTCCTTGCATAGTAGAGCTTCTCTAGAAACAAATATTCCTTGGTCAAGCTCACCACTTTCACCAGAGGCTGCTGTAACCCCAGTCCAGGCACCTGAGTGCTGAGTTGGAGCCTCAGGTGTACATGCATGGTGTGGGAGTGGGATGGGAGAAGCCAACCTCTTGCAGAAGTGCAGTAATTCTCTGCTTGGTATAAAAAAGTCTTCACACTAGTGTTGGGACTAAGGCTTTTTGCTTCCAGATAAGTAATATGTAGTTATGATGTCTTGTGAGACTGCTTAGAAGACCCACCCTCTGCTCTTTTAAACTGGGAGATAAATTCATGTGTTCTCTCTGGCATATGGGCATACAAAGAGAATTCTAGGAAAATCACAGCCTGCATTTAACTCTGGCTTGGTAGAAGACAACCAGAGTTTTGCAGTTGCTTTTAGTAGGAAGAGAGAGCAGGAAATGTCAAATGCATTTTTGAAGCACGACTCCCTCATTTTATATGGGTGGATCAAAAAAAGAAGAACTGAAATTTACACAATCCAGAGCATAGAAACATTCAATAGGAATTCCATTTCATTCTGCTTCAAATTTAGTTGTGCTGCATCACATTTTCCCAAGCAACAGATGTGTCCCAAACTAACAAGTTTGGCACATCTCTAAGTGTGATCCACAGGCTCCAAATGTCAACTACTGTGCATGTCATCTTGCAATGTACTATCGAATATTTTAAGCTGAATACACATTTTGGACTTTTGGATGCAATGCTAGAAGAAACAGCTACATTTTTGTAGCACATCTTCATTCAGATGGCACTAAGAGATAAAGCAGCATCCTAGGGGAACAATGTGGAACAACACAGAACAGCTGTGTAAATGGCAGAGCCTTACTCAGTACATTTCCATATAATATGTTTCATGCAGGGACAATGTCTTAAGCTTAGTACTTTGAAATAAAAATAAAATAAAATTAGATAGGTTTTTTATGTGTGCTGTCAAATACAAAGAGTGGAGATGGGATTTCTCACACTGCTGATATGGGTCTCTTAGTTCTCTTTACTGAAGTAAATAGTAACATTCACTACAGAGATACATAAGTGAAAGTAATGATGAGCATTTTGTGGATTTTTTGTAACCAGGTCATATTTTACATTTCATCTTTTACCCCAGGAACACTTTTTTTCCTTATAATAGGAACACACAACTAATATTTTACAGGTTTTTTTGCTCAGGACCAGAAAATATCAGAGTTCTGCTCCACTCCCATAACCTGGTACAGTTTTGAATCTGTACCTTATAATAACAGCTGCCAGTCTGAAGGCTGATTCTTCAGCTCAAAGAAACTGATATTGCCTTCTCATTGCAATAGAATGATGGGAAAATACACAAAAGGAGGATCTCTTGAATATGTAGTAAGTATATGGTTTACCAGATAGCTACAAATTTGGTCCTGAAACTTAAAAGCCATCCCAGACCTGGGGAAGCAATGGAGTAAGGCAAGAATGGTCACAATTACGGAGAAAGGCTAGCATGAGCTCGCACAAGAAAGGCACCCCAGGAAATGGAATCAATCAGAACAGTGCAAAACAGCACTTTGAAGCAGTTAGTGTGCAATGGGGATGGAGATTACCTTTGTTGTTTACCTTTGTTGTTGTATCTTTGGAGCAGCTTTTCCTTCTCTGCTAGGATGAAAATGTCTTTTGGCTAGAAAGTTTCTCAGACTGAATTCAAACTATCATATTTCAATGCTAAGAAAATTCTATCTTCAGGAAATGAATCAGGTATAAGAGAACTAGAGAGTCTCAGATTGCTCTGAGCAACTCTGCTGAAACCTAAAGACACTCACAGAACCACTAAAGAGACACATATCCCAATATGAAGAATGAGACAGACATAAGCAGCACAAAGAAAGAAGGAACTTTCAAGAAAAATACCCAAATCTGATTGAAGTCAGAGCATTGGTCTAAAGCTGGTGCAAAAAACTAAATTCAGAATGGAATTATGTTAGTTAGACTATACACAGAACACTTGGTAATCACCAGAAAAGTAGGACCATCCCTTCCCCAACCCACTGACCTCCAAGCTCTCCAAGGAGAAAAGGTATCTGATTCTTGTATCAGTTGTATTAGATAAGTTCAGAGATCACTGACTGACTGCCGAAATCAGGAGAAAAAAGTAGTCTCTTGTTTTCCAGATACCTGGAAATTCATATAATACACTAAGAGGGAAAATGACACAATGCCTTCAACATAACATATTTATTATCTGTTTCAAGGATACAATGTGCCTGGCTACAATATCCTGAGATTCTAGGAGTGAGCAGAGGTCAGTGATTCAGCAGGATAGTGTTTGAGACTAATTCCTGCCAAGGGCAATTTTGCTAGCTGATGTCCAGATCACTACTGTCAGTGGAATAACATATTGCTGCAGTTAAAAAGGAATGTTTTGCAACAGAACTTGAGAAGTTATATACAAAATGTCCATCTAGTACACTTGAGGGAGAGAGAGAGACATCATCCAAATACAATGTGACTACAGGCACAAGAGACAGGCTTTTGAAAGCTGCTGCTACCTGCCCCCAGATGACTTCAGTATGTGATTTGAAACTCCATTGCTAGAAACTCATTGTATGTCAGAAAAATGAGTCTAAAATTCACATCAGTGACTTTTTACTCAGAGTTGCCCTAGAGCATGGAAATACAACATCTCAATGTGAGCTGGATAGACAGAAAGCACAGAAAGATGTAGGAAGCATAAACCAGAGCCATTATATATTGTTGCAGGCTTCCATTTGGAGATTTTAAAACTGTGCTGCTGCATCATCACACAGTCAGCAAACAAATCAGATTCCACTATATGCTGTTCATTAACTGAACTTCTATTCTACTTGGAGAATATTAGTCATTATGCTTTACAGGAATGGGAGGCTTTACTATCACATCTGAATGACAGTGCAGTGCAGCAGAACACTTCAGCACACCAAAGTGTTGAAAATGCTATCCTTTCTTTTTACTTAGTCTACTATTACAAAGTCAATGATAGTTTTTCTGACTGTGATAAGAAATGTCAATGTGAGAAATGAGAATATGGGACACTGAAAGCAATGATAAAAACATAAAATGGAAAGAAGCCATTTACATTACTTCATGCAGTAGGGTGGTTACAGGTTGGCTTGTTTTCCTTTTGCTTTCTCTTAATGGATATTTATTCCTGTTTGTGTTTTAACATAGCTTTTTTAAACATGTTAATAGGATAAGTATTATACTGAAATAATTATGTTCATTCCATCCTTCCCTCCCTCCTCTAAAAATTGGAAGTAAACAACCTGAACTTGCAAGTTAACTTTAGGCTGGAACCAAGATTTCTTGAACCTTTAAACTCAGGAACAGAATTCCTTGTTTCTGATTGAGACATGATCTTTCAGACATTTTCGTGTTCTCTGCCTGTTGAATGTTGCCCTTGCAAGTAAACACAACCCTAAACTTAGAACACCTGTCCCCTAAGGAAGCTAAAAATCAAAACTGGGGAATATTTCATCCAAGAGATGCACGTTTAGTACATGACTGAGGAAAGAACACAAATACTTGCTCAGTAGATCACTCTCTGCTTTGGCAGCAAATCAGGAATCTACCTACTGAGAACCTTGTGAACATCTATCAAGTGGACGAATGTGTGTAATCTGACTGAAAGTGACTTCTGCACTATCAGTATACATGATTTATATTTGATATTCCTTACATTTGAGGAATGAGCTAATATTGCATGCAAGTTTCTTCAAAATCCTTTCAGCAGCATGAAACTGTCTCAAGACTTACCACAGGACACTTCATACTAAATGAAATGTAAATGTGTTCTGTAATGTGCTTCATCACCAGCATTTTCAGAGGACATCATGTAGCCTCCAAAGAATAGGAGCTAAAAGAGCTGGATTGAAGAGCCCAGAAGATAACCTGAAGGCTGAGCCATTCCTGGCCCTTGAGCCCCAGCAGACTGAGTGTCCTTCCTGAGAGATTCTCAAAGGGAAGCTGTACTGACAAAACCCCACATGCCCTGATATAATTGTCCTCCACCAGAGGTTGGAGCAGAACAACCTCTAGAGGTCCCCTCCCATCAACATTTCTGTAATTAATTTTGTGACACAGATGGTTGTCTCTATATATATTGTGAGGAAGAGGGAAAGCACCAAGGACCAGAATTTCTGTGTAAAGGGCAATGCTATCCCAGAAGAAAAAATTTCTGTCTCACTTTAAATACATTTAGGCTAAAAATCTGAACAAATTGTTAAAAAATGACAGTGATGGGATTCTGGTACAGTCTTTCACTGGAAGTAAATGAAGGTAAAACAGTAACTATGATTAAGATGAGGCTTGAGAAGTTTGCAAATCTTGTCTCATGGTGTCTGATGCCAAAGACTGAATTGGGTAATATTTCATATAGATAGTATGTGTACTGCTGGGGAATTCATGTGTGTGTGTTCGAGTGCAGGTGTGTTATTTGAACTTGTCGGGATTAGTTGCAAAAGAGTATCTAGAAATGTGTAATTGTTTACAAACTTTTTGTAAGATCCCAGTATCATGATTCATCTGTTCAATTCATGGTATTAATCTTGAATTTATAGTTTTATATTTGCTGGTTAATTATGTGACATTAATAATTCAATAAACATATTTGATACTGATTTGATTTAAACTGTGTGAGTTGAGAAGTTTTCTTCTCCAACAGTGGTCACCTGTCAATTTTCCTTACATAAAATTTTCAAAATTATAGCTCCAAGACCTTATTTTAATCAAAAGACTCTTATTGCTTCTGACAGACTTTAGATCAGATTCAGAATCATGACAAGTGAACAACGAGCATATGGCAAGGGAAGAAAATGTTATTTAAATGAAAGACTATATAGAGTTAAAGCTCTGGGGCTCACCATCAAATTAATACAAAGACACAGCTTTTACATTCATGCCAGCTCATGTTTGTCTACATCTTAAAGTATAGCTACCTGTTAGGCATTTGCTCAGTATCACTTGCATTTTGCCTTTGGATTTTCATAAAAAATCTTGGAAATACTTCAAAGATTTAATTTAACAACAAATAAATTCTGAAAACATGATAACCTAGTCATGGATCTTTTAATTTATTTTTTAAAGTACATATAGATAACCTGTTTTTGAATTTTCTTTCTTTTGGGAGAAGACAAACTTCTCATATGCTGCACTCAAGTTAGAAAGAAATTACTAATTTAAATAGTGATTTTGCAATGCAATGATGCATCTTTTTTGGCACAACTAAGAGTTTTGAAGTTTCCACATGCTTAGTACACTTCACTGAGGTGAAAGGAGGGGCTCATTGTCAGTTTTCTGGTTTTTACATGCTTACTGAACTATGAATTTGTCTGGTTTTGCCCTAGTCAGTCACTCACTTCCCAGCATCTATCCAATACCACTTCTTAGGAAGTTTGTCTTGCTTTTATGTGGTGGGGGAAACAGTATTCAGCCACATTCACCGTGCTCTGCCAAATGTCTCAGAAGAAACAATAGTGCTTTTCATTCTCAGAGACTACGCCTATACTAGCAGGGATAGAGGCACTTCTGAATTCCTGGCTCTGAGCTGGAATACACCCCAATTACCTCCTGTTTCCATAAGGGGCACGACCTGGGCATGCACCAACCTTCCCTCTTCATGTCCGGTTTTACACTGAAAAAAAATGTGGCTTTTGCAGCTAAAGGGAGATCTAACAAGTCATCGTCTGTTGGATCAGGTTCCCAGACTTCTTACAGAAGGATGCAAGCAAAATGCCTGTAGTCACAGCTTTTTCCTCTCTTTAGAAATTTGAGTGCCTAAACCCACATATTCCCTGTGAATTCAATACTAAATGCCAGTTCTTTCGTATCTAAGGTTAAAATGAACACTTTGAAGTAAAATATATAAATGCTTTTACCTGTGAGGTATTATTTACCACTCTAAGGACATGGCCATGTAGTCTAAAGAAACTGAGTCACTGAAATGTGGCAAGTGACTGCTTTTCAACTGAGCCATTGTATCAGATTGTGTGTGTGTGTTTAGTTTTTCTTCTCAGTTGTGAACTGAGACACATTCATTAAAGCTACAAAATCCAATGAGAGATATAGCTATTACAGCTATGGGGGAAATATGTGTGCACTGCAAATCACCCCACACCTTTTTCATTGAAATGTCAAGATTTAAGAACATTACAAGAATTGGACCAGTCATAGGTCTTCTCCAGGGTGGCCTTCTCCAGTTCTCTTTCCCTTTTGTCTAACAGAGAGTTGGAAACCAACTATTTTAAATGTAAGCCCTTAAAAAACCATACCCCCGTCCTTTCATTTGCTCTTGGATGACTGCCATAATTACATTGTTCCTATTCAACAAGCATGGATCCCCCATATCTATTAACAGACTTCTTAGCTATATGGTGACTTACAGCTCTCTCAGAACATTTCAGCCTATCACTTCTATCTAATATGGTCTCTGCACATAACATTAGAGCAAATAATCACACTATTGCCAAAGCACCATAATCAAATGAAAAGCTCCGGGACTATAAATAACTTATAAACTTTTCCTGTTCATGTTTAACTCTTTGACCACCTTGTCTTTTCTGCTTCTGACCCTTTTCTGCTTCTTTCAGTTTCTCACCATGTGCAGTCTTTGGTTAGTTAGGAGTCCTGTAGGACTTGAACTGCAGCTCCCCTAAGGCCACTGAATTCATCTCTCTTCTCTAGGTAACCTCACTCAAAGTGTAATCCCAACACTCACAGAGAGGATTTTTGGGAGTGTTTTGACCTTCTTTTATTTTTTTGAATTTGAATTAGACAGTAAAACCAAAATTTTAACAGAAAGCCTCAGAAATACCGGCAGGATCTTGATTCACATGCTTCCAGCAATTTCCTTCCTTGATGTGGTGGAGATTTAAAAAAGGGACTGTTCTTTAACCTCAAAGGTTACATATTATTTTATAATAATTTTCTCTAAAGGTAACTTGTAAGTATTTGTATGTTTTTAAGTTGAAACTTAATTGTGTCATTCTCTTTTTTTCTGGTTATTTATTTACCTTTTACAATGGTCCTGGAAAGGTATGGTTTATTGATTTATTCTGCTCTTCAGTAATATCAAGCCTGAGAAGATTTATTTTTCTGATTTTGGTGAACAGCTGTAAGAAGATCTGAGGTCTGAGTCTACTCCCTGTGATAGCCCCCATGATGCTGGAGTCACTATTTAGGGATATTCTTTTATTCACTTTGTTAACTAAGCACTGGAGATACAGAAGAAGGTAAAAAGTAACCTTAAATGATTACAATATAAGAATTACTGATATTCTGCCTAAGCACATTTTCAATGAACAGATGTAAAGAAATTTTGACACTATCAGTTTTATTGGTTTGAAAACCAACATTTATCTTTTTAAGTGCTGGGGACAATCTGGAATCTGTGATAACCTTTAGAGGTAGGAGAAACTCTTTGCTTGCTGTCTGTTACTTAATCTGTTTTCCCTTGTGTCTTGTGATAACTGTAACTTATGTTTGCTTTCCTTGAATCCCCATGCTTTACAGCTTGGGTTTGTCCAGGATATGAGTTTAATAAAAGGTATGGTAGAACAGAAAACGCCTGCGGTGAGGGAGGTGTGAAACAAGATTTCAGGTTTGTCAAGGGATTTTTTCCTCTTTACAAGTCCTGCCTGAGTGGTCATTTTTCTTACAACATAGCAGAGCTGGACAGTCATATCCTTATAGCAGATGGTCATGGTAATCACACATTCTGTGATTTTTCTACATATGATATTTTGTTTTCTTTTCCAAAATTTTTCATAATAGAGGGCCAGTATGTAGTTCTGTCATTCATTTTCTAGCAAGGTTTTGCCAGCCTCATTTTTTTCCTGATTTAATTATTGAATTTTTTTTCCTGAGGAGTGGCTGTGATCACTTGGCATGTTCAGATTGGAGAAGAGGAGGTGGAGGGGAGACCTCATTGTGGTCTTCAGCATTCTCATGGGGGAAAGCAGAGGGGCAAGTACTGATCTCTTCACTCTCGTGACCAGTGACAGGACTTGAGGAAATGGCATGACACTGAGTCAGGGGACGTTTAGGTTGGATATTAGAAAAATTTTTATCCAGAGGGTGGTTGGCCACTGGAACAGGCTCCCCAGGGAAGTGGTCGCAGCATCAAGTCTGACAGAGTTCAAGAAACATTTGTACAATGCTCTCAGGCACATGGTGTGACTCTGGGGGTATCCTGTGCAGGGCCAGGAGTTGGACTCTATGATCTTGATGGGCCCCTTCCAACTCAGCATATTCTGTGGTTCTATGATTCTGTAATTCCTGACTTCTGTGATAAACTTCAGCATCAAACTGAGAATTCCGACTAATTGGGGGAAAAAAATAATCCTATTGTTAAGCATTTAAAGCTACACTTGTCTACAATTTTAGTCTGATTCTCATAAATCCAGAATATCTGTGCTCCTACGGTAACAATTTTCTTGCTGGAAACCCCTATTTTTTCCTGTTCTTCATTGAGAAATCATATTTTTAAAGGAAGCTTATTACCCTAGAAAGCCAACTAACATTTTAAATGTTTTTAACATTCATTCACTTTAACTTCTTAAATAGGAAATTAATCTTAACACATTTTTACATCTACACTTATTGCTTAATACATCTGTTGGTCTCAGACAAAACAGACAGTGGAAAGATGAACATTTGTGCTATGTATTTGTTAGCTTTGTCTTAAAACACTGTAGCCATTGACAGATGGTTCCCAGACAGAATATTATGTCCTAGTATAAAGAACTCACCCATGTGCTTCTTCTTCACTATCAATTGCACTCAAGCTGATATTTCTAGGTGCTCATACTGTAGATTCTTAAAACAGAAATGAGGAAGATTGTTCCTCCATCAGCCCTGCCTGCATCCCTGAAAGAAGAGCCTGATTGTACTTAATGTCAAAACTGAATTTTGAATACATCACTCTGACTCTTCCCTGGAGTTGTTTAGTAAAAACAGATCTCCCTCTCTAAATCCTTGGGCTGCTGCAGCATCTTTCAAACATGCTCAGGCCTGGATTGCAGATATTTTAATGCAGATTATATTGCAGAAGGAGGCAGATGACAAAGCAAAGCAATAGTAAAAAAGCTTAAAAGAGAGTTCAAGTACTATATTTGTAAGTCTTCTAAGGAATTACTGATTTTTCTGTTGTTCACTTTAGTAACCTCATCTCTAAAAGATTAGAAAAGGAAGCCTTGGAGGAACATATTTAGTTTGTCTCCTGCTTCCCAAACCCCTAAATTTAGAGGGCAAAATATCACCTGTATGTATCATCACTTTAGCAGAAAAAAGTGCCATTATGAGGCTGCGAGTGGAGGTTCGGAATGGATTCAAACCATTTAAATTGCTTCAGAAAGAAAGCACTTACTCACTTTAAAGTGTTAACCCACACCTGAAATCACATCCTTATCCTTTCCCCCACTTTGTAAACACCTGACTCTACGCTGCCAAGAGGAACCTGATGGTTCAGCTTGGCCCAAATTTAATGCCTTGTTGCATTTTACTTCAGATTCTGCCAATTCCATTTGCTTGTCATGATCAGCGTTTGAACTATCTCTGATGAACTACAAACAGCACACTGGAAGTTTTGTTTTCTTCATATAGTGCAGTTAAGTATTGATGTCTTTCCCATCATTCAGTCTCCTGCATCACTAGAAATGCTGTGGATATTAGAGATCCACTGCCATTATTTCTCAGACCTTTTTCTGAAAGACTCTAAATCTAGTAAATAAATTAATTTATAAAATGGGAAAGGGTTTGGTGTTTGTTTTTTGGATTTGGGTTGGGGTTTGGGTTGGTTTAATTTTTTTCAGAATGGCAGTTGCATTTCTGATGAAATAATAGTGATAGGTATGTCAAAGTAATTCCTGTATTATTTATTTTTCCTATAGTGCTCCTGTATTACACAGATGAATAGATGTGTGCCAAGATCAATCTAAAACCATATATGCTTATGGCAAGTTTAAAAATTTTACATATATAAAATGCTTTTAAAAGCAATTTGATTACATCCACAGACTTTGATCCCACTGTCTGCCAAAACTACAATTCACGGCTATACCCTTGTGGACTAATTTCTTTTCAATTAATTTTTAAACTGAGCGTGACCTGAAATAATTGGGAATAACTGATAGGCCGAGGGCTGTGTGGAATATGGGCATTTCATTAAAAAGCAAAGCAGACTTTGTATTCTAATATCCGTAACAAACAGATTTTTAAAGAGAGAATACTTATATTCTCAAGAATTATCATGCGAGAGCTGTTCAGAAGAAAAATGTGCTGTGAACTTGCACAGAAATAAAGAGACAAAATCTCTTTTGCTATGTGAAGACTAGGTAAGGCACATTATTGTGCAAATAGAGCTTTTCCCTTTATGCAGGAGGAATCATGCCAAACAAAGTTGCCAACTCTGAACAGCGTACACATGCACTTTTCATTTGCCTTTTCTAAATTAAAAGATTTCACAATTATCGTGAATTCAGTAACACAGGAAAACTAGGGCTCTACGACTGATTTATCTGATGAGTTCTTATTTCTGATTGCCAAATGAAGTCTCAGGCTCCTGAGGGTTCTGGATGACACTGCTGCCAGCAGCCTGTAGAGGGTGGTCTGTTTGACTATAGAGGAAATGAGCTGTAGGAGGGAAACTCATTTCCAAGAGAAGCCATATATAGAAGAGTCTTTTTCTCTGAAAAAGTAAAGTAGTCAGCCAGGTTGCACCATCTAAGGATGTAAGGTTTAAATCCAAACACTCAGAGTTACTTCTTTCTCTTTCTCTGTGATGTTGGTTTTCAGCCCTTTTAAGAGGGTAAAATTCTACTCACTTTTTTAATTTGAGGGAGCAAAACTTAATTTGAGCAATTGAATGTGAATAATTACCTGAATCTATTATGTTAATATGTTTGTTGGCTTTATGCTCATCTGTCTTTTTTTTTTTTTTTTTTTTTTTTTTTTTTTTTTTTTTTTAACAGCTCAGGAAATAAAATCTAAATTTCACATTGAGGTTTTCCAGCTTTACCGTTTCATTCATTCATTTTTCTATGTTTTTCAGTGGGTTTCCATTAAAAGAAAACACACAAAAAAACAGACTGACTGGGATACCAAGAAGGATACATTGTAACATTGAAAGTTAAAAAAACCCAAACACATTCTTTTTTAATTTACTAGGAAAATGTTCTTTAAGATTTTTTCATTAATTACATAGGGTACAGCAAGACCAGGTTCAGCGTTTGTCTTCATTTATTGGATCACTCAGTGTGCCAAAGCAGTAGGATAGGAGTTTGGAGTTACTCCTTCACAAATAACAGTTATTTGGCAAATAGCATGTCCAGACATTTTCCCCCTGCACTGGTGCCATAGACACTTAACAGCGTGTTCTGCTCTCCAGAACATTAATTTTTGCTATCTCTCCTGAATATCAGTTTTCATCTGGGGAATGCAGGTCCCTAGTATGTGTTTTTCTGTCCAGAGTGAAATTATTTCACTGTTATGTTTCTTTCAGTTGAGAATACAGACATTGATGGTTACTCTTTGTCCCACTACATACAATCCTTATACTGAAATAATATAAAAAAATCTGGGAAAAGTACACAAAAGCCTAAGCTTTATCTCTGTATCTTTACATTTCTCCTGAAATGTGTCCTAGTTTTTTACCTATTAATAGAAATCTATGTTTGTAAAGCAATAACTTGAAGATGCTTCCTATCCATGAGCCAAAAATTATTCCAAAAAGTAATAAACTCTCACACCAAAATACTACTTTTATGAGTCCAATAAATTGATTTCACTTCATAATAGCCAATATTGTTATTATCCTAAGTTGTAATGTAAGCATTAGAGATATGAACTAAGAATAATATCCACTTTTTAAAAGTGCCAGATAAGGTTGGATATCTTGAAATAAATAATGAATTGAAGTATAGCCATGAAAGTAGTTTAGGAAAAAATCTTGTTGCTCTTTTAAATTACAGAAAAACCAATCTCCCAGTTCCACTAGAGTCATGTTGTGTTGCTAGCTTGAGATAAATGGTGCTTGCCAAGGTTCCAGCTCCCAGATACTCGCCCTGACCCCAGATAGCTGCACATTGAGCCAAGGCCTGAGTCTTGCCTATCTATATAGGGGATCTTTCAGGTGAAGAACTGAATACACATGAAAGGATTTACAGCTTCCTGGATGGGCTGTATTTGGAGAATACAGCACAAAGCACTCTCATCCAGCAGTTCAGACACAGCCCTAGAGTCCAAATATGAAATATGCTGGAGCAGAAGCTTTGAGGTGGCCTCTGCACAGCACTCCTATGTTCCCCTTCATAAAATTACAGCATAAGACCCAAAATGTTGTTCTTCGTGCCCTTTGACAATGCCAAATAGCATAACTTTATTCTTATTTTCTTGTGGTTTTCTCCCTTTTTTGTTGGTCTCACACAGAGTGCAGTTACTACAAATAATAGTTTTGTTTCAACTTCTGTTATTTAATTAATAGATCACACACAGACTAATAACCTTATTTAATCTCAGAAGGAAAAATTCCTTGATGGTATTGAAAAAAGCAGTTTCAAATTATTGTTACAATAATCAATAAAAATAAATGAGAATCAGGATGTGTCTAGCATCATTGATGTGAGAAACTAGATACCTACACTCTGACCCCAGTAGTGATAACTTCTTGCAAATTAATTTATTTAGGGGGAGGGATGTCTATGATTCTACATGCTTCATTATACTGGCAAGCACATGACCTACCACCATAATTTGCAAGTGAGCATGATGTCATTTTAATGAAACATCAAGCAGGGTAATTCAGAAGGAAATGACTACTATAAAAGCTATTAAATAATGCTTAGCAATTATGGAGTGATTTTCTACTTCAAAACCCTTCACAAACAGTCACTAATGAATTTACATAACCTCTTTTCAAGGAGGAGGAGGAAGAGGAGAAGGAGGAGAAATCATTGTTTCCTTCTGCAGGCACAGAAAACAGAAACAATTTACCCAAGACCGCAGAGGCCACAAGCATCAAAGCCCAGATCAGAACTCAGGACTTGATGACAGCCAGACATATGACTTGATCATTACATCAGGCTTCCAGCCTAGCTTTAAAAAGTCTTAATTTCTTCAAATAAAGGTTAGTATTGATAGCTTAGTCCCAGTTCTACAAAGTCTATGCATAGTCCAAGTTATTTTTTTGTCTTGACATGGGGCTGTTCAGAGTAGAATCTAACACTGTGCTACCCCATGACACACACGCCCACAGCCTCAGGTCTCAATACAAAAGAGTACCAAGGTAAATAGTACACACCATGGCCCTACCCTGGCCACTGGCAGACTGTCAAAATGCAAACTTGTATGTGCATCCAGACACAGAACTCTGGAAACACTCCTGTTTACTACAGTTGAGACATCCTTCTCATAACACCCCCCACCCAACCCCAAAGTGTCTGCAGAACAGTAAAGAATGAATGTTGAGGCTGCTTGAATCTCCTGGTGTCTCACAGAATCACAGAATGGGTGAGGTTGGAAGGGCCCACAGCCAGTCATCTGGTCCAACCTCCCTGCTCAAGCCGGGTCATCCCAGAGCACATTGTACAGGATTGAGTCCAGGAAGTTCTTGAATATCTTCAGTAAGGGAGACTTCACAACCTCTCTGGACAATCTGTTCCAGTTTGTGTCCACACACAGAGTAAAGAAGTTCTTTCTCATACTCAGGTGGAACTCACTGTGAATCAGTTTCTACCCATTGCCTCTTGTCTTGTTACTGGGACAAGAATGACATCACCAATACTGGCATCACCAAGAAGAGCCTGGCTGCATCTTCAATATAATCAATATCAAGAAATTGCAGGAAGACTGCCTGAAATAAGGCGTGTTTATTTATTTGATGGAAATGGTGCACTGATTTAATGACTAGTTCTCACCAGGAAGGATCTGTCTTTCTTTGGATCATATATGAAAAAGGTATGGATGCCATATGTGTTGTAACACACATTCTTGTGATATTGTGTGGGGTATTTTGACTATATATGTCCCAGAGAAGTAAGTACTTAATAACTCACCCAATAGCTGTCTCCTTACAAGAATAATGAGATTTAAATGGACAGGATAAATGTATTTTAAATGCTTTTGGAACTATGTTCTATGTGAATGCATGCCTAATTATTATTATCTTTCCCTAAAACTTGCCTCAGTTCTAGTGAAATCTAAACTGGAAAGTCCTGGAGCAGCTCTGTGCCTCATCTGCCTGTCCAGATGAACCCTTCCAAGCTGCTGGAACTCATCTCCCCTGCTGGAGCCCTGAATAAACAAGCTACAAAGGGCTCACAGCATGACTCCACAATGAAATGTTTGACTAGGGTTAGGACATCTGGGAAGAGTTTGGGGACAGCTTCAGGTCTGGAACTATGTATTTGAACCAGAATAATTTTGTTTGGCACTTTTGGTCTTGATTAGAACTTTGGTTTCTGCCAGCTGGGTAAATTTACTCATGGCTGGGTTGTACTGTGGAGTCTGTGGTTTGCAGATGTATGTTCTTCTCCATCCTTCTTGACACACCCTGTGTTGTCTTCTTCACTTGATGAGTCTGTATAACTAAGCTTTTTGTTCAGCTTGAAAGTATTTTGAAAGATGGACTTCTTTTCTTAAAGTAACATTTACAAGCAGAGGTTAGTATTAATTGTTATTTATACTAAACAGGTTATGGACCATCCATGTAACTGCTAAATTTTATTAGTTTCCCAATTTTATTAGATTTTCTAAATTTTCATAAAACCAGGAGGCAAGTCTTCCAATTCTCTTGATTGGACTGTTTCCATTTTCTCCAACTCTTTTTTCCTAAAAGTGAATTATAAACAGAGGTTGTTGGTTGATATAGCATTTTAACTGTATTTTTAATGAAGTAATAAAAATCAAATGAGAGGTAAATAAGTTTGGGGGAACCTCGGAAAGGAGGCAACATACACCTAATTTTCTGTTTGCTTAAACTGGGTTTTACAACACTGAAATGGAACTTCCTTCGTTTTTCACAAAACTAGGAAAAGGAGAAAGTTGCATTTCTCCTTTTACTAAAATGTGCACATAGTGACTTATCTATTGACTAATGAATTTGATGTTTGAAAGAAATTATGGGCAAACCTAAATATACTCATCAAATTCTAGACCCTCAAAGGCATTGGAAACAATAGAAATTAGAATCTAAAACATTTGAAGACCTGAGGATTATAGTATACAAAATCTAACTTTAAGTTGGGCTGATTCATGATTAACAAAAATTCAAGATTTCATTATATAATAAATGTATATGATTGTAGCAATAGATCGCCAAAAGCAAAATATTTGAGAAAATAGACTTTTGAAACCATGGGCATAATGGCAGCCGTTTCCCTTTATTGATCTTTGCAAGATTATTTCCACTTTACACTAGGAAGAATAAAAAGAGAATCTGTCCCTACAAGCATGTTATCACTCTGATGAAAAAGTTCCTTTGTGTTTGGTCATAGCTTCTAGGACACCCACATCAAAACTAACTTCTATTGCATATGATACTTTCAATCATTTTCCAGAAAACAAACACAGGGACATTTGTAGCATACAGTTGTCCTTGACACAAATATACTGAAGTTAGTAGCAATGAAAAGTAAACATTCCTCGCTGAACCAATTTATATTAGACAACCTTTAAACTCAGCAGAATGAAAGAAGCATTTGCAGGGTGGGATTTACCTCATCCCAGTGACTCATATGAATCTCATTGTAGACATCTGAAATTAGATCACATGTATCCCAACCTCAGAGTCACAGACTATGGTCTGCTTTGGATCAGGACCATCTGCAGAAGGACAAGTGGGAAACTCTCTCTTATGACTGTAAAACTGTGTGAGACTTCACAGCTATGAACATTTAAGAACAGCTGCAGGGAATGAGAGCAGTGTTGCAGATAAGTCATTTACCCCACTGGCAATTTTTTTTATTCAACATCTATATTAGTTGTTGTGAGGTGATGGCCCCTCTGATAAGGCCTGATTGGCTGAAGGAGATGCCTCAGCCCCTGCAGGGGTGCTCCAGCTGAGGACAAAGGCTTTCAGACTGATAAGATTAACATAGGGTGGAGTGTAAGGCAATAGCATGGCCTCCCTTAGTGAGATCTTGTAGGAGCCACACAAACCACATGGAAGGAAAAAAAAAAAGGTAAAAAAAGTCTTTGGAGTTTAAACTCCAAGAGGAGAGGGAAATATGCCAGCGTCTCTGTGAAGGTAACTGCTGCAGCTTGTCCTGCCTCCTCCTCTTGGAACAATGTAGGGGTAAGGAGACCATGCGCTCCCTATTTTTTCCAACTTTTCTTAACTTTACTTTCTTCCTTTCTCACTTTGATTCTTACTTTATACGCATTTCTTTTACTAAATGTGTTTTGCTACCTCAATACAAATAACAGTAACTTGCTTCACACTTTGCTACTTTATATTAATTATTGCTTTTTGCTATTCTTACTTTATAAGACTAGCTCTATTTTGCTCTGTAGTAACTTGCTTCACTTTCAAGATGGAGCTTTCTTTTTTTTCAACATGTATGTTGATAAGAAGCAGCTCTGCTCTTCCGTTTTGTTTTGTGTTATAGAGAGAGTGGTGTGTAAGATATTTTATTGTCTTATGTTATTGAGAGAGTGTCTGGATAAATGTTTTAGGTGGCTGT
>JAWWEV010000001.1:98544513-98587161 GCA_035583235.1 Hafferia zeledoni
TACATTGCTATTCTTCAGTTATTTTCTAAGAAATAGGACAGATAGGATTTCATATCAATTGATGTATTATCACATTTCTAAGAACTGCACTTGGATAGAATTATGTGTTGGGTACCAGTTCAAACACAAGAATATCCTTGTTTCTATGTAAACAGGGATGGCCTTGAAAGGCTCTACTGGTGATAATACATCACCTTTCTATTTTTTTCACTGTAAGAAAGAAAATATGCATCATGTCAGTGCCTAAGGAACTGCAAAATAATTTTCCATATGGTTTTAATTATAAATTGTTCCTAAAATACAATGATATATTTTCTTGAATATAAGCCATTTAAATGGATCCTATTTAGAATATCTTATTATTTTTCATTCTGGTTATAGTCTCACTGGTCTTGTTTTAAGACCTTTTCTCCAAAATAATAAAAATTCCAGTCTGCTCTTAATTTGCTGCTTGGGTGTTTTACTCTTTTACCTCACACAGGAAAAAGCCTCAAGCTTCCATTAAATGTTGATTTGACAGGGAAATGAATAGTGGGGTTTATCTCCATCTTTAGAAATTCAGTGATAAATTTATGGTGTATGTCAAGCTGTTCTGAAATGCAACCATGGTACACAAAGATAAAAAATCTGCTTGCTCAGGAAAAATTATTGACAGGCCATGACAGAACAGCATATAACAAAAGAAAGATTAAAAATAGAATCTGGATCTCATTTCACATCTTCTCATCACAAATCAATTTTTAACATATTCTATAGGTTCTGGTACATAACTATGAAAAATCCCAAACTTTCTAATTCTTAACTCTTTACAGAGAGGAACTAAGGAAAAAACTGCATGTCTAATATGTCACATACAATGTATGCATAAAACAGGGATAAGACTGTATCTTGTATATGTAGGCATTCATTTTTTTTTGTTGTTTTATATGTATAATTAAATAATTTAATTGAGCATTTCAGATTAAAATTGTGCTCTTAGCGTGACCTATCACAATTTTGCTTATGTCTGCTAACAGTTCAGCTTAAAGCAAATAGGAAGGAATTCATCAGTCTGTATTGAAATAAAATCCTCTAAGAAGTTATGTAGTTATTTGACAACATTAAATTTTGATTAAATAAAAAGTACAGTAAAACAGTTCTTCTAAAATTATTTCACTGAAATTTTGAAAGAACAATTACATTTAACATTATATATTCATAGAAACATAGAATCATAGAATACATGCTTGAAAGAGGATCATCTGATTCAATTTTTTCTTTCAAAAACTTGGGCTAGACAAGATGGCCCAACATACTGACCAGGCAAATCTTAAAAGAGTACCATGCTACATAATCCACCACTTTCCTGGGGAGGTTATTCCAATTGCTGATTGCAAAAGTTTTCCACTTGTGTCCAATTGGAATCTTCCCAGGAGTAACTTATACCCATTATGCCCCATCTTTTCCATGGGACTCCTTGTTAAAAATGGGTCCATCATCTTTGAAGCCACCCCTCAGATACTGAAACATGGTGATAAGGTTTCCCTCAAACCGTCTTTTCTCAAGCCTGTACAAACCCTGTTGTCTCAGCCTTTCCTGACATGACAGGCTTTGCAGTCCTTTGGTCGTCTTTATGAACCTTCTCTGGACTCTGTCCAGCCTGTCCACACATTTTTTCACAGCAGTGACCAAAACTGAACACAGCATTCCAGGTGTGGCCTGGCAAGTACCAATTAAAACTACATGAATGGAGGTTGTAGCCATATGGAGATTGCTCTCTTCTCCCAGTCAGCTAGGAGTAGGACAGGGAAACACAGTCTTAAGCTGTACTAGACAAGGTTTAGATTGGGCATTAGGAAGAATTTCTACACAGAAAGAGTGATTGGGCATTGGAATGGGCTCCCCAAGGAGGTGGTGGAGTCACCATCTCTGGAGCTGTTTAAGAGCAGACTTGATGTGGCACTTAGTGCCGTGGTCTAGTTGAAAAGGTGGTGTTAAGTCATAGGTTGGACTTGGTCTCAGAGGTCTTTTTCAACTTAGTTGATTCTGTGATTCTGAGTAGAGCTGGTGCAGTGGGTTGACCCTGGCTGGATGTCAGGTACCCATTTGAGCTGCTGTCTCACTTTCTTCTGCAACTGCACAGTGAGAAAAAAAATGAATGAAGGATTCATAAGTTAAAATAAGAGCTGGAAGAGGTCACTTACTGATCACTATAATGAGCAAAACAGACTCAAAGTGGGGATATTAATTAAATTTATTACTGACGGGGTCAGAGCAAAAGAGTGAGAACTAAAATTATCTTAAAAAACCTTCCCCCCACCCCTCCTTCCTTCCAAGTTCTACCTATTTCCCTGCAGTGGCACAAGGAGATGGAGAATGGTGTTTATGGTCAGTTTCTGTTTCTGCCACTACCAGAGAGATGAGTCCTCCCCCTGCTTCCCATGGGGTCCCTCCCATGGGAGACAGTCCTTCATGAACCTCTCTGGTGTGGGTTTGTCTCGGGAAATGGATCTTCACAAAACTGCTGTTCCATGGCTCACTTCTCCACAGGATGCAGTCCTTCAGGCATGGGCTCCTCCAGCATGGGTGGCCCACAAGTCCTGCCAGGAAAGCCTGCTCCAGCCTGGGCTCCTCTCCCCGCAGGTCAACAGGTCCCTGCCAGGACCCTGCTCTAGCACAAGCCTTCCGTGGGGCCACAACCTCCTTCAGGCATCCACCTGCTCTGGCATGGGCTCCTCTGCAGGCTGCAGGTAGATCTCTGTACCCCAGTGGTCCTCTGTGGACTGCAGCAGCACAGCTGCCTCACCATGGTCTGCACCATGGACTGCAGGGGACCCTCAGCTCTGGTGCCCAGTACACCTCATGCCTCTCCTCCACTGACCTTGGTGTCTGCATTGTTGTTCACATGTTCTCTGCTCTTCACTTCCTGCAATTTTCATCTGCCCAGTAACTTTCTATTCCTTCTTAAATATATTATCACAGAGTCATTGCTATCATTCCCATTGCTTCAGACCTGGCCAGCAGCAGGAAGCCTGTCCTGGAGCCATCTGGCTCCACCAGACACAGAGGAATCTTCTAGCAGCTTCTAATGCAAGACACCCTGTAGTCCCCCCACTACCAAAACCTGGCCAAATACAGTGAGATAATGACTTCTTTATCTCTGCTGGTGATTTCCTTCTTGATGCAGCCCAGCATCCCATTTGCTTTACTTACTCAGCAGCACACTATTCACTCATATTGAACTTGTTGTTCATCAGAACACCTGTGTCGCTTTCCACAGAGTTGCTCCCCAGTCAAGTAGATCCCAGTCTGTGCTGCAGTCCTGGATTATGTTTTCCCAGAACAAAGATCTTGGACTTCTCCTTGTTGAACTTCTAGACCACTCTTCCAGCCTATGCAGGTCATCCTGCAGGGTTGCTTTCCCACTTTCCCCCTTATTTTGGTATCATCAGCAAACTTTTTCAGGGTAGCACTTGATCTCATCATCCAGATCATTTATCCATATATTAGAAAACATTGGGCTCAATATCAGTCCCTGGGGGACACTGCTTGTGATAGGCTTCAAAAGAAGCTTTTACCAACCTGCTCTGGGTGCCACCCATCAGCTATCTCCCCATTCACTATACGCGCCACTTGTCTAGACCATAACCCATCAGTTCCACTAGGAGGAGACTGTGGAAAACCATAGTGAAAGCCTTGAGAAATCTAGGTAGACAGTGTCCACCACTGGACCCACATCAACTGAACAGGTTGATTTTTTTGTAGAAGGTGATGAGGTCTGTCAAGCATGATTTTCCCTTGATCAATCTGTGCTGACTCACAACCATGTGCTTGTTTGCCTTGTGATAACCCCAGGAGGGCTCATTAGATGACATTCCCAAGGACTGAATTAGGACTGATATTAATTTTTTTACATAGCTACCTAGATAATGAAAAATAACTCCAGCTTTTCTGGTGGAGTAAATTCTCAGTCACATAAAGATTGCTTCAGGCTCTTACTTTCCAAATCTCCCATTTTCTTTCTTTCAGACCTGAATCCTGGTAAGACTTGATGATTAGCTGTAAGATAAAAAAGTTTTACTGAAGAATTAAGATATTTTAAACTTTTAGAATTAATATACTACTCTTCACATTTTGGTGTTATTTGGGGCTAATCTGAGAAGGAAAGAAAAACAAAACACAAAACAAAACAAAACCAGAGGCCAAAGCTGCTAGGAGAGATGTAAGGTAATGGCACACCACAAATGCTTGGACAGCAGAATCTAAACAAATGAAATTAACAAGACTGAATTTTCAGAGTGGGACCATGGAGAGCATAGTGTTCACATTCTGCAGCTGTGTTCCCATGTTGATAGCATAGCTGAATTCTTCTTCGCTCAGTTTAGATAAATAATCTGAGTCCTGAGTTCTCTCATGGCGTGCTACAATTCTGGGAGAGGTCTGAAATGGAAGTATTTAAATAATGACAACAACAAAAGCAGTTTCATTTTAAAATTTAATAGAGTTATTACAGTCAAAACAACCGGACTTTTGTATAATACAAAACCTCACCTACTGATGTGAATACTATAAAATCAAAGGTCTTTTTGCCAGTAAAATAAAAGCTTGTTTAACAACACACCATTTTCATTGATAATTAATGAAAATGGGTTTTAAGGGGTTTTGTTACAGCCATGCTCTTAAGAGCGTTACCTTCATCTTTAGACATTCTACCAATTCTAGTCTTGTTAAAACTACCCTGCATGGAGGAGAGGTTGGTATTTGTAGGAGAAAACCGAATGCTAAAACTTACATGACCTTGACATAAGGATCTTCATCTCCAAAAAATATCAGTGTCTAAAGTCAACGGTGAGCAAAAGGCTAAGCAGGTTATTTTCTGAATAATAGGGGAAATGAGAGAATTCTGCCAGCTAGAATTGAGCTGGGACTGTCATAAGTATGTGTTGAAAAGAAATAAAATGCTTCCATCTCTGGATTTATACCAGCATTCTCTGCAATTTCTGCCAGAAGTAACACAAAGATCTTTTAACACCAGCTAAGGAATAATATGAAGAAAGTTGTAGCCTAAAGGGTGGTGTGAAGCTCCCAGCTTGGAGCCTTGTCCTAAGAACATACTCCATTACTTACAGGATAAAAGCTTATTTCTCTCTCCTGGGTTGTGATTCACAGCAGATAAGTTTATCCTTAAAGGATATTTGCTCATACTATGTATAGGCAATAAATTGAGAGAAATTACTTTTTCTGTTATTTCCAAACTCCAGGACTCCTGGATGGCTTTAATCCATGCTACAACTGGCCTGATTGCAGTCAGCAGAGGAGAGCAGATACATCTCTGTTGGTGTCTTTATCTTATCTATTTCAGATGTTTCTTCTAGAAGAAGAAAAGCAGCCTCATGATCTCAGGTAGTAAAGACTTCTATGACAGTCCAGGGAAAAAGTCCAGGCAGACATGACAAAAGGTAGTGGCTTCTTGGTCTACTGTTGATGAGACAATTTTCCCACTCCAGTTCACAGTGCAAATAATATGGGATTCACCCTGTCCTATTCAGGATGAAAATTCAAGAGGAGAAAGTCAACACCTGTTTATGTTTCTTTTGCCCATTTTAGTGACATGTCACTTGTTTTTCTTTACTGCTATTGAGTTAAATATGTAACAGTTTAAAACTGTTAACATCTATGACAAAGGAAGGTTGACTCCTTTCTGTGTGTGTGCACCTCTCTGTGTGTGAGCAGAGATCCATCTTCTAGCCTTTATTCATTGTTCTTATGAGTGCTTTCTTTGCTCTTTTTCAATCAACATGACAATCACTTAATTCAACTGTTGCTCTTCCTTGCTCTCAAAATTACAGAATTCATGTATTTACTGAAGAAAGATTAAAAATGTGAAATTCATTGTACTTAACTACTTTATGAATAAAACAAATAAAGGAAAGAAATATCTCAAAATAATTTATGCATTTGCTACTCTGTTTGCCCTGTAATCACCTCATTGTTTTCCATGTGTGGGTAGATCAGCAACAGAATATTTCCTTAAATTAAATAAAACTACTCTGAGATTATATATTCTTATTTTTCTCCCTTTGAACATATCTGTGCACCAGATTACCATTTCAACTTTAATGCTTGTCTCCTAGTCAAACAGATTAGGCAATTTCACTGCTAATCTTTAAGGCACCGGATGCCAGGAATTCTCTCACAGTGTAGTGTTAAGGACTGCAACTGGAAATTTGCTGTTGACAATGCATACAACTCTCTCAGAATGAGAGGTTTATATTAACCTCAGAAAATCCCATCTTCTCCCATTTTGCAGTACAATTGAGGAGTAAAATACTTTGGCCAAATATTTCAAGCTTGCCTCTAAAAGTCATAAATGCGCAAGTTAACAGAATTCTGCTGAATACACAAGGCCAGAAGGCTCACAATGACTTCAATAGTATTCTGGATTCCTGACACTTCTTAAGATTTATTGGCCAATCAAAACTTATTTTCAGGCTACCTTTTAATTTTTTTTTCCCCTTTCAACAGTCTGTTTTCATAGAGCGAAGTCTGCCAGACTGGTTTGTCACTAAGGTATTTTCCAAAAGACTGTTTAGCATTTGTGCACTAGAAAAATCTGCAAATCAATTAGGAAAACATGAACCTTTTGGACTGGCTTTCCATTTTATTAAATCTCATTTCAAAATTGCTGTAAATCAATGATTTTCCCCCTTCATTTTTGATATCTTCCCTGTTCCATACAATAAAATATTTCCTCTCAACATCCATGTTTTTCTGTCCAAATGCACTTCTGATCTTTGAGACTACCTTTCATTCAGTTTTGATTTCTCCATGCAGAACTTTTCAATGGCAAGGAGAAAAATAATATTTGATATCTGTTGATTTATACCGCTATTGCTTAGTTGTTATCATACCCTTCGACTTAAATTACTATAAATTAAATTAAATTCAAACTGATATTTCATATAAACCTTTAAATAGAAATTTGAAATTAGTACACCAGTAATTATGACATTTCCTTTTACATGTATGCACCACACAATGCACAGCACATAGAAAAAAGAAGAGATTGCTAATGAAGAAGCAAATAAAATCAGACTACTATATGTAATTCTCATTTTAGATATGTGCATGGTTGCAGTAGAGAAACAAGACATCTAAGAACAACCACATTAGAGACTAATAGAAGTTGGACCACTTGAAATGATTAATCTTCAAGAAATTCTGCTCTCACATGGAGTTCTTCAAACAGTATTAGAAATGTGGAATGGCTAAAATTTAAGTTTCAAAGCTTTTTAATTAAGACGACTTCTGATAAAGCATGAAGTTTAGAAAATTTATGAAAATGGTGACTGAAGACAGTTTTTCAGTACTCTGTAATATCTTCATTTTTCTAAAATAATTTAGGGGGTTCTTTTGGACATCATATTATTTTGAGTCAGTATCAAGTAGTTTCCAGCACATTAGATAAATTACCTCACTAATCTGACTGATGCACCTCAGGATATTCAAAGCTTCTTAGAGCCAAGTTGTGGTTTATCCTGAGATTTCATTTTAAATCTCCAGTGTACTTTTTCTTTAAGGCCCCTGACTCCAGAGATAAAAGCACAGAAGGTTTATAGGTGACAATCTGATAAATATTTACATTTCAGTAGGAATTTATATTTAACTTCCATGTGTTTAATTCTGAGTTATATTAATATGTAACTTTACTTTCCATAGTGATGTTATATATATAAAAAAGTTACTAAATTGCATCCTCTGAATAATGGTTTTCCTTCTTTAAGATATTTTTTATGCTCCTTGGGCTTACTTAAAAATCTCGTAGTAGAGAATTAATTTTATTTCATACTTTCTGATTTAAAACTGGCAATTCAACTAAATGGTGAATTTACAATTTATCCCAGTAGTATCATTTTCAGCTTCAGATTGCTTATTTTGATTACCTCTCAGCGTCCTAAATGAAGTCATACTGAACCTGATCTAAAGTTAATTAAAAGCAATGTGAAACATTTAATTTATTTTGATTATTTTCAGACTGAATATTTATTTTAATAAAACTTTGCTAGAAAAATATTCTAGCTAAAATTTTTCAATTAAACAAACTGTTCTATAATTCTATGTTTAGTCTTCTCTCTCTCTCTCTTTTTTTTTTTTTTTTTTTTAGCTAAAGATAGAAATAAAATGATCCAGTTTTTCTAATTATCCAAGTCACTAGACTCTATTACTCCAAGGTTATTTAAATTATACAACTATAAAGAAAAATTTTGGAAGTAGGGATACAGTAGAAATGTACCATTGTAGTGAAATAACTTGACTATTTTTAACCTTTTTTTTTTTTTTTTTTTTTTTTTACACTGCATAAGAGTATTAAAATTTGTTTTAGGGAATCATATTATTATATCTTGACTCAACTGTTTACCACAATACCAAATAAAAGCCCTCTTTTTCATCAATCAACACGTTACCTGTAGGGCATTAATGGGCTGTGTATTTATGTCTTCAAGATCAAAATAAAGTCAGTTTAATATTGTTTTCTGCAGTCTGAACTTGCCAGATGATTTATGCTGGCATAACATCTGCTTTAGAATCCCAAATCAATCTTATATTTTGGATTCCATCTTTTAAAATATCTAATATAATGGGCAGTTTAATACCGTTCCTGTTTATATGTTAGACTGAAGCTGTTCTTTTGTCTTCCAGATCTTTTTTATATTAATAAATGAAACTTAGATCTTGTCACTACATGGATAAGGATACTAGAGAAATGTCATGCATCAGAAAACCCTAATAAAATAAAGATATTGTAACTCATAAATGAAGTAAATAAACATCCAGTGAGTCACAGAAGTGGAGCAGTGATATTTCAGAAGAGATGTATAAGCATAGCTACTAATGACTTGAGCATGTCTACAGGCTCCTTGTCACTTCATTTCACTAAAACATGATTGCATCAAATATTGGACAAACTCAGAACTATATAGCTATGTCTAATGAATTTTATTCTAACAAACATTTTAAAGTTTGAGGTTTAATTTTTTAGTCAAATAACTACCAATAAAATTATAGCTTTGTAATGACATCCAAGCCATCAGTTTCATTATTGAACCACAAATTAAAAGAAATTATGTCAACCTCAGAAAAAAGTGCAGTATAAAAAAATTAGAATTCCTTGAGTATTCTTACCAAAATGCAAAATAAAGAAGAGAGATACTGCTCAGGGAGAATGTTAAAAAGCATCAATATAGTACTTGTCTGAGATTCTAGTGAATGTTCAGAATTTAGGTTTTCATTGTCTTCTAAGGCTGGAGCTACTTTGGCTGCTTCTTATACTGAAGTCTTACTGCTGTTGATGGCAGTGGCTTAGCTCTTCTAAAGCTTCAAAGGCTCGGGTAGAACATTTGGAATGAGTTCTTCTTATTGCAATTATACAGCACTTCAATAAATACTGGATTTTGTATTCTATATTAAATAATAAGAAATGCACTGCAATTCTTCCCTTGAACAGGAAATAAGATTTCATACTCTAATAACGGATTTTTATTTTCATTTGGGATTTTTATCATTCTTTATACTGGTACTTCTTTCACTCTATTTCAACTCTAATTCTTTTCTTAACAGATTTCAAAGGCTATATAATATTTTCATTCTTATTATATTATAGACAATTTTCTCACTATGTCAACACTGAGTATGAGTCAATACCTGAATCTGAATACCACAGCTGTATAATCAAACACTTCTATTTTACTACAGCAACAAAAAAGTATGCAAATGACAATGCCAACATCAGTAGTAGCTTTAGCAATGAGGGAATAAAGAGGGGAAATCTGGCAATCTGAAACTGCTGCATAGAGAAAGATTAATACAGGATAAAAATTAAAATTGGCTTAATAGTGAGTGTAATTTTTACTGAACAAAATGAAACTTCCCCAAATAAGAAATTTTCACATAAAAGCTCTTGCTCTTTCTGAAAAATAATGCTTACAACATTAGTAATAAAATATAATGTCAGATTAATTTTTTTTTCTCTTAAATATTTTCTAGTTCACCCAGTATAATTAAAAATTCATTTTGTTTTACACACCTGAAAGTGCAGGTACTTCAGATAATGAAAATCCTTACCCACTTTTCATGCAATGAATATGCTTCCCTATACAATTTAACATGAGGGATCATGTTAATGTGTTAGTTTTACACACCTAATAATGACAAAGATCCAAACACAGTGTGGATTGCCTTCTATAATTATTACTACAAATTTTTTTGCTGTTAGGGGATTGGAAGTTTCATAGAAAGTGAGAAATTGATGGAATTGAAAAATCATGATAGACTGAAGTATCAGAAAATAAAATAAACAGTAAATAACAAGGAGAAAAATGGACACCACTCACAGACCAGTGTGATCAAGTGAATGTCCTTTATTACACATTACACACGGTTTATATAGGGTTAAAGCTACATTGGCTAAATTGAACCTCACACCATCTAACTGCATGTCCTAATTGGTTATAAACCATATCTCACAAGTCCAGTCTTTTGATGAACTCATTCTAACTGTTTTCAGTTACATCTCAGGGGGCTTGTGGGAGACCTGAGGAGTTCTCATGAGAAACCTTCAGGGAGTTACTAAGAACTCCCAGGGAGTGATTTCTCCTCCACCGGTCTGCAGCAGCTGTGGCCTCGATTATTCTTAGCTGCTTTCAGTCTCATAGGGTCTTATATAGATCTGAATTGCTCACCTTTGATTTTTCTGTACCTACAAGAAAATACAGAGAAATAAGTTTAGGTTTAAGAATACATGTATGAAAGAAAAGTGGAAGATGACTAGAATTAGGTGAAATAGGGTTATAGTGGTATCTTCAAAAGATTTCTTGATGTGATCAACATAACCATGCCAAAATATGGACGTAACTTCCCTCTTTGGTTGAGAATTGCCATAAAAATTGAGTATCAGTTAACGGCTATTAAATAAATTGGATCTATGAAATAAATATGGTATTTTATATATAATTATATTTCATGGATGTTAATTGTATGACAACCATTTAATTTTGCTCCAAACCACTTACCTATCAATGTTTCTAAAAATAAAAAAAAAATAATTCATATGATATTTCATTTCTCTTTAAATATTAGAAGTTTTCTAAGAGAAAACAGAGACATGGAGCTTTCAGAGTGGGTTCAGAGGGAGTCAATATAGATGATTAAGGGACTGAAGCATCTCACTTATGAGGAAAGTCTGAGGGAGCGATGCCTTTTCAGTCTCAAGAAGAGGCAACCAAGAGGGGCCCTCATCAGTGTCTGTAAGTATTTAAGGGAGGAGTGCCAGGAGGGGAGAGCCATGCTCTTCTCAGGGGTGACAAGCAGTAGGACGAGAGGCAATGGGCAGAAACTTATGCACAGGAAGTTCCACCTGAGTATGGGGTAAAACTTCTTTACTGTGTGGGTGATTGAGCACAGGAGCATATTGCCCAGAGAGGTTATGGAATCTCCCTCACTGGACATATCCAAGCACCATCTGGATGCAATCCTGTTCTATGTGCTTTAGGATAACTCTGCATGAGGTTGGACCAGATGATCTGCTGTGGACCCTTCCAAATTGACGCATTCTGTGATTCTGTGAAACTGAAGTTTTTCACACTTCTTCTACAGCAATGTTAATAAACTCATGGATTGCAAAGATGGTGAGGATTACTGTAATAACCCTTGTTTGACCTCCTATAGCACAGCTGAATGGACTTTCATTTTAATTTCTGATATTGAAATCAAGTTCTTATATTATTCAGAGAAACAGTTGTGAGGTTGGTCTTGGTGTGTCTTGGTCTGCCATTTGTCTTCAGTGTAAAGGTTTTTGACTTTTGCTCCTTTGAATTATCCTTCTTTTATTAGTTACAAAGCTTAATGGATAGGTTTGCGAAGAGGTGCATAGCTCTGCAAGAGTGCGCATACTTCTAACTCCTTGCTAACAGAGGCTAATTCAGTGATGCTAGAATAAATAATAGTTGGTATATTTGTTCACCTCTGTGAGTAAAGAGCATGTCATCAGAGTCTATAAGTTAAATTATTGCTCTTCCTTTTTACAGTTGTAAAGATCTGTGGAATACTGGTTGAACCTCTTATCTTGTGAATATTTTCCACCTGCAGATGCAATATGATCCTCCAGCAAGTATTAGCAATATTGCTTATCTTGCTTTAATATATTGAATATTTTGTTATCACAGTATAACCAATGCAAAACTACAGATATCTCACATTTTCTGAGTTTCACCCATCTTCCCACATGTTTTGCAAATGGGTCACTTATCTTGAATAAGAGACTAGTGTCCCCAACTCTTGGATAACTTTGAGTCAGGATGAGTGTAGTTCCAGTATAAACACCAGTGGCCACAAACAGCTTATCCTGACATGATAAAATAAGTCCCAGCAAAATTATAGAATATCACAAGTCAGAACATGATTAGATTTCCATTTTTTATGTTACCATCTGCAAGCATTATGGAATTTTGAAATGGAGGAAAAAAATAAATTTATTTCCTTCCTGAAAGAGACTAATTTTTCAAATACTACAAATCCAGTTTAGGTTTAGGTTTCTTTTGTATTCATTTAGGTATTTCGTCCTCTAAGGCCTTCTTTACCTCTTTGGATGTTGATTCAGAGAACCCTCATGACTTATAACATCTGGAACTAAACACATGCCGTTCCTTTGTTTATGATAAAAAAATAATTTCTATTTCTCTGTTTCATGTCTAGAGATGAACACTTTAATAGAGTGAAAATTGCAAACATTATAAAAGTAGGTATTAGTGCTGCACGAATTAAGATGAAATATGTGGGTTTCTCATGCATAATTATAAGGCGAAGTCTTACCCAGACATATCCAAATACTGTAGCTCTTTCACACAAGATCAGACAAGGCTGTTAAATCACCATTTATTTTTCTATGAATCTATCTCATCCCTTGGGCTATTCAGGCTACAGTTAGTTTATTTTCACCTTTGAAGACTAAACCTTATGTTTCTAGAGTATAATAAAACAGTTAAGGAAACTGATGATATTCTGCTGCTTTGCTGGACAGTATTGAACTTCAAAATGTCTCTCTGTAATAAATATACATCTCTTCATGTGGTTATATACACAGAATATTCAACACTATCTCATGTTGAAACTGGAAATTGAAATTGGAAGCCAAAATTTCTTGAATTTTCTATATGGATCAGATAAAGTTTACTCCATCTTCACTCCTGAGAAAGTCACTTAACTGTTGAGTGTTTTCTTAATGTACTCCTCCTAAAGAGTGGGCAATGATAATAATTTTCTTCACAGAGCACTATGATAGTGAAAGAGTGTGCTCATTAGTTTGTTTGCTTACCTCCTTGGTTTTTCTACAAACCAGTCTATAAATCTACAATTTCTTTTTGTGAGTGTGTTGTCAGTGAGTTAAAACTACTTTAGTTATGCCTTACTTATAGAAGTGCTAGCATGAATGGGTTTCTCAAACTGAAGAGACACTGTGAGAAAAAGTTCCACAGGGAACTTTTGTGTTGATTCAACACAACTAAACTGTTTCATTCATATTTGAATAAAGCTGGGGCAAGCTGTGAACCTGAAGTTTCCTATCTCAACAAATTGCAAATTGCATTTTTTGGGGTTTTTTTGTTTTTTTTTTCTGTATGATCCTTCCATATTCTGCATCTTTGCTATTGGAAGAAGAGATGGTCTTTGTTACCCACTTGCTACAATCTCAAAATATTTTGCATCAACTCTGCCACAGGGAGGACAGTTTAAATAACAGAATTAATTACAAATCTTGTGTACACGGTGGATCGTGGAAATCATTGCACCACAAAGAAGAGTTTTTCATGCCCCTTCCTCACTTCATAATACGTCTGTATCTATCTAGTTTACACACCAAGATGTTTTCATAACAGAAGGAGGCCAGGATGTCTCTGTAGTGGTCTACAAATGGTCAATAAAAGTCCTCCAGGTTTCATTCTTTTCTGTTTACTTTCATATTTTTTCTCTTCATTTTTATTAAACTTTTATTGTCATCTCTCTTTACTCTTACCCTCTTTTGAATCCTCTTTTTTTCATGTGCTTTCTTCCTTCATACTCACAGCTGTACCTACAGAAATGATGAACCAAAATAGTGAATATTACATTCATTTTGAGGCTGTGGAGTGTGAAAATATCCTGTTATTTTTCCTCATGTAATGCTTCAGAACCCAGGATTTGTTGACTAGATAGTCCTGCCCCACAGAGCTACATTTTCACCTTTAAAGCATATGATTTTATGAAGTTTGCCCCTGTGGAATACAATTTTCAGAAGAGCTGTTTGCATTGTGAAACTCAGCAAATCTCTGTCATGAGTAGACCCACTCTGTAGAAGGTCCAAAGATGAATGGAAGGGTCTGAGAATAGGTACAACACTTCATCAAAAACAAGAGGATATAGTGATAGGACAAGGGGGAATCCTTTTAAACTGAAAGAGAGCAAATTTAAATTAGATATTCTTTACTATGAGGGTGGTGAGACACTGGAACAAGTTGCCCAGAGAAGTCATGGATGTAGCCCTGGAACTGTTTAAGACTGGGTTGAATGGGGCTTTGAGCAACCTGGTCTAGCGGAAGCTGGCCCTGCCCATGGCACAACAAGATCACCTTTAAGGTCCCTTCCAACTCAAACCGTTCTATGATTCTATAATTCTGTGAAAACAACATTCCTATATTTAGCGAAATATTTGCAAGGATTGTGAGCTCAGACACAAGCTATAAGGAATTACAGAAGTCCAGACAGGAATTTGAATGACTGGACTGCCAGAGTCAAAAAAACATCTGGCTTCTGTGGTTTGGCTCTTTAATTAATCTCGTTCCCAAGATGAGAAATTCTGAGTAAAAAGTTCAAAGGATCCTCAGACTGTGCATAGACCTGAAAACATAGGAATATATTCTTTATAAGGTGATGTGGTAGTATTTGCTAAGCCCTTTATGCAACCTCTAACTGTTCTTTAAGAATACACTGGAAGGGCTAGTTTTTTAAAAAATCATTTTCTACCTCATATCTACATTTTAAAGGGAGGAGTTGGAAAATAAAACATTCATGATATAAAATATTGCCTTTTATTTTGGTCAGGAGAAAGTTATTTTCTGCATTTCCATTGCTCTCCATAGTTTGGAATATGAGCAATCTGGACATTTGACATCAAGCGGACCTGGAGATTGTTAACATTAGGAGCTAATTTCAGAATAGTTTCTTGTAAACTAGCCAGATTCTAATTTTATTTATTTTTTTTTAAACATACAAAATATTTTCTGCAGTAGTTGAGTAGGAATAATTTCTGCTGTAAACTATGATTACATTAATTAAAAAAATTATTAAATATTCTACAAAGATCATAAATACACTCTCATTTTACTGCAGGATACATATGACCTGTCTTTTGACTGATACACAGTTTTGGGCACCATGATATAAGAAAGATTTTAAACTATTAGAGAGTGTCCAAAGGAGGGCAATGAAGATGGTGAAGGGTTTGAGGGGAAGCCATGTTAGGAGTGGCTGAGGGCATTTGGCCTGTTCAGCCTGGAGAAGAGGACACCGAGGGGAGACCTCATTGCAGTTATAACTTCCTCATGAGGGGAAGAGGAGGTGCAGGCACTGATCTCTTCTCTGTGGTGACCAGTGACAGAACCCAAGGGCCTGAAATTGTGTCAGGGGAGGCTTAGGTTGCACATTAGAAAAACATTCTTCACCCAGAGGGTGGTTGGGCACTGGACCAGGCTCCCCAGGAAAGTGGTCACAGCACCAAGCCTGACAGAGTTCAAGAAGCATTTGGATGATACTCTTGGACACATGGTGGACTCCTGGGGATGGTCCTTTGCCTCCACTTGTGCCCACAAGGGAAGGCATTGCCTGACAATCATTGACCATCTCCTTACTTAAGTTTCCAGCTGAACACATGAAGGTGGCTGAGAGGGATTCTGTCTTTTGCACCACAAGCAAAGGGGGATCAGTGCCCTGGGAGGTGGAACTGCTGTCTCTTGCAGGTGGGACTGCAGTCAAATGCCACAGTAAGAAAAAGGCCATGGCCTGTAAATTCAAAAGAAATCCATGAAAAACAGTTCAATTATTTGGCATTTTGGACCATTTTTATCTTCTCTAAAATAGATAATAATGTAAAATCAAACAATCATTCATTTGAACAAATAGAATTTACTAATGTATATAATATATATATTAAGACACAAGAATTAATTTAAATTGTATTGTTAGCTGTAGTGATTTTAAATAGTTTGTTGCTGAAACACCTCTGAAACTAGTTAAAAATACAGGAACACTGAGGTTTAATATGTATTCTGAAAGACTGTATTGACAGTATGACTTCAAGGAATACCTAAAGTACAATAATATTTAGCTAACATTGCATTAATTAACAGTGAACAAAATTGACAAATTCTGTAAATAAAATACTTTTGTGAATGACAATTAGGGATCTGCTAGAAATTACAAGCAGAGCAAGAGAAAATGCTTTGGACTCTTTTGTTTCTCTCTCAAATCCACTGTGTGGGAGGGAAAAAGCATAGAGGGGCTTTCCAAACTGTGGAATTTGTATGGGGAGGTTTGTTTTTATTATCTATACTATTTAATCTCAAACTTTTACAGGAGGTACTTTTGAAAGATATTCAAAAGCGCATATTTTTAATGACCTCAAATCAGTGTTAATGAATGTTGTTTTATGAAAAAAAAAAAAATCAAAATCAAAATCCTTCAAGCTGTGAAATGAACATCCAGTGTTTTACACCTCAGGACAAGACAAATTACATTCTTATTCTAACTTACAATATAATAATAAATGGCTGAAATGTACCAAGGCTTCAAAATTACTGTGGTGAATTTCTTTATCTGCATGTAAATGATTATCAAGATTATTTTCTTACTTCAAATTCAAGCATCTGATTGCTATATTTTTGCTGAAAAATTAAAAAACCTAAACTGTGATTTTTTTTTTTTTAATATGCTGATAAAATTCATCCTTAAGGGAGTTGACTGAAAAAACCAACCAACTTACATCTGTGAAGTGAACCATATCACAAAGAATAATAGTCTGTGGGATCAGAATAATATAAAACGTAATGGTAGCAGTAGTATAACAATAAAAGAAGATAGGACTTCCATATCATAATAGAATAGTCAGCCTGGCCTGCATCTTTGTGTGCACATTATTACAAATACTGTAATTTTTTTTATGGTGTTTGTTCTTATACTCTCCATGAGCAGGAAGCATATGGGTAAGCAACCAAATTAAACCTGTGCTCCCTCAGCTGTTGTACCACAGATTACACTTTCATTTAAAATAATTTTTATATGTGTGAAATGTCTTTTTTTTCATCTTGGTTAATTTACATTATGCTGAAACATGTCCTTTACTCAGAATGCAGAGACCTGACCAGCTGACAAGTCCATGGGCTGAGGCAAACACTGAGGGTCAGGTTCTGCTCTTTGAGGTACTAGTATTGAAAATGGAAATGAATATTTAGCACTTTCTCTGGAAATCACTTTCCTATGTGCTACTTTAAGTACTAATCAGAAATGATATAACAGGAGAAAAATAATCCATCCAACAGTGCAAACTGCTGCTATAGAAGGAAAGCTTCTGATATGTTTCTCTAGTGTAGCAGGATTCCTTCACATTTGTTTTAGGCATCTGCAATATAGTTGCCTAGGCCCAAGCTTTCAATCCAGCTGACTTGACAGCCAACTCAGAAACCCTTATTTGCAAGGCATGATTTATCTGACTTATTTTAACGCTATGTGTTCAGGTGATTTAAATTGTATATTCCAAGAGGTTTTCCTCCATTAAGTTTAATTCATTTATTTTATGCTGTGATTTTTCTAACAAGTTTCTAACAATGCTTTCTAACAAAGCAACAAATACCATATTTTGCTATTTACACTGTGATATCAAATCAAATGCTACAAAGTTATTTTAATTTCTTACTTCAGATTACATATGTATGAACTAACAAGTTAGGTTTTCATTGCCAAGAAAACCAACCCTTATTTAATCATATGTTCAAGACCCCAGTTTAATTTTCTGTCTGCCTCTCCAGGAGTACAGTGGCTTGGTGTGATGAAAGATAAGTATGGAAATAAAATCTTAAAGACTGCTTTTCATGGAACAACAATATTTAACCTACATGCCATGAAATCTAGTTCTAGTATTCAAAGCTGGAGTCTGTTTACATGCTTGATCAGCTTCATCTCACTTAGTCTAGTCTTCTATGCCCTACAAACAAACCACAAGCTTACATTTCTATTTTAAGAAACTGAGAAACAACAGTGCAACAAAAAATAAAGGTCCTTAGTCAATAAAAAAGACATTATTGACTAAAACTACATTATTACTGGAAAAGAGCACACAGAAGGCATGAATGTACCACACAAGGATCCCAAAAACTAACAAATTGCTTTAGCCTCCTAAGTGTAACATTCTCAGAGTTTATGCAATGTATGTTCCCCAAATCTGCTCTATCCAAACTCTTAAATAAACAAATGTGAAATGCGCAACCTTAAACAGCTGCAGGTGCCATTTTACTTTGTTTTTCAGGTTGAGTTGTGTCAGCAGTGTGTATTGTCTTAGTGATTTTGGTCTTCATATGTTGAAGTTAACAATTGTTGGGGTAGAGATATTCAACTGTAAATTATCATATTTCCATTTAAGCCAGTGGAGCCAGGACAATTTAATTTATCTGAGGATTCCCAAAGGTCCACAAGGAACTGTTACAGTAAATCTTGAGACTGAGTTAAGTCCCTGAAGTGTGTAATAAATAGATTTAATCAACTCAAAATATAAATCTCAAGGCAAATTAGTTATAAACAGCTTCATATTGATAAAGAAGAAATGAATAGCAAACACTGCAGGAACAAAATTAATACAACATACTCCAATAAACAGAAAAATGTAAAATTACTCACTGCTTTCCTGTCAAACATCCAATTGGCAATGGCACTGGAGGGGACAGAATTTTTTCCTTTGGTTTTCAGCACCAAATGCAAGCTCCATCACTCTAAACTTCTCCATTTTGCTTTTCAAATGTGTAGAATTTCTACTCTCAGCATAAAGGTCACAGCAAAGAAGCTGTTAAAACACTCTGCTGGGAATGTATTTATCAGAGGAAGCACTGAGAAAAACATTAAACTTTTACTTTTTATATTCTCTCTAGGATATATTTTACAAGAAATTCTGTGTTGATAAAACCACTTCATCCAAGGGAAAAATTGAAGCCATATTTCCCTCAGAGTGTAGTTTTGATCTCTGGAAATGAAGGGGTTTTTTTTTAAATAAAGCATAATTGAGACCATGTCATTCTTCAACAATAGAATTTAAATAGTTGAGTTTTCCCTCATGGTGAAATCAAGTATTTTAGTTGCCTGAACCTAGAACAGCATTTTTCAATATCTACTTAAAACAAACAAACAAACCCATAAACAAACAAACCCCAGGATATTTATTTCCTAATAATGTCACCTGAAAAAGTTGTCATTACTTTGGCACTAAGACCAGAAGTATCACTGCACTCTTCTAAGTCAAGTTACAGGAGGCCAGAGATTTTTATTTATTCATCAAAGAAAAGTGGTTATGCTCCTGATTAAGAAATGGGAAATGTGCATTTGGTTATCCTGCAATATAAATAATCTACCACATCACCTCATGAGCAATGGCAATTACTTATCATTCTACTGAGAAAGATTTCCCTACTATAGAGAAGGGAGGTGAATGACAACAAAGTAGAAGGTGATGCTGACAGAAAAAAGGCTCCAGAAGTAATGGTTTCACACCTTTATGCTCAGATGAAAAGTTTCTTTTTTAAGTGAGTTGAACATTCAGGTAGCTTTTTTGTAATTTTTTTTTTTATTTTATTATTTTTTTTTTTTAATAGAACACAGAATTCTCTTGACAGGATACAGATGTTTGGACAACTTTTGGATCTATTGCTCTCTTATGAAACCTGCTTCAGCCCAGAACCAATGAATTACAAATCAAAATATATGCTTCGATTTAAGCTGAAGTTTATTATCATCAAGCTTTCAGAATTTGTGTTTGCATGCTTAAACAAATAGTTAAAATCAGGAGTATGATCCAGAATTTGGAATTTAAGACATGAGCACTCCCTTTTCACCAAAGAAAGTATTTGTCAGGTGTACATCAATATTTGCACCACTGAAAAGAACACTAGAGAGTCCAAGTGATAAAATACTTTGTTTTCACAAAGCTATCTTCTCTTCTGTTTAAATATGTGTCCCTCAGAAGAAAACTTAAGCAAGCTAAAACCATACAAACCTAGTAGGCAAGTATTTTCCATTTATTCTTTTGAAGTGCCAGGAAAATGTAATTCCCTTTCTTAATGTATTGGGTTTGTGTAGCAAGGTTTTGGTAGTGAGGGGTTACAGGAATGGCTTTTTTGAAAAGCTGCCAAAAGCTTCCCCCGTGTCTGACAGAGTCAATGCCTGGTGGCTCCACAGTGGATGACCCCATCAATGATGGTGGTGGCATCTCAGGGATAATGCATTTAAGAAGGGAAAAGAACTTACTTCAGAGAAACATCTGAAGAGAGAGAAGAGAGAAATGAAAATATGTGACAGAAAGAGCCCTGGAAAAACCAAGAGCACTGAAGAAGGAGGGGAAGGAGGTGCTCCAGGCAGTATAGATTCCCCTCTAGTCCGTGATGAAGACCATGGTGAAGCAGGGTGCCCCTCTGCAGCCCATAGAGACCCATGAAGGAGCAGGGAAATGCCTGAAGAAGTCTCTGACCCTGTGGGAAGTCTGTGCTGTGCCAGGTTCCTGGCAGGACCTGTGGATCTGTGGAAGGAGGGACCCTTGTAAGAGCAGGTTTGCTGGCAGGACTTGTGAGCCCCCAGGAAACCCATATTAGTCTATTCCTGAAGGACTGCACCCCGTGAAAGGGCTCATTTTGGAGTAGTTCATGAAGAACTGTAGCCCATGAAGAACTCATGTTGGAGAAGTTCATGGAGGAAGAAGCAGCAGAGACAACATGTGATGAACTGATCACAGCCCTCATTCGTCTGTGCCAATGTGAAAGAGGAGATAGAGAAATGATGAAAAAAGTTGAGCCTGGAGAGAAAGGAGGGGTGGTTGGAAGGTGTTTTAAGATTTGTGTTTATTTCTCATCATCCAACTCTGATTTGTTTGGTAATAATTTTTTTTTTCCTTAATTCAAGTCTGTTTTTTCCATGAATGTAATCAATATAAAAGTCTTTTGTTATATTTTCTCTCTCCTGCCCAGCTAAGGAGGGAAGTGATAGAGCAGCTTTGGTGGGCACCTGCTCTCCATCCAGAGCCAACCCACCACATCATCTTCAACCGATGAATTCAACACAAGTTCTGCTTTTTAATGCAAGAGTAAACCCCTAAACCTTGGAAACCTTGCATTTCTTAAATTTTAGGCATAATCGTCATCCACAAACAAATTTCTTCAGTCTGATATTACAGTCACATTTTCCTGTTATTTTTGCTACACAATGGAAAGGACATATATGATGGCATTTCCCCTCTTCTATGCACGTCCCACTTAATTTAGATTGAGCACAAATAAACTGAGATCAATACTATAGTTCCATTTTGTTTGTTGTCTTGTTGTTTTGTTTTGTTCTTGAAGTACACCCAGGATCCTAACACTCCCAGTGTGGACAGGAACTTTATTGCCCTCACCCTAGTGTGCTGTTTTCACTTCATAAAATCAGACCTAAAGTAACCAAGGTGTGCCTCTTTCAGTCACCCTTCAAACTGACTCATCAGTCAACCATCTAGAATTATTTTGGTAAACAAATTGTCATTACAAAAGACAGACCATGGAACTTCTTTTTTTTTTTTTTTTAAAAAAAAACAACCTCTGACCCCCATTTCTGCAGTTGTTCTGAGCACTTACTGAAGAAATTTTAAGCCAGCTCTCTTCAGAGGAACATATCTGAGGTTCACTTCTACAGGAGAAGTATTTCTATTTATTTTCTCTGTGACTTCTCTCTGAGCCAGGATGCAGAAAGAATTTAGAAGTTAGATGATGCATTTTTTCCTGGACAGGGGGAGCCAGGAGCCATGTAGCTGTATCAGTCATGTTTCTTCTTTCTTCTTCTGTTAATTCTTGCAGCCATGGAAAATATGGATATTAACTTTAGTTATATAGCCCATTTGCTGCTCACAGATTAGTTCTGATTTTTTGTTACAGTTTTCCAGTGCAATAAGTGTGGAGTGTGTCCAAAGATGGGCAAGAGATCTGGTGAAGGTCCTGGAGCACAAGTCATATGAGGAGCAACTGAGAGAGCTGGTGTTTTTTAGCCAGGGAAAAAGAAGGCTCAGGGGACACCTTATCGCTCTCTACAACTATCTGAAAGGAGGCTGTAGTGAGGTGGAGGTTGGTCTCTTCTGAGTAACAAGAGATAAGATGAGAGGAAGTAGTCTCAAGTTTTATCAGGAGAGTTGTAGAAATGGTATTAGGAAAAATTTCTTCACCAAAAGTGGTGGGAAGTATTGGACCAGGATTCCCAGTGTAGTGGTACAATCATCAACCCTGACAGAATTTAAAAGGTATGTAGATGTGCCTCCAGGAACATGGATTAGCAGTGGTCTTAGCACTGTTAGGTTAATGGTTGGCCTCAAAGACTTTCTTGCACTTTCCAACCTAAACAATTCTATGGTTTTATGATACAGACCCAAAATGTGTTAGGTCTGATTTAGAAATCATAGCAATTAAAGCACTCGACAAATAGTAATAGGTTTATCACATTAAACACTAAGTATAAATCTCTATTCATTCCAAATAACATTGTGATATCTGACTAGAGATATCTGAAGATGCACTAGGGAGGACATCCTTTAATTTCAAACAAGAAGAACTTACAAATTCCAATCAGAAAAAAACAAACAAACAAATTAAAAAACCAACCAACAAACAAAAAAAAAGAACCCAAACAAAAAACCCCAAACCACCAAAACAGGGAATTTACATTTCCCACCTTACATTGCAGTACTCTACTGATTAAAACAAATAGGCTAAAGGCAAATTAGCTAGCTGGAATGTCTAAATCTCATTAAATGAGAAACTCAGAGGAAGTATGAGTTTTTTGGCATGTAACAGGTCAGGTACACATGTTGACATTTTGGTACCCAAAAGATGTAAACCTCTTCCATCACTTGAAAGCGAAAAAAGACCCCACAAACAAGAGGAATTGGTTTTGTGCCATAAAATGGACTTCTCAACCATAAACCCAGAGTCTGGCCACATTAAAAATGAAGCTATTAATCCACAGTAGTCAGTTATCAGTCACAAATCCACTGTAATTGTTCAGACAATAAGAAAGGGATTTATATGCCAGCAGCCCTGAGGTGTAGATTGTTCTATATTGTGACAGGTCATTAAAGAATCATTTCATATTCCTACCAATCTGTCATTTGTTTCTAATTATTGTAATGAGAAGAGGTTAACTAAAATCAATTAAAGTTCATGTAAGAAAATTTTTCTTATTTGTGAAGTTCATCAACCCAAAGAGTTTCTACTTCAGAAAGGCATTACTATGGGGTATTAAGAGAAGGAATATAAAAACATTTGCATGGATTCATCTTGCAGTGAGACATAATCCAGTCTCACCTTTGCAGCCATAGAGACACTGCTGATTTTGATAAACATTTGCTTTAAATTTAGGTTGATAATTGTTGTGTAGAAGTCTGGCACCTGTTGCACTATTCTGGAGTGTCATTACTCTAGCTGCCTGAAAAAGCCGAGTATTACCTTCCATTCAACACTATATCCCCAGCAATGTCATATATATTCCTGAAAATACTTCCACGGAATTCCCTTGAATATCTCATACTTTGTCAGCAGAGTCAAGGTTTTCGGGAAACATTTTAAATCTACTTTGAGATTTTGAGGATTTCACTGGAAATTTCAGACATGCATGATTTTCAGACATATTAAAGTTGTTTCATCAGCAGTTCACCCTCACAGAAATTTTTCAGGTGAGAAGAAAAAGGGAAAATTACAAGGAAGTGGCAAACACTGTAAATCAGAGAGATTTCATTTGCAATATGAGTTTGGGGCAAGGAACTGAGAAGCAGGAAAACTGGATATGCTTCTCTAGTGGAATTAATTTAAGCAGAGTGGAAAAGGACCAAGTAAGGAAGAGAGTCAGAAAGCCACATATTAAAAAACAACAACAACAACAACAACAACAACAACAACAAACAACCAAAAACAAAAACAAAAAAGAAAAACAAACACATAGCCAGTGCTCAAAGAGATAAGGAGTTAAGAAGAGGCTTTTCAAAGGAGGATAGCACCAACTGCCTGGTGAAGATGTTCAAGAACACTGTCTGGCATTTCTCCTGACCTTCCTCCCATCATAGTTCATTGTGTGGGCTGCATCAGAAAAATAAAATGGTCCTTGAGTGTGGGTATTATCACATATTCTCCCTGGAACAAGCACAGTGTGTGACTTAAATTGTCACTGTCATCTCAAAGGGGTTTCTGGCTAAATAATGCAATGCACTGTTCTTTGCTGCAAACTATTCCAGAAGGCAAAAACTGACTGGAAGAAAAAAGTGGGAAGAGCTAAAGGAGGAGAAGAATGAAAACAAATGTAGAAAGGAGAAAAATACAGTTCTACTGCCTAGGCAGATGAAACTGGGAGAAAGCGTTTAAGAGAGAAAAGACACCTAGAATGTGCAGTGTACATCTCCATAACATAAAGTATTTTTCTTTTTCTTACTTGTTTAAAACACCACAGCTTTCCAGTGAAAAGTGTTCCAAAAATTATACATCTTATGAAGTTTGTTGCCTCATGAAAGCTTCCAGCAAGCAATAATCATAAAGCTAGTGTAAAAACAGCAATAACACCTTTGTCAACAGAAGGAACATAGATACAAGAGAAAGAGAAGCCAAAGAGATGTTTCACTACAGGTAAGTACCCGGAGAGAAAATTAATCTGCAAGAAAGGTATGGCAGGAAAGAAATAAAAGTTATTGCCATGGTAAGAAAGAAAGAGCTAAACACAAGAACATGTTTGTCAATCTGGACTATGAATGATAGCAATAGAAGAGACCCCATGATTTTGGCTGACCTTGTGGCACTTTGTCATGTCCCTATCATATATCTCAAATATTTTCACTCTTTTTCTTTAGTTATTCAGCAGCATTTTCAGTAAATCTCTTCAGAGGCAAACACTTAGGCTTATTCATAATAGGCATGAAGATTTTCTTCATATGGAGATTCCTTATATATAACTTATATAATATTTTCTAATCCTTCATTTTCCTCTATTATGTTTACCGAGTCTCCGTACCACTCAGTGTCCTTGTGCTCCTTCATTACTACTGAAAACACTGCTTAGGTATCTTCTAGATAAGTCCTTTCTGCCCTTCATCCTTCAGTTGCAAATCAAATAACTCCTAGCAAATTCATATTTTCTCACAGTATTTTCTGTAAGTTAAATGTGATGTAATCTGTGGGGGAAAAAAAAATATGGTTTCTCTTGTTCTCAAATATAAATATTCTGAGCATGCCAGGATAAATGTAACACATTATCATTAGATAAACAAAGATGGGAAATCTTAAATTTTAACTATTTTAACTGGAATGTTTTTAAGATACTCCAATATTATTCAAAGAAGTGCAAATTCACACCTGTTATCAATCGTCATAATATTCTACCACTGTTTGTTTTTGGTTTTGGGTTTTTTGTAAGAGACGAACATATCAACCCAGTTGTTTTGTTTGGGTTTTTTTTAATACTGAGATCTTTAGGTTATGCTCCAGGTATAACTTTGATTCCTAAGTTACTGGTCTGAATTGCAAAGGAAATCAGTGCAAGAAAAGGTATCACTAGGTGTCTGGTATGAACTCACCTCATTTCTCAGACTTTCTGAGCAGGTCTGGGCCAGACAGTGCTGCACATAGAAAGAGGCACCACAGATTTCAGTATGCTATGGGCTAAGAAATGGAGAACAGCCATACCAGTCCAGAGAAGGAGAGGTGTCACACAAGAAGTCTTCAGGACACTGTTTCTTTTTTCTTGGATTTTCTTGCAGAGTGGTGGGTTTCCTCTGTGTCTACCTCACAACTGGTGGCCCTTGAACTTAATTTTCCCAGCCTTGGGTAAGAAGAGACACCCGACTCTGGGGTATGCATTTTCAGGCTTGTATCCTATAGGTACAGGGCCCAAACAAAACAAAAGCATCATTTTACCCATGATGTCTCTCTGTTGCTCTTCTATTTTCAACATGAGGAAGCTGGGAGACTGTCATTACCTATCACAATTCATGCTAAATTTAAAATAGGAGTGATGGATGCTCAAAGTGATACAGTTATGACAGCACAGAGCTCACTGTGCAGCCAGACCTGCCTGAAAAACTAGGTAAGGGTTCTGACAACAAGTCTGCCCTAAGCCTCAAGCCATTCCAGAGAGTTTTGGGGACTGTGACATGGCTCCGCTTTATCTATCATAGCCTTAGGGCTGTACTATAGTTCCCAGCCCTGCTCAAAATCTGAACTATCCTATGTGCCATAAGCTGGTTCTGACTCACTGAATTCCTGCCTTACCTAAGTACTTCTGTTGCTCCAGCCAAGCACACAACCGTCAGAGATTGTGGGAAATTCATGGCTCAGAAGTGGAGAATTCAAGTGGCTCTCAAGCACACTCAGATATCAAAAACAGACATCAGAGTACATGAATAGAACAATCAGTAAAATAGCACTGGGACATGGAAACATTTCATGCCTGTGGTTTTTTATGTTGTGACAGCATATGAGCTATTTTGTTTTTTGTTTTTTTTTTTCTTTTTCTAAGCTAGATAGAGAAAATACAGGAAAAAAAAAAAAGAGACTAGTGTAGAAACAAAAAAACTATTGGTCTGTAAGTCTAAGATACAAACAGTTTTCAGTCTTTTTTTCACATTCGTTGTATTCATCAGCTTTCCTTACCTTTACAGCATCCTTCTGAAATAATTTCCTGAAGAATTTGTTACTCTTTAAAGGTCAGAGAGCTGGATGGCCATCAGACAAAGAGAATAAGTTCTCACATGAATATATTCAAATGGCTTGTACATTTGCAGTCAGTTCTTTCTTCCAAGTGAGGTCAAAGTAGAGCAAGATTTCATGAACAGGTAGAAATATTTTATAGAAATATAATTAATTTGATTCTATATAATTATAATTTGTATAATACTCTCATCTGTAATACTACTTCTCACCTGGAGTACTACATCCTGTTCTGGGGACTCCAGCACAGGAAGGACCTGTTGGAGTGGATACAGAGGAGGGTCACCAAGATGATTAGAGAGGTGGAGTATCTATCCTATGAGGAAAGACAGAGGACTGGGACTGTTCAGCTTGGAGAAGAGGAGGCTGTGTGAAGACCTTATAGCAGCCTTGCAGTACCTGAAGGGAGCCACTAAGGAAGCTGGAGACGACTTTTTACAAGAGCATATAGTGACAGAAGAAGAGGTAATGGCTTTAAACTGAAATAGAGTAGGTTTAGATAAGGTATTAGGAAGAAATTCTTTACTGTGAGGGTGGTGAGGCACTGGAACAAATTGTTCAGAAAAGTTGTGAGTGACCCATCCCTGGCAGTGTTCAAGACCAGCCTGGATGGGGTTTTGAGCAACCCAGTCTAGTGGAAAGTGTTACTGTCCACATCGGGGGGTTGGAACTAGATGATCTTTAAGGTCTTTTCCAACCCAGAGTGTTTTTGAATGATGACTACCAAATCTAATATTATATTTAGAAAATGTTAGAAACAGGGACAGGGGACTGCATATCCCATTACCAATGTCACATAAGAGTAGCAGTGATGAGCATTAGAGGGGACAGAGCCAGCAACAAACCGATCTGCAGGAGAAGGAGAAGTGGTAATTACCAAGAACTGGACTTACCAAATTATAAAGTAGAAACAAAGTAGTCATCTAAGAGTGTACAGGTGGAACTCTCAAGAGAAAATTTTTGACTAAAGAGATCACTGAAGAGAGATGTTACAAGTCAATGGGACATAAAAGTTTATACCTGAACTCATGAGCTGTTCACACCCACTTATATTTAGTAGTTTTATGTCTTAATCAAAAGGATCTCCAAAAGAATGGAACAAGAATTTTGAAAATATGTCTATCTGCTTAAAAACAGAAGTAACAACAATAATAATAAAACTTCCACTGTCCCTTGGAAACCCATGCTTAGGGATTTCTCTTGCACCTTTCCAATAAACCAGTTTAGAAAAACAAAGCAGTAAGCTTATCACAGAAAGGAGTATTAGTTTTGAAACAATGAGAAATAAAGCTGATAGCAAGCTATTATGCATTCTTAGGAGGCATAATAAAAAAAGGAGAAAGGCATGAAAAAAAATGTGGATTTTTCCCTGCTTCAGGGAAAATTTTTCCTACTTCACAGTAAAAACCTCATTCACAGAGAGAATACTGCTTCCAATATGCTTTATTTGAACATATTCTCATTTCATGGTTAATGAATAATGCAAAATATAAACAGGAGTATTCCCATTGGTTGTTGAAGATGATTACTTTTTTTTTTTTTTTTTTTTACCTTTTGCAGACATAAAGACCATTAGTTTACACTTGTTAGGGGGAGGGGGAGTGGGGCATGTCCCCTACCAATAGCTCTGAATTCTGTGTAAATTAAACCCTTTCTGGCACCATCAAAAAACACTTTATGCTTTGCACATTTCCAGTCCTGCTGAAAAACTGTAGTTCCTGACTTACAGCCAAAATTGCACCTTTAAAAAAAAAAAAAAAACAACAGCTGGATACCCTTGTGACTAACCACTCAGGAGTGATATGACGCTGTTCAGAGCCAAACTCCTACAACATGCAAATAGATGTGTTTTTTATTTCCTTCAGTTTCTGCTAAACTGACAAGCATTCCACACCCCTGACTGAGGCCTTTTCAAGTGGTAATTTCTTTAACAGCAAAGAAAAATCAATTCAGATTAAGGTAGACATCAAACTCTCTCATCATATTTTGCAAGCAATAAGGCATTAAAAATTAATGACCCTAAATGGCGAGGTATTTTGGTGATCACCACTGTGACATTAAATTTAAAAATGCAGTTGCATAACCTGTGTTCATAGGTCAAGCTTTCATGCTTTTCCTTCTGCTCAGCCTAACCTTCAAAGCACCTGAGATGGCTCCAGCAGCAGCTGTCTGCCTCCCTGTCTTCCTGGGCATTGGGCAGACCTCACTGTTGGGGCAGGCTTAATCCACTGCTCCAGAAAATCTTCAAATCTCCTTTACATCCAGATCACAGCATAGATACAGGACCTGAAGTCATATAAGCTAAATTTCTTTTTTTCCTGCTACTTCATGACCATTTCAACTATGCTAAAACAGATACAGTGTGGAGAGAAATGGATAGCAAGCAGCAATATCAAGCTTTACAGTGCTGAATAAAAATTTTAAATGAATCCCCACAGAAATTAAATTTAAAGGACATGAATTCCAGAGATTTTAGTTAATCATTCTGTGATATCCAAATAAATGTGGAGCCCACTGGAACATAGGTCAGGAAAGGTCTTCAAGGGCAGCTATCAAGCATAAACCTGGAGTGCCTCCTAAATAACACACACAAAGGTCATAGTAAAACGCGAGCATCTTATCTTTCTGGGGAGAAGTTCCCTGTGTCTCTTTGAAGTGGGAAAATTGGCATAAGCCAAGGTGAAAAAGACAAGCTTTAGAGCATATAGACAGTTTCAACACTGTGATGCCTCTGTTACAAGGTCCTGTGTGGCCTGCACCTGAAGATTTCTCTCCTCTCCTCCCCTCTTTTCTTTTGTTTTTTCTTTTTTTTTTCCCCAGAGCTGATAACCACACAATATACTTCAAAGTCAAATATTTCTGATAACACTCTGTGTATGGTATAACTCCATATTATGAGCTTTCGCCTGAGTTTATAATGTTAGAAGTCATCAGTATTTTTAAAATTATGTTTGTATTTTGTCCTAAAAACACTACAGATGAACAGAATGAGGCAGGTACTTTTTTTTGTAAAATGCTTAAAGGTTTCGTTTTCAGAAATGCAGACTTGTTGTTGGTACAGTAAAATCAAAAGTGAGCAATTCAGATCTATAGAAGACCCTGTGAGACTGAAGACAGCTAAGAATAAATAAATCACAGCTGCTCGGAGGAGTTAGTTTCTCATAGGAGCTCCTCAGGTTTCTCACAGCACACCGGAGAGGTTCTTGAAAACATCTAGGATAAGTTACTATAAACATTGGACTTGTGAGATAATGGGTTCTAACCAATTGAAGTTTCTAGCATGGTGTTGTGTAACTCTTTTTAGCCAATAAGCTGTAGTTCTAACCATATATAAACTGTGTGCTATGTGTAATAAAGGTCTTCACTATGAATCTCATAGATTTGTGTGAAGTCCAGTTCCCCCACCGTTTATTTTTTGTTTACTTTAACTTGTAAGTAGTCTGTATTGTTACTAAGAATGATTTGTACATGATCAAAATTACTGACATGCTCTTTCACATTTTTGAAGGGAAAAAAATGAGGATTTGCATAGAATTTCAGTATGGACATGAATTCTCTAAGCATCTTGTAAAAAGAAACACTCAAGCATGTGAATTTAGTGGGACATAGGCTGAGTTCATTGGCAGGTCTGAATGAAGATTATTCATAAAAATATATTTGTCACTATTCATGAATTTAAAATATACAAAGCTTTAAGACCAGATTTATTCTGTTGAGAAATTAATAGAATTTTAACATGAAAAATTATATCAATCATACCCTTTTTAAAATTACTGTAACTATTTGGAGTCGTTTAGAATTTTGTATATGAGAATAATCTCCTGGGAGAAAGATTAGTAAATGGCATGCAAGAGAAATACTCAGGCTTGCATGGGCTCCAGATCCAGTGATTCTACTGATTATCATCAGGAATGGGAAAAAAAAAAAAAAAAAAAAAAAAAAAGCTTTACAGATATGTACTAATTGAAAGATATTCAAGGAACTGGAAAGTTTAGATTAGTTTGCTATGGAAACATTTCACTAAAGAGTCATATGGTTTGAACACTGTGCCTTTGACTTTCTTTAATCTGTGTGAGCTTACACTAGTTGAAGATTGGATTCATCAGATTTGATTTCCTGTGCATTCTGGGTCTTGGTTTTAATTTAATTGCTCAACCATAGCATTACAATAAAATAGCTGATTTATAGCAAGCCCATTACATCTAGACTGTGTAGTTTAAATTTTATTTCCTCCAAATAGGGGAAGTCTTCTCATATAATGAATTCTCATTTACTTCTGATAACACTAAAATCCATTAAATTCATTGGAACTAGTTATGTGTAGAACATTAAGCACGTGTATATGATTTTTGCAGAATGGATCTAATTTTATTCTCATTAAACTACAGAAGTGTATTTTCAAGAAAAGGGGAAATTGATAAGTTTTTAAAACATATTTTCTGTACTTTATAATAGTAAGCCAAAGTAAAGAAGACCAAGGAGTGATATGAGATTTTTCTCTCAAAATTATTTAACTATTTGTTTAGATATAGACATAAAAACCAGTAATTAATTATAAAATGTGTTTTATTATTTAATATGCTATATTAAGGAGAGGCTTTTAAAAATATTCCAAGAATTAAACTGATCAAAGATGTTATGCAATACATGTACAGTTTGCAGTACAGAAATTTCCACCCTGGCTGAGGTGAGTATTTTCTTACTTTTTGGTGCTGAAATAATAAGTTGCATTTTGCGATAGCCTGGCAGCTTTAAAATGTAAAAACTAATTAAAAAAAAGAAAAGAAGATATTTAAGACTTTTATGTTGTTTCTTTCATACCACAAAATCCAGAACCACAAAATCCAGATCACAAACCCTGAAGAGGTATAAGCATGCTCATTAAAAAGCTTTTGGCTGGGCAGATGTAGTGTGAAACCAAGTATTTTGCTATTGAACATATTGGAGCTATTTTTGGGAGATTTCCTTTTCCATATTTTTTCACTTATTTGCTTTCTGTATTTCCAAAAACCTATCAGGGTGTACATGGGCCAGTTCATTTAATAGCAATCATTTAATGTTGTTGAGACTGTAAGCAATATGGGACATGAATGTGTTGTTGCACATGAAACAATTCAAACTGTGGCAGCCAAGAAATGCTCTCTGTGGAGTCATAAGCTAGGTGCTGAAGGGAAGATATGAGATTCAGCTAGCCTGGAAAAAGCTTTGGCTGGGAAGAAAAGTTTTTAAGAGAGAGGCATTGGGGAAAAAAACAAAACAAAACAAAACAAAACAACAATTTTCAAGATGGGAGAAAAATCAACAAGTAATTACTAAAGCCTTCAAAAGTACCAACAGTGAGCAAGCCAACGGCTTATGCATAAACAGAGTACTTGGAATAAAAGAGGTCAGGCTGAGAAGTTGCTGTTCCTGATGAAGAATCAGGCTACCTCCTGCTCCATTCCCTCCTGCAGAGCAGGTGGGAAGCACCTTCGTTGCCTTGACATGCATATCATCATAAATGCTTCAGCAAGGCAGCCGTACACTGTCCAATTTAAACTGATTGGGGCTCACACTTTGAAAGCTTACCTAAAGTAACAGTTGATGTTCCAGATAAAGGTCCTTTTCACTACTCATGGGAAACTGCTAACATGCACTAAATCCCCTACTTATGTTGACTGAACACTCTTACCTCTCCTGATAATGGAAGAAAAAAAAATTCTTGAGTCTGCAATGTTGCACAAAAACAAATGAAAGATTCACTGGGTGGATGAAAAAAAAAAAAATAGAAGCATGTGTAGCCTAATGCACTCAGATAGCCAACTCATAAGGTACTGTCTTAGGAGACAGGATTAGGGCTTGGGTCTATTCTACATGGATTGCATTATCATTGTGCTGTGAAATCTGTTACACTGCGTAAGACTAAAGGTTCTACACTATTTTAACATTTAGTGTGCTGACAAAGTGCTGTCTTCGTCTCAGTAAGCAAAATGACTTGCATTCCAGAGGTGCCTCCAAGTGTCTCAGCCAGAAGTTCTCTCAAAACAACAAAAAGTAAACCATAGTATTCATTTTAACTGGATGTGAGTTCTCAGATGCATTGCTAAGCTGCAGCAGGATTGTTGGTGTGGGGGGGAAAAAAAGAAGAAAGGATGTTCTGTGACTTGATCCAGATTTGTTTCCAATGTTTTGTGTGTGATTATTGTACAGTGAAATCTTTTAAGCTCTCTGGAAAATTACAAAATTTTAATGTATTTTTTCTGACTCATCACCCAGTAAGTGTTTTACCAGTAGATCAACAATCCAAAGTTCTCAAGCTTTAAAGATTCAGACAGAAGTTGGAAAATGCATTTTTACTGTACAATGATAATGAAAGAAAAATTATTCCGGAACACAGCTTTAAATTACAGCAATACCACGTTTGCTGCAGTAAATATATATAATAGCCCAGGAAGTAGAGGGGGTCACGATTTTTCCAGTTATTGATTTGTGCATTACACAAAGGTATGAATATGTTTTAATTCTCTCTAAAATACCTTTAAAATGTGTTGTACTTTACAGTTCAAATTTAGTATTAAGTGGAAGGAATTAAAATGCCCTTTTATCCAAAGTAATTTCAGATTTTGTATGAAAATCCAGTCTGAAGGTCAGATAATGCTAAATGAGGATCAGCCTCTTCCCCCGCACCCTCAGTACAGAAAGGTAGCCAGCTTTGATCTCCCAATTATTTACTTGAGCTGCCAACATTTTTTAGCTCCTTGAAGACAGGAGTGGATTTCAGTTACATTCATGTCAGGGGCCAAGGCTGAGCCTTAAACCCAGACGGGGATTGAACTCCCAACCTTCCAGTGCAAGGATAAATTTGACTACAAGTCATTTGCTCAAACACTGTGCCATGTACAAGTTGCATGCACCAGACTAGATCTATCTGCCCATCTAGTTTAACTAAGCTCCTGAGTCAACCTCATAGAATTTGTAATATCCAAACCAGTAGGAGCTCTTTTCACTTTACAAGACATTTTCTTCCTCAGCAGATATATTGACTGCTATATTTTTAAGAAGCTATTCAAAAATTGTCTATTTTATTTGACAACACCCATCACAATCTACTCTTCATTAAAAAAAGCATAATCCATTTGGGTTTAGTAATTTAAAAAAGAGCCCTCCATTTAATTCCTTGTTCACCATTCTGATTTTATTTCCTAAACAGCCCACCTTAAAAATTAGTTGTACAAATCACTTGCTCACTTCTGTACCTCTTAGTTTAATCTCTGGCCGAATGTCATTTCTAATGCCAGGTCTTTCTGAGTTCCAGCTATCTCATACTGCTCTGGTCTTGCTTGCACTTCCCCTGCATAGTCTCTGTGGTATAGAGCCTTCCAGTTGTGGCTGGGCACAGAGAGCTAAACATTGAACTTTCAAAGGGCAGAGCACAGTTTTGAGTGCTTAGAACTGTTTAGACCTTGGTTAGAATCCGGGGGTCATAGAATATACTGAGTTGGAAGGGACCCTCAGGATCATCGAGTCCAGCTCCTGGCCCTGTGCAGGACACCCCAGGAATCACACCATGTCCCTGAAAGAGTTGTCCAAATGCATCTGGAATTCAGAGGCTTGGTGCTGGGACCACTTCCCCATCCAGACCCTTCACCCTTCTCATGGCCCTCCTTTGTATGTTGTCTAATAACTTAATGTCTTTTTAATATTCTGGTGCCCAAAACCACACATAGGACTCAAGGTGAGGCCGCCCCAGTGCAGAGCAGAGCAGGACAACAGCCTCCTTTGACCAGATGGTGATGCTTCACCAGATGCTCCCCAGGACACGGTTGACCCTCCTGGCTGCCATGACACTGCTGACTCACATTCAACTTGTCACTGTCAGGACCCCCAGGTCCCTTTCCACAGCACTCCTCTCCAGCCTTCCCTTCCCTACACTATACACACAACCACAGTTGCTCTGTCCCAGTGCACTTGCCCTTGTTAAACTTCATATGGTTGGTGATTGCTTATCCCTCTTATTTGTTCAGGTCTCTTTGCAAGGCCTCTCTGCCATGAGGGATTCAAAAACTCCTCCCTCCCAATTTGGTGTCAACAGCACACTTACTATTCCTTCAAGTCCTGTCCTGTATCCTACTCACTGATGAAGATGTTGAAGAGCACAGAGCCTAAGATATAGCCTTGTGGAGCCCCTAAAGTCCATAACATAGAATCATAAAATCTCAGAATAACTCAAGTTGGAAAGAATGTGTAAGGATCAGTGAATCCCACTCCATGCTTAAATATTAACAGAATTTAAGTGCAAATTCAACCATAATTTTCAGGGCTGATAAAATTCATGCCCATGATGTTCATGTTAAGTCAGATTCAGAATAAATCACTGAAGAAAAGCATCTTCTTGCTTTATCCATAGCTTCACTTAGGAATTATCTCCATTTCTGTTTCCTCCTTTATTAAAAATTGGCCCTTTTCGTCTCCTTCCTCAAATTCATGCTTCACAGAAAGCTCTTCATGAAGTCCTGCTGTGTTGTTAAACAATTTCAGTGTCAGTGACTGAAATCTCACATTTACCAGAACCCAGAAGAGGAAAGTTTGGCCCATCAGAGCATTTCAACAAGGTCAGCAGGAGTTCACCCTGACTTGGGAAGGGATATGGTACTGAGTCCATCAGCCACATGCACAACTGAAATGTGTAATGCACTGCCACAGTCAGCAGTGCTGTGAACTTTCGATTCTGTTCAAGAACAGAGAGAATTAAGTTTGGGGGCAAAATAGAGTGGACATATTTTATAAAAATTGTGATTTGAGTTGACAAATTTATCTGTAAGTTTGCATTTCATGGAGGTACTTAAGTAAAGTGGTTGTCACCTAGCTATTCCTTTTTTTTTCTGTAAAATAATCCTGAAGAGCATTATTCTGCGTATTTATAAACTATGAGCTACCTTCTGCTATCTAGCCACTTGCTCAATTCATGTAATGTAAATTAAGGTTTTACATGATGACAGGACACAATAAAGTCTTAACTTTCTCATCAACAGGTTGTATTTGTAAGGAATGATAGGGTAAATTCTTTGATCAGTAAGAGGATTTCTTATGCTCAGAATCAGTGTTAAGCTATAGTGCAAACTTTTACTTTCATGTGGGAGATACAAATACAAATAAAAAATGGTACTGATCTTTTTTATTAAAAGGAACTATTCATTGAAGCACTGTGTTTCAGTGTCTGAAAACTGCAAAGAGTAGCATTCCTGCCTGTTCAACTCTAAGTCATGAGCCATGAGAAAAACCTCCAGATACACAAAAGATGTTGGTCAGACTGAGTAGGATCATTATACCAACTCACTCTTGGTTTGACTGGCAAAACAGAATACCAGCCAAGTCCCACAGATGCCAAGAACTGAGAAAGAAGGCTTTTGATGCACAGTCTACTCTTATGATTTTAATTTGTATTTATTTAGGAAATGTATTACAGTCAGCTATGTAGAACACTTTCACAATACTGTATTTCATTAGAGCTATGTTCTGAAGCTGATGCAATCTAGGCATGAGCTAAAAAGACCATGAAAAAAATAATTCAATCAGTAGAGCAAAAGGCAAAATGTGCTTATTCAGTGGTTTCTTAAAAGGACAAACAAACCATATTTTGGTTGGAAGTAGTGTGCAAATTTCACTTCTTATTAAAAGAATTTTTTTGGTCTTTTAAATCTTTAAAAAACAGTAGAATGAAATACTTTTATAGTTCCATTCATGTGGAAAAACACAAATTCATATTTAGAGCAGATGATTCTCAGCATGTTGCAGGAAATACTTTGCACATTTACATACACTTGGAATAGAAATTTGAAAGTTTTAATATCAAAACAGGTGAGCAATTTTCAAGCTATTTAAGTGTAACTGGCAGCCACCAAAGACAAGACAGCAAGATTTTGTCTGTGCATACTGTGGGAATGTACTCACCGACACATGATGTAAAACCTACTCTGATTTAAGACCAGACTCCAAAGGGGAACTATTTATAACTGTATCATTAGTACCATTCTGTAAGATTCCACATCCTTCCACAGTACTCTGGGATATCCTACAGTGTTTTGAGACATTACTAGATTCATCACAGAAAGGCAGAACTCAATGCTTCAGAGTTTCACACAAAAATAAATCATATCAGATAAACATCTCCATAGAAATATCTGTGAATGTGTTGTTTCCCCTAAAAGAATAGTGCTGATGAAACTCATGTACACATCTGAGCTAGTCTTTTCAGGACTTTTTCACAAGTATTGAGAAAAACAATCCTTCTAAGATATGCTCCTCTAAAACAAAAAAATAACATTAAATAGGGAGCCTTCAAAAAAACATTGAGCCAGATAAGTTCACTCCTGAGAGCTTTCTTCAGCTGAAGGTTTCTTTGGTGACTGATTTAAATTTAGAGCCAGGTTTAGGCAAGATAAATGCTACCTTATGCACCAAAATTCATCAGATGTAAGTTCATTGGTCAAGAAATATGGTTGTAAAGTAAGCTTGTTCTTCTGCAGAAATTGCCGAAAAACAATCGAACAAACTTTTCACAAAATCAGAACTGAGCCCAAAAATATAAATCATCTTGGTCTTTAGTTGCTATGAAAACCTGACCTTTACAACACCATTCTGTTCCCTGTGTTTCTGATAGTCTAAATCAACTTTTTCTTCTAAGGCAATATTGCAATTGTTGTTAGTCTGGGACATTTTTGGGTAGTTTAAAATTTTTCCAGTCATCTGAATCTCTCACTGGCAGTGCTAGAAGCAGTGCTGGGAACAGAGCCTGAAGTTCTTATAGAAGACAACTAATTTTTATGTGTTGTTTCAGTGACAAGTAAGAAAAGCACATAAAGAGGCGTTTCTATTACACTTTGATGGTTCAATAATTATGTCTTCCTGCTGGTCATGTTAGCAAAATGACAAACAGCGATAGCAGAAACTTTTCTAGGTGATCTCAACTAAAATGAGTAATAGAGTTATTTGTATTGCCTGTGAGAGTTTCACCCCTCTTCCTAAAAAGATACGTTTAGTAATGGTTACTTTGTAATGCCAGCTGTGCAAAACCATAAGGGACCATTCTTCCTTCTTGGGAGGCTGCAAAGACAGAGGCATTAGTGGTTATGGTAACCTCATTAGATTTCACAGGCCGGGGCATATTAAAATGTGTAAGTAGCAACAGATCTCATTCTACAGAAGAATATGAAGACCACAACTTTGGTCAGATTTCAAGTTCACTTAAAAAGTTGTCCCTGAACAAGAATATAAGTCATAGGCCAGTCAGGACAGATTTCTTAAGGGAAGTGGTTTACCATAATAACTTGATAGCAGGGTCACATCAGAAATATTTAGAAAATGTAATAACTGAGAATATCATTGTGAGATGTCAAAAAATATAAGGGTGATTCAAACATCCCAGTTAAAACAACAAGAAAAGGGGGGAAGAACTTAGCAAGACTGCTATCCCACATGACATACAGTACCTCGGGAGATTTCCCAGTGGTTCTAGCATCAAATTAGATGAGGAATAAATCTCCAGTTTATCCTAAGCTTGATCCAAAGTGCGTTGCAGTCAGAGGCAATATTGCTGTTATTTTTATGGGTGTGACTCTGAGAACTAGGGATCAGGACCTGTAGTTTAGTGCTTGTGTTGGGGAAAAGCTCCCCCTATATCTATTGCCTGTGTACCAGCCCTCAAGAACAAAGGGAAGAGAAAAAATGTAAAGGGTTGGCTGTCATGGCATGCTACAAGGATTGACAGTGATTTGGTATTTTTCCTAGTGACAGATAGCATATCTCAAATCCTGGGAGAATTAAACTACTCTGCTTTTTGTCTGCTTTTCTTTATAAACCCTCCACCAGTGACTAGATCACCCCATCAAGTGATAATAAGGACAGCTCTCTAGAGTAACTGGGACCCTGTATTACACTCCTTACAGTATTTATATTGGGCATTTTTCCATGACCTCAAAAATTATAAGGCATTATTAATATTAAACAGATAAGCAGGGAAAAGTAATGCAGCTTGAGATAAAAAAAAGCATCCCCATTATGTTCTGATTCTCATTTCAGTGGCCTATATCTGGGGCACAGAGTCTTGTACTGTGCAATTCTAAAGCTACAGCTCAGGAGACTGACCAGGCTGCTCAGAGTTTGCACCAGTCACTGGTTGAAATCCCCCAAGAACAGAGATGGGCCAGGTTCTCAGTGTGACCTGCTCCACTGTCTCACTCCTCTTGGGAACTCATAGGAAAAAGTTTCTCCTTATACTCAGCATGAACCTGTTGCAACTTGTACATGTTTTCTCTCATCCTCCTACCCTGTCCTGCTGTGAGGAGCCTGGCTCCACCTCCTCAATGACCCCTTGTAGACGTGGAGCTGCTGTCATGTACCCCTTTTCCTGGATGACCCACCGAACTGCCCAGCCCATCCTCGGGAAAAGTGCTCCAATCCCACTGCCTTGGGGACCTTCCTCTGGCCCACATAATTTCTGTCAATTACAAATGTTCTCTTGATGATATTGTATCTCTTCTTTCCCTAGCATTTAGGAAATAATATAGAAGAATCCTTTCATAAATTGTCTAAAATTCCATGAATGCAGCTTCATTCAATTAGGTCACTCTAAATCAAGATTGTGGCTATACACAAACTATTCAAATACCTAAGTAAAATACACAAAATTTCTAAGCTATAATTTGAATTTATAAACAACTAAAAAATTCAAAACTACATACATCCCATTCCAGGCACTAAGTTACATCAGAAAATAGCTGCAAATCACACACATATACCTACACTGTACATTCCCTCCAAACTTTTTAAGCTGTTACATTATTTCATTGGTACTTCTCACACTTAACCCTACCCTGAAGCTCTTCCATTCAGTTACAAATCTTCTGAGAATTTTTGCCACTCTGTAATAAATAGATGGTAATTGAGCTAACTGTGAAAATGCTGACATAACATCAATAATTTTGGGATACAGTTAAAATGAGAAAGACCCTGGATAGTGAAATCAGTGTCATTTGAGTACAGGAATGCAGTTCATGTGGAGCTGTATGGTAGTGTGGAGCTGTATGGTAGCATGGAACTGTGGAATATATATAAGGACCTAGAACAGAAGTCTCACTTGAGAAAAAAGGAACATTCAGGTAACAATAGAAAAAGTTAAATAAAGTGAATAATCACTATCATTGATAGAAAAAAATCTCTTTCAATTATTAGTGCTAGGAGGAACCAATAGCAAAAATGCCTTTTTTGTTGTCAAAATTCATCTCTTTTGGTTTTACCACGGCTGTCTTTGTTAGCTATGTGGAAGGTGAGCTGCAGTCCACAGCATCACACACATTTACCCTGTGAAGTCCACACTACTTGACCTTGACTGTGAGCCAGTACTATTTTTTTTTTAGTATTCTTGCCTGGGAAATTAATAATATAGTGTGAAATGTGGGAAATCAAGATTATGTCAAAGCAAGGAGCTATAAAGCTGTGGGACAGCATTGCAGCTCAAACAGGAAAGACCAGATGAAAAAATCTATGCTAACCTTCTCTCTAGTCCTTTTAGACCGTAATAAATAGGGAGGACTGTCTTCACACAGAAGCAAAGGTCTCAAGTGGTCTTTCAGACTCCTCCCCCAGAGACAAGAAGTTTCCTCTTCAACTCCTCCAGGAAGTGACTGGCAAGATCAGATGGCTCAGTTTCTGATAAACAACTTCAGAAATTTCAGCTAGATCTAGAAATTCTGTGCAGTAAGCATTCAAGTACAAAAATGATATCTGGAATCTTATCACTATATGGCAAACTGGGAAAAAGGGAATCAGTAAGAGGAATATAATACCCTTTCTGTATTCCAGCACAAGTATAATAATATTTTTCAGTAAGTTTTGCTATTAGCAGTAAGTTAAATTTTATAATTAAAAGTATCTAGATAATAACAAATATTTAGTTCTAATGTTCAAAGCACTTGAAATGCATTAAACTACACTTGCAATTTAGATGGGCAAATTATAAGACACAATAAAAATTAGAATAATATGATATTGTAATCACCATATATAATGCTATATTTTTTTCTACACTCTTCTTTTAAATGGCATCCCACTTACCATCTTTATTTACCATAGAGTGCCTTATTATTTTCTGCTCCTATTTCAAGTCCTTGAAATGAAGAAATTGGTATATGATGTTCAGTTTCACCTTATTTGAAGGCAGTTTCCTGAAAGGCTATAGAGCAGTTCAATGTCACATTTGAAAGGAACATCTTGTATGTAACTTGAACTAAATTTCTTAGCATTGAATAATTGTCAAGAAAGAAAACTGTAGTCTTTGACATTGTGAAGTAAGATAACACACAGGTACCTCTGAAATGTCAGGCAATGGAAGAAGTTCAGGAAAATTTATTGCAAAGTCAAGAACACTAGACTTTTGAGGAAAAACTTCTAACAGTGCTGCAAAAAGCACTGGGCATAAGACATTCCTCCTGTTCTCTTCAAGGCTTTTATCTTCACTGGCCAACCCCCAGGCTGTCCCAGATGTGGAGGCCTGTGATGCCTGTGAGAGTTTATTTCTCCTCATACCAGAGAGAGAGACTCTGGAATGCAAGAGGAGAGAGAGACTCTGGAATGCAAGAGGAGAAAACATCCAACTATCTTTGAGAAAGGTGCTTTTTCTTAGGCAGGAAAGTGTTCCTAAGCAAAACAAGCTCTAATTCCCTCTTCATAAATCTTCCAGGAAGGGTACCTACCCTTACAGAAATGCTCACAGGACTCTCCCAGATTTGCAATGGGTTCATTCATGTAATGCCCGCAAAGGCTGTCATTGATGTTGTTTCTATTCAGAGTGATAGTGCTCATGAAACTACCAGAGTTTAGGTCTCTTTTCAGGGAAAAAAAAATCCATTTAAATTATTATTATTATTTTATATAAACAGTCAACTGAAAAAGCACATAAAATAACTTATCAAGCTTCTCCATCAGTTATATTACCTACTTCATGAAAGTCAAGGGATGATTTCTTGATGGCATAAAGAAGCTCAGAATTTCAATCATGATTTCTCTATTTCTTCACAATTTTCTAATGGCAAATTTCTAATGGCAAATTTCTAATGGCAAATTTATTACACACTTGAATATGAAATTTTGGTAGTTGAAAGGAACAAGGCACATGTTTTCATTAAAACATCTTTTTTGAATTGCATTTAATGAACAAGTTATAAAGTTATTAATATTTTCTGAGTCCAAAAAATAGTTGTTTAACATTTTCTATCTGGTTATTTTTGCTTCTTCCTCAAGAATGTTTGTGTGAATTTAGATACACTGTTTCCACAGACAGCACCTTAGAATCAGTAAAAGAAAGCCAAAAATGGTTTTGAGATATTGTCTTCCCTGTTCCTTTGCTCCAGGTGAGGACAGCCTGAATGCACACCATTCCTTCTATGCCAATCACACTGCTGACAGCCTAGGAGTGATGTCTGAATTCCCACAGTCAGAGCTGTGTGCCACTAATGCTGTCACAGAGTAGGTTTTGAGGTCATCCTCTCTGAAGACACCTCTGATGACCAAACTTCAAGAATGAGCTTCAGGAGGGAGAGCAAAGAGTTCTCAAATAACCCATGGATTGAAAGGCATTTGCAAAGAAATG
>JAWWEV010000001.1:98587261-98635487 GCA_035583235.1 Hafferia zeledoni
TTCAAGAATGAGCTTCAGGAGGGAGAGCAAAGAGTTCTCAAATAACCCATGGATTGAAAGGCATTTGCAAAGAAATGCATTTGTAAACACTTAAACCTATTCTCAGTAAATGTATTGCTGTTGTATTCATAGTACACTATAGGGATGACAAGATTTATGCTTTCTCTTTTTCTAAAAAGTGTATTGAAATCTCAGATCCTATTTTCATGACAAGGAAATTGGCTATTACATAGAATTGTGTTTTGTTAGAATTATTCTAATGGAGTTGTATGATATATCAATTTAGTGCTCATAAAGAATCTGAGAGTTTGATTTCTTCAGGATGCCATGATGAAAAAAAGTTAAGGTACAAAAATTACATCCAAAAATGGACAAACACAGATCACTCTTTATAAAGATAAAACACAGAGAGAGGATAAAAATTTCCCTCCTATATATTAAAGCCACACTGTACTAAAATATATAAATATCACAATATTTACATTGCTAATAGTCTTATCAAGTATTGGAGGATATGCCAATGATCTTAAAAATCAATAGCTGCTTCCAAATGTGCCACTGAATATCATACATTCCATCCTACCTTAGGGTAAATCATAGCACATAGTCCTTTTACAAGCTTTAAGCTTTAGCCATAGCTTGTTAAATTAGTGTGATTTTAATAAGACTTATAATCCTCACATTCATTCACAGAAAAAAATGATGACAATTGTGTCAGCTGGTGTTACTTAAATGTTGTAAACAATTCTTGTTTAGGTTCAAAACTAATTTTCTACTGTAGAAAAAGCATAATAGAAATTGAAGCTACACTATTCCTAGAATTCTTAACTAAAACATAGTGGGATGAGGCTGTTATCATGGAAATTAAATATATGAAAATAAAATAATGATAACTTATCCTAAAATATACTCTCCTACACAGCAACTGAAATCTGGAAATGATTTTTTACTGATTAATTACTATACAAAAATGGCATTAAATAATTTTTTAAAAATATTTTCATGAAGTTGTTAAGCAAGTTCCAGTTCAAATAAACCACTGAAAAGTATAAAATTTTCTAATAAGATTAAAAATAATGGGCATAAAAATATATTTTGTTTGGCAATGGTAAACAGTCTTTCCCATACATTTATGACAGTCCTTCTACAAAATATATTGTCATTCTTCAAAGAGATTAACCTTAGTGCTTTTAAGGAAAACTCAGTTGATATGACCTACTTAAGTGTCCAAAAGTCATTTATCAGGCCTTTATTGGAGGTTGTTATGGAAAGTGAGTAGATATTAAATGAGAACTGAATTTATGCCTCAGTTTGTAGGTTATAGTGCAGGAAAGTTACCAGCAAAGCTGCGTATGCATGTGTCCTGAGATACCTGCTACTCTGTTCTGAAGAAATTTAAAGTGTGTGTCAGAAAGTTATATATGCTAGAAAATCTTGTTCATAACCATAAGGAATAAATATGTAAACACAGAGCAGTAACAGTATAAACCTTCTTTGAACAGGTTAGAACACTTTCAACACTAAGACTTGACCTAACATATTTTTTATATTTTTACTAGATTAGCTTTGAAATTGCCATTGTTATTCAAAATGTTTGTTTTGGAACTCCTGGAAAATAAACCACCAAGATTACACAGAACATAACTGAAGGAATGCACCCATAGGGATTTCCTATAAGCGTCACAGTTGCTGAGCTGTTGAGGGACTGGGCATTGATGATAAACTCCCCCTGCTAACACATTGAAATTATATTCAAACTTCTTTTATTGTGACCTTCTATGCCCTTTCATTTTGCTTTTTTTTCAATATCTCACTTTATTTCTCATTGACCTATTATTCTCATAGTTCTCACTGAATATTCCTGTCCGCTCTACAGAGGTTCAAAGATTTTTTTTTTTTCCCCCCCAGTATTTATTTGCCTGAAAAATAACACAAATTCCAGATTAAGAAGTACATGTATTATAGAAACACATGTCAAAAAGCTTTAATTGCTTAGAACTGCTTCCTCAATTTCCTGACAACACTGACTGCCTGGCAGTGTGTAGGTGCAAAATGAGAATAGCAGAGCTAATAAAAAGAGCAATTATAATTCTTGTAACTGGTCAATATTAAGGGCATAATTCCAAGGACATCAGCAGTGGACAGCCATCTATAGATTTGCCTGCAATCTTCATTTCCCTGTTTTGCTTAAGCTTTATGAGAATATACAATACAAATAATGCTTAACAAAGCATCCCAGTAATCCATCTGGGTCTGGAAAAGTAATATGTGCTAACAACATATTATTCTCACAGAAGGGAAAAAAAACTAATAGAAGAAAAGAGTATCTGTGAAGATGGATCCCCCTGACATTTTGGTTTTGTAATAAATATTCTTTAGCAATATCATTTGATTGGAATTTGTCATGCGTATGGTTTATTTTGCTGCCTCAATTTATAACCTTAAAAAAAAAAACAACTTTATAGCTCTGGTGGAGTTGTCATTGTTGCCTACAAACTCTGTTTTGATATAAAAGCAAGCACAAACTGACTTCCCATTTATGTTTCTGGGTTGAATCTCTTCTTGCTATTCATTATTTCAGTATATGTAGAAATATCTGACTTTTCAACAAAAAAATGTGATACTTCAGAAGCAGTGGTTTGGAAAATGTGGGATTATTTGCTTATTTATTCTTCTAGAATTATTTTAGACCGTTTAACTATTGCAGTTTAGGAACGTAAGCTTCTAAGCAGCTTTTTGTTTATTTTGAACAAATACTATGCTTAGTTTCCCAGACAGAGCCCGATACTCTCAGTACCCATCTCACCATTGATTCCTGGGTTCAGAAATTCCACATTGCCTTTTCTTCAGGACACCTTAGATTGAAATAATGTCTCACAAACGTTCTGGACTACAATTTCCGGTGGATTCTTTGTCCCCAAACCTATTTTAACCTTAATTTATTTTGCCAAGTTTGATATCATGTCTGTACTCTGGAAAGTAACTTGCTTTACTACTCTTTGACATGTCAAGATCAAAGCATTCTGTGTGCATTTGGTGCTCCTTTGTATTGCTACTCAGAGCACTCCTAGGCTGTGTTTCTGCTGCTCATCTTGAAAAAATGCTGCATTCGTACCTGTGGTGCTGCTCTTCCCTCTTACCTGCAACAGCAGCAGAGCACTGGTCTGGCAGCCCCGTGTAAGTCATGCAGCAACATGAGAAAGCGTTTGTCACCTGAATCCTCAGTCAAGTCATTTAGATACTTATCCAGCAAGCCAGCTCTATTCAGTAAAATTTAAGACTACTCATATGCTTAAATTTTGATCTTTAAATGAGGTGAAAACCATATCTGTAATTGAACCTTAAAAACTATTTTATCTGCCACTCAGCATTTTTAAATACTTACAAAATTCAGAAGAGTTAGATCAGCATTTACATAAATTGAAAAAAATTGAGACAGAATTACACAATTGCAATACACTTTTATCTTCCCAGATTATCCTCCCAGGTGGTTATAAATACAGATACTCAAACTAGTTCATTTAAAGCTTCAAACTAAGGGGCAGTCAACTGGTACTCCACCTAAAGTGAAAAACCCACTTCAGCAGGATGAATTATTCTCCCCTGAGCTCTTCTCTGCTGTGAAAGTTGCAGCTCAGAACTAAGGAGACAAGCCAGAGAAAGAGGCAGACACTGCAGAGAGGTACACAAAAGTGCTAGGGATGGTTTTACATTTGAAATCTTACAGCAACCCTTGCTGTGCCTTACTCTTATGCTTGGGTATACACAGGAAGTGCATAATATTCCATATGTCTCTGATATTAAACATTAACCTGACCTGGGTTTTTTGCTTCCATGTTAGATGAGCTTCTCCTGTCCTGTTTCCAGGAAGTAAACTCGATATTCCCCAATAGCTCCTGATGATTTGAAATGTTAAGCTACTGACTGCAAAAATTTGCACAAAGATGCTACAGATGAAATCAAATGGGTTGTTTACCACTGTAGCCAAAATACTTTCTCAGTTCACTGCCTCAAAAATAATTTCAAAGTTCGAAAGATTGGATGTGTATTTCACAGACGCAGAAGAAAATGAATGCATTTTTACCTTGTGTGAACATGCTAGAGAATATTAACATTAACTTTTGTGCTTGCCACATAAATATGATGGAATAGAACCTATATTAATTATTCCCCAGCTAGGATGTTAATTATGACCCAGTTTGGCATAGGATAGAAGAGCTTTTAAAAAATCTAAAATACTCTTTTCTATCTTTCTTGAAATTTCAAGGTTACCCTTGAGAAGTTTGTTTAAGACATTATAATGTATAGCAAGAATGCTGATACATAATGTTTTCTGTCATTTCTTTCGAGGTCAGGACCATCTCTTACATTGCATATTGCTTCATGCAAACATGCCCTGATTTCAATTACAGTTTCTAGGTACTACTCTAATTACTCACATTGGAATCAGGTAAAACATCTCCTTTATGGAGCTTCTATAGGTTTTGTTAGTGATATAAGTTAAATATTTATATGAACTCCTTTCCATATTCTTATAGGTAACAGCACCATAAATGAGTCCCATATGCATCAACAAGTCTTTTCAGTAATTGCTGTAATATAATGTGACTGTTGACTGTGTTTCCAGGTGAATCTTTGTGTTCAAATCCACTTATTTTTTGCAAACACTGAGCACATGGAGGACTTGCACATCTCTGGTGGGCAACAACAAGCTCTTCTACTGAACTGATGCACTGGACTTTTAACAGGACCTGGGGTCTTCGATCTTTAGCCCTTGGAAGTATTTAAGGACTCAGTAGAAATTAATCAAAGGTTCCAGACACATGTAAGAAGCTGTGCCTAAGTGTTCAGATTACTCCTGAAGACAGATGTTTAAGGGATTGTAAAAATGAATTAATAAACTAAAACCATATCTATTGCTGTCTCCTTCACTTAAAATGCTATATACTAGTTTGGATTTTAGAACTTTTGTCCAGTTCCTGTTTCTGTCTAAGAATATTCAGATCTTCCCCTCCCAGTTCCATTTGTTCTCTGAGTTAGACATTGCATCAATTTAACTAAAAATAAATTTAAAAAAAAAAGCCAACCCCCCCAAATCCTCCACTAATGAAACTCCCACAATCCTTGTAGCAGGAACCATACTCCATACTCAGGCACTCTTGTAACTGAGATGAAGAGCACTGCAAGGCTGTGGCTTCTGGGTGCCTCAGCTCCAGCAAGAGTGCCCTAACAAGATGGTGCTTCATATGCTTTCTTGCATTCTGGTCCTCTGCCAGCAGCTCACTACTATTGGCCATGCAAGAGCATATTTCACCCTCTCTTTTGTAATTTGCCAAGAAAAATCCTTTTTGATGTGAACTTCTTATTGCAGCACATAATATCACATATATTGACATGTTTTTTTCAAGTGACCAAAATGAGTTTGATATAGAGGTTTTGATTTACGACTAGCCAGATTCAGGTGAAGGCTAGGAAACCAGTTTTTGAGGCCAGGCAGCCCCTGGTAATGTGCATAGATAGTTGCAGAGAAAGATGAAACTTAGCTGCCAGAGGACTTCCCTTCACAAGGGGCTACTGAAAAAAGTTTCTTTAGATTATACTTTTGAATGCAAAATCCTAAAACTGTTTTGATCATAAGTCACTAAGATATTATTACCAGAGTTACTCTGTCAGACTCAGAGGTGCTCTCTGAGTGAAAAGATACTGCTTTTATTTCTCCTCTGGAATGCACATACGATTGCCTTCATTCAGTTTGATGTTTTCATGCTAGCACAGCATCTTTTTTCATTCCTATTTACTCCCATATGGTTTGTTAATTAACTTTTCTTTGGAACTTATGAAAAACGTTCTCCATATTTGCTGAGTCTTTCAGTAAGTGTTCTCTCTTCCTTTGCCAAAGTATACATAGCTTTACAGGTTTGAAATAACCAATTCATAATGTTAGCATGTGGTGGAATATTTGAAGTGCTTGGTATAAAATGTATAAAGCAATAAAAAAAACTATAGCTTGAAAGCTGACAGCAGATAAATAGCTTGTTTTACTAGAAATCCACAGCCCTGATAAAAACAGTAATCTGCTTAAGACACCAAGGAGTCAACTTTTTGTCTCATCTACCTGAATGTTTGTATTTTATATTTTGATATTCTTTTTCTATATGGCATTGCTAGAAAATATATTTAAAGTCAGATGTAATATAAATATAGCTGAGAATCTTTTAAAATGTTTTAACTTGAGGCTACACCAGGAACAACTCAGCTTTTCTGGATTTTGAAGCTAGTCTAACTTTTGGAGGCATAATGTGAATGGAAGAGTATACTAATTTACATTTAACTAGCATTAACATTTTATAAGGTGATACAGTTTTATGCTTCTTTTGGGTGTCTGTTGTAAACAATCCTATAAAGAGAGCATTCTGATGTAGCACAGAATATACTGTGCACCTGGTTTTCACAAAACACTTATCTATTTTTTGTGATGAATCTACTGCCATCAAAGAATCATGAACAAAAACAGCCACTGCTTTCCTTTAGTTCTGCTGGGGCTTTGTACTTCTATCATATGTTGCCCTCCATCCTTTTTGTCATTCATACTTGGGTGAAATGAATACCAAATGCCACTAAATACGAGTGGAAATCTTTCACATTTATTCTGAAGTGGCTACAAAGAGTACTGAACAGTAGAGAATCAGACCAAGATTAAACTTCTGTTTAACTTTCTATGTAAATTCAAATTAAGTATAACTTTTTGAATTGAGATAGAGAAGGACATTAAAATAGACTTCAGAGAGGGAAAAAGTGGAGTAAAGTTAACTCTCAATTGGAATTTCTGTTAGCACAAAGTCTTTCTCACTATGAATCACACAGTGAGCATACATCACTCATGATAGCTATGGAGCTGTAAGATTTGCATCAGCTTAGGATGTAACCAGTATTCAAGTGTAGTATCTGCTTACAATTAGCCATGAATTATTTTACACAAACAAAGCCAAAGACATATTATTTTAGTTTCCTCCATAAAACTCCTTTTGCTTGCCTATTAGCAGATGCCACGTATTTCCTCTGCCAAAATCAATGTTATACTGGAAACAGAACACATTCAAATTTTATGTCAAAACACTACCTTAATTAACATCTGGCCATTCCCAGAGACAAAATTCTAGACCATATGGATCTCAACCCAGACTCAGTATGGCAAGCCTTAAATTTCTAAATACTTTTAATATTTTTTGTATTTCACAAGTATACAGAACTAACTTTTGTTGACCTCAAAAACAGAACTTGTCCAGTATAGCTAATATTCAGCTAAAGTAAACAATATTTTGTGGAGGATCAAAGGATGTCACATGACAATCAATGTGATTTAAGGTAGAATGCCATTAATTGATATACTGGAAACGGTTTATATACATATCATTAAGCTACATTTCTAATTGGTTATATTCCATATCTCACAAGTCCAGTGTTTTGAAGAAACATCCTGACTGTTCTCAGGTGAATCTCCAGAATTCTGTGAGAAGCTTGAAGAGTTTTTATGAGAAAGTTCTGGGGAGTTGCTGTGAACTCCCGGGGAGTGATTTCTCCTTTATCAGTCAACAGTAGTTTTGGCCTTGTTTATTCTTTGTTGGTAGCTGCTTCAATCTCACAGGGTCAATACAGTCTGGATTGTTCATATGCCCATTTTCTGTAAGAAATCCCTCAACATTCAGCTAAAGATCTTTTTGCTATTTTCTAGCTTTCAGTAGACACCGGAATAAAACTTAAAGAACAGAGTTCAGTAGAAAGAGATTAAACACTCAATATAGGCAAGAGAAGATATAAAGAGGATACACAATTCTATCCATTACAGAGATCAAATAGCAAACACCTGGTTAAGACAGGGGGAAAGAGTGTCTCTTGTGATTTCTTCCTTTACACCAGAGAAAGCTGAGGCCTGTGTGACACCAGCAGATCTGGCTATTAGTGCAACTGTTTAAGTGAAATAATAAGTCTCTTGTGTTTCCTTCTTTTCCAGCCACAAAAAGGTGAGGCTTGGCTCACACTTACATCAAACACTACATTTAAATACTGTAGTTTACTTTCTCTTCAGGGAAGTCACCCATCAGGGTCACCAGGCTAATCACAAACCACTTTGAATCATTGGAAATGTGAAGAAAGTAGGAGTGGGAGAGGGAAAACAGGACATTACATTGCTAGTGACATTCCCCAGCTTTTTAACTTTTTTCCTCTGATACTTCTGTGTGCTTCTCAGCATCATACAAAGGATGATTCTCTGTCCCCTGAGCTACCATTTAAAAAAAAAAAAAAAAAAGCAAGACTTTTTGAAGAAGTTTAGCAAATTCTTTTTCCCTTTTCCCCTGCAGTTCATTTATTCTGCCTCTTTTCTTTCTTTTCTTCCAAATGGTGTCTCACTGTCTGATCCATGAAAGCCTCCCCTCCCACCTATTAGAGCTGGGAGCATAGCAACTGAGTGACACTCTATCAATAGCAATTCTGGCTACTAGCAGAAGGTCTTGCTTGTTTCTTCCCGGTTGGCAGGAATAGGAAAGTACTCAAAGAGATTACATCTGACTTGAAATTTCTATGAGATACAGCAAGAAACTAAACTAAGCTAAATAAAATAAAGAATTGCCTAACTAAGACAACATTTCCTTCCAGCATCTGCTATTTATACTGATTCCGGGTATTAAAAAAGTCTTGCTCCAAACTTTTCTGAATTGCTAAGTGGCCTGGATGAAAACAAACTTTCTGAAAACAACTTCAATCCCAGTTTTGACTTTTTCTTGTAGACAATTACTCATTATTGTTTGGATCTAGAAACACAAATGTCTCTTGAGTTCAAGCTCTTTCAGTCACCATAAAATTATTTACTTGATGCTGTATCATAATCCTTGTCTCAGGTCCCACACATTCAGTATTATCCTGCTGCTGGGAGAAATCACCAACAGCTACTCCTTCTTAGTAGGGTACAACATCACAGTCTGTGTTGAGGCTGTGAATCAACATCTCATTGTCAAAACAGACAAGAGACCAGCCCACAAACCAAAGCAGAAGATTATGCTGTTATTTTGACTGATGAGCTTCCCAATAACTGCAGTTGGATTTAAATATATGATCCATTAAATACACATTCTTTAACCTAAAGTACCCTTTGATGTTTAAATGGAAGGGATTTTTATGGCTGAATTATGGCATAATGCATAAGGGTAAGCTACAAAAAAGAAAAATGGTATAAACTTAACTAGACAAAAGAATGTAGGAAATCTGAACCCATGAGTCTGGATTCACTTCTGTTGTCACTATGCCCTGTTTGAATGACCAGGCTAAGCTAAAAGCAAAGTAGAATGTTTTCAGACTTAAGATTTGTTCTTCATTTGGAGACAAAATAAATGATGCAAAGTGAGAGATTTTTTTCTCAAAAGTAATCTCTACAGAGATTTTATTTCTTTGAAACCAGACAGCAACAAACTTCATATTATCAGCTTTCTCTAGAATAATTCTAACACACTCAATTTTACCCTGGCTTCAAATTCACCTTATGGTGCATTTCTGACCCCTCTGGCAACTAACCATGTCCCTGTTGTGTCCCTGCCTGTGTATTCATGGATTGTTCTGGATAGGCAAGTCCAATGTTTCTACAATGTCTTGGGAGAGATTTTAGTTGTGTGAGTGTGAATCCTGGTTTGCTACTTTGCCTCATAGTTAGAGAATAGTTCATGGCCTCTCTCATTTTGCAGAAAAGATGTAGTTTTTTCTCTTCAAGATGTGCAATATAAGAAAGATATTAAGCTACTGTAGAGTGACCAAAGTAGGACAACAAAGATGGTGAAGGGCCTTGAAGGGAAACCATGTGAGGAGTGGCTGAGGTCACTTGGTCTCTTCAGCCTGGAGAAGAGGACACTGAGGGGATTCTGGACCATCTCTGATAGTTTAGAAACACTTATATCGAGTGATGTACCTGTTGCGTCTTATTCTAATAACATTTTATACAGATAAAATGGTATTTACCTTGCAACAATCTTTGCCCATTGGAATTCTTGATAAGAAATATTAAACAACATTTCAGGAATCTAATCCAAAGTTACCCAGCTGAACTCCTACTAAAAGGGCTGAAAGAGTTATACTTACAATATATGTAACCTAGATTTTAAGGCATCAATACAATAGTAGTTTTCTTAAGTCTTTGGGGTCTGTTAAAAAATGGATAGGTAAAGAAAAGATACATGGATCCCAGCAGGGATCCAAAAGAATATGGGATACCAATTTTTTTGTACCTTAGCAAGTTTGATGATTTTCTTAATAAGGCACACATCTTTTTAAGGATAGCTCCAATAGCTCATCCAGTGATTTCAAACTGGTTAGTAGATGTCCATTTAATATGGTTTATTAATAATGATATTTTTAGAGTATTATTGCTACAATATGTCACTCCAGTTCCAGAGAATTCTGGGAATGTTATCTTCTTCATTTGAACTTCCCTGTCTCTGTCTATATACATAAAATGCCAAAAATTACTTCCAATTTCTTGACATCAGAAAGAGAGTCTCTTTCAGAAGAAAGTTGTTACGCACAATATTCTGCTCTGGTTTTGTGTTTATATTCATTTTTTTCCACACATCTGTGTTATTTCCCAAGGTGTCCAGAGCCAGCTGGATATACACTTGTTAAAATATATTCCTCATTCTGTAAGTATTAATGGTCAGCAAGATCCCAAGACAAAGCAATATTTCTTCTTTATTGGCTAAAAACAGTTAAAAATGGTAATGGCCCAGACTGTAGGAAGTGAGACATGAGGATAGAACTTACAGAAATATTCTCATATGAGTCCAGATCTAAAAATTTTGGAAAGTACCATTAGGTGCACATCAGTGGAAAAGAAAACAAGGTACAACCAACTATACACACATATTTATCCCATGCCTAATTCCAAAATACATTACTGTACACCAGTAAGATCCTCAGTAGGTTCATAGGCCCCCAAGTAAATGTGCACTTGAGTAGAAAGCCAGTCCTTTGTCGAAAGGGATATTTAATTCACCTATCCTTATGAAATTCATTAATAGGTCTCAATTAGGAGGACAGTCTTACCAGTATCCATACACAGACACCAAAAAGAGGTAGGCTATTCCAAATGCATTCCTGCCCTGAATCACCATATCTGGGGGAAAGAAAGGGAATGCTAAAGTTAGGTGCCTAAAATTAGTCTGTGGGGATTCCTCACAACAATCAAAAGGAATATAGCTTGAATATACAAAAAAAAAATTAGACTGGGCAAAAAATTCCCACTATCTGAAATAATTTTATGATTGAATATGAGCCACCACTCTTAAAATTGGCCACTCTAACAAACTTTTGATGAGGAACATAACAGCAAATCTTCTGGCCCTGATTAGGTTGTTCCTGCATTTTCTGTAATCGTTGCTTTTAAAATTAAAAAGACAGGTGACAACACAAAACATGGGAAAAGGCAGAGGAGGGTTAATTTGCTACAGAAGAACAGAATTTCTAATAACTGTTGCTTAAAGGTTCCCCTGGCTCTCCTTTCAGTCTCCTTAATGAAACAATCAATGCATTTTTACAGGTGTACAATAGCATAAAATGTAGAAATTAAAATACAATCTAAAACACCATGTCATATTCACAAGGAGACCCTTGGTAAAGAATATTTGTGGATTATGGGAGGGGAAGCATGAAGAGTCAATAAGGCTTACAAATTCCCACTGTATGTGATGATTCAGCATGAGTAATGAGTACAACCTCTACACTTTTAAATGAATAAGCTTCAATGTCTAGTCTTTTATAGAGGATGGTGAAGGAAGAATGAGGCTATTAGATATGTATTTTCTTTGTACTTTGTATTATTCTCATAGGCTTATACGGTGTTTTATTTCTAACTGTAGATAAATGTTGTAAGGGTTTTGCTACCTGCTGACAAGGGCTACATAGCAGGTCAAATTATCCCTTAAATACACACATATGTCCTTCACTCAAGGAGATATATAGGTCACAGCAATCTCAGGCACACCAACAGGTTGGGTGAAGAAGTGATTGACAGCACCCTGTGGAGAAGGACTTGGGTGTGACGGTTGATGAAAATTTCAACATGAGCCAGCAGTGAGACCTCACAGCCCAGAAAGCCATCCATGTCCTGGGCTACATCAAAAGGAGCATGGCCAGTAGGTCAAATGAGGTGATTCCCTCTGCTCTAGTGAGACTCTACCCGGAGTACTGCCTACAGTTCTGCTGTCCCCTGCATAAGCAGGGCATGGAATTGTTGGAGGAAGCCCAGAGGAGGGCCATAAGGTTGATAAGAGCACTGGAGCACCTCCCCTCCAAAGACAAGCTGAGAAAGTTGGGGCTGAAAAAGAGAAGATTGCCTGGAGACCTCACAGCAACCTTCCAGTATCTGAAGGGGGCCTGCAGAAAATCCAGAGGGGGACTCTTTGTGAGGAACTGTAGTCACAGGACAAGCTACTTAACATTTTATGATTCTATGATTATACACCAGCATCATGGCTCAGACTTACCAGAAAAAAACCTGCTGAAAACCTTTTGGATGAATTAATTCCAAAATAATCTTTTACAGGCTACAAAGCAAGTTCTTTCATAGGAACATGGGAAAGAAGGGTATGTCATTCACTTTTGAACTCAGAGCTGGCCTGATCTAAGGAGTTCAAAATCTGTGGATTGTGAAGAATATCTTTTGTAGATGGGATCAAAAATACCTGATGTGCTTGTTCACACATAAGTACAGATTAGGGAAGGAGAGTGAAAAGTAATTTAACTTCCAATAAAAAACTCCCAGTATGCTTAGATCTAATCCCTCTGGGGATTATAAATATGTTGTTGATACTAGTCAAAATGCTGCTAGGATCATCATCATCATCATCTCTACATGTTCCCATTTCTAGCCTGTATGAAATCTAAACTGTTTGCTTTCATTATCCTACCCCTGTGCATCCCATTTAACACACACTTATGGCATAGGATTCCCACGTTAATTCTACAGGTATTTTTAATTTTCATAGCTCATTATAAAGCAACTGAAAAAAAAAAAAAAAGAAAGAGAGAGAGAGAGAGAGAGAAAAGAGAAGGCAGCTTTGTAGTTCTTAGTTTCTTCTCTAAATTTCTGTGGGTAGTTTAGTAGGATAGTCTAGTAGTTTATCTGCTAGTGTCAGGCAGCTCCCAGTGATCTGTGTTGCGCTGCAGGCCCTTCCATCCCTCCTCCCTCTCCATCCTTCCAGAGCCATTTATGGATATTAAGACCAAAGGATGGCAAAGTTTAGCTGCAGGGAGATACAGTCTCCGAGATTTTCATGTGACTGGGAGTCCTATATGCTTCCAATGCCTTCCTTACCTCTTTCCAAGCCAAATCCAAGCTACTATTTTTTTCCTGTACGCTTCCCATTTTAGATTTCTGTTTGCAGAGAGAAAGACATCAGCATTTAAATTGTCTTTACACCTGTATTAAGTTCTCCATCAGCTGCCAGCATTTTTAGAGCAGCTTTGGAATCACTGCTGTATTTGAGATGCTTTACCACCATGATGTATGCAGGGAGCCGGAGCTCTCTGACATGATGAATAGTAAGAAGAAATTAAGAAGTGAAATGATTAATTATCATTCCTCTAAATTAAAGAAAAACAGATCTCCAAATGAAATTAAAGCATTAAAATGAAACATAACTCAGTTACTGAACTTAGAGTCACAGAGTACTCTGTGGCTGATACAGTGAATAGTTTCAAAAAGTAAAATCCAAAGACAAGCTTCAGCAGTGGCATGCAAATAGATAAAGCAGAATATCACAACATTCCAGAAGTTTTTAAAGTTCTCATAGCCAGAAGCTGTGTTGTTTGATTTGCTAAGCAGAGTCAGCAATTGAGTGCACTGAGCTAATGGAGCTTCAGTCTGAACCATGTAGACACACATCTTCCTACCTTGGATGCTGTAATGTAAGCAAGTAGTATATTCTTCATTTAATAGTGTCACTGAGCTAGGAACTGTTCTCTAGCTAAACAAGTTTGTTTTCACCCTGAAAAAGTGTTTAATGCCTGTATCAAACTGAGAATGTGTGGTGCAGAAGTGTAGTTTGTGGCTGGTACTGAATATCCATATCTGTGTGGTACTGTCAGCAGCCAACTCACATTTTTGGACTGCCTTCAGAGTCTACTGTTGGCAAGCTGTGAACACTTTGCATTTTGCACAGCCATCAGAAGCCTACAGACATCTGTAGGTTTCTACACTCATTTAAAGTAATTTAGATTTACTCATTTTTTTAAAAAAATGCCCACATTTATTGCAACATATCTCTTCTGCAGCTGATTTAAGTTGCTGAATCCGCTTCTTTATCTGCCTGTTATAGCTTCACTGATTTCTTCTAAGGTTTTATGCTCTGCACTGTCACACATTTTTAAGTAAGCATATGTTGTTCTGAGTAGGACATAAAATGATTCTGAAGTATGACCTCTCCTGTCAATTCACAGCTATGGTAAGAGCAACCTCTTGTTTTCTAATCTAAAAATCAAGGGTTCCTTTCTTTGTTCACAGTATACCAAGAAAAAACAAAAAGGAATATATTTCAAGTGTTTCCCTGAATAAGCCATTACCTTGAATAAGGCTTTTGTAATGCCAATGCACTGTGACTCATGTAATTCAGATGTGAAGCTAATATGCTGTTTGAAAATGTACCCGCTGCTGAGACGATTCCTAAACAGGGAGTCAAAGAAGTGATTATTAGATAGGACAAGACATGAGCTGAATTACTGAAATGTGCAATAAAGAGACCTCAGCCTCTACAATTTGCTTGTCAAAAATGAAGCTTTTAATCAATTTAATCAGTATAACAATATATTAGCTCAGCAGCCTGCCATCTCAGCATGTAATTTTAACTATAAAGAACATTCTACAAACACTATAAAGCTTCAAAGTGCTCTTTAAAAAGTCTCTAAAACATAAACAAGGTTTTTAATAGCCTGTGTCAGCAGGACTAGAACAAATCACAGGAATGTAATGAAGAAGACTTTTTTTCCCCCCTAGAAAGGATTCTACAGCCCTTTTTAGATACACTCATTCTTCTGTGGAGGCCAAATTTAACCTTGATTCATCATTTTCTCTCCAAAATCCCACAATTTCCATGCCTCATGGAGCTACTTATACTAATCTTCATTAGTTCTCTCAGGATGCTGAAATCTTCCATTCCTAATTCCAACAGTATCCTGACATACACACTAAAACACAAAGGAATGTTATAAAACAGTATTAAGGGCAGTAAAAATATTCTCTTTCAAACTGTGGTGTTAGAATAAATTTTCATAGGAAAGTATTACTGTGCATTTTCAACAAGCTGAAAGAAAATTAAATCATCATTTGTATTATTTTGTTGTTTTAAAACATTTCAACGCAGGAATTACTGTAATTAATTTCTCTCATGTTTCCAGTTTTCCAGTATCTCACTGTGAAAATCACCTCCCCAAGCCTCCCACATGCACACAAGTCATCACGTATTTGAAAGTGAAGAAAGCTAAGGGTTCAGACACATATGCAAGAGGGCTTGACACAAAAAGTAGCATATATAAACACTTTTTTCTGTATGACTATGAAAACTTGCAGTAGTATTTTAATGCAGTATAGTCTATAAATGAACTTTGGGCTCACATCACAAATGCACAATTCTCTGTATCCAGGAGACTGTGCAAACTGTTTTCTACTCTTCCACCCTCCAATGCACCTGGTTTACTTCACAATTATGGGAAAGGACACCTATGGCTTTAATGTTATGTAGTGTCTTTTCTCTTTCGGAAGTCAAACAAGGGAGCGGTGATAGAATCTTGCACAGGAATGGAAAAGTGTTGTGTGAATTGCCCTTCCGTCAAGCTGAATGTGAGAAAAGCCTAATACAAGCTAGTCCCTGAAGAAAACTATTTGTATCTTTGTTCTGTAAAAGGAGAAAATTAATTCTCAGTTCTCCGAGACAGAGACAGCATGTGCAAAAGGGCAACAGCTGCACTATCATATTTGAGTCTTAGAAGTCTATCCAAATGGAAAAACAGATGTGAATTTGGAATAAATGTGAGGACACTTCTTGCTCAATGCACCAGGAACAGGGACACAAGAAGGCAGCAGATTAAATCCCAGACTGCCATTCATGCCTAGGCAAAGAATATATGTGAAGCATTGCATTAAAGAAGAGACACTGCACAGCTGTGAATCAGTAGAATTAGCAAAGGATTTCCCACCAATTCAATAATTTTCAACTTTAATAGAAATGTTCACAAAATAAAAATAAGTTCATGAAGGAAAAGTACATAAACCATAGGTCATAGTCAGTGCACAGGTTACTTTGAAAAAGTACTCTGCATATCTAGATGTAGCAACTTCTCTTCCTATGAAGTGCAGTGGGATCCTGGCATGTTTATAGCTTCATATTTATTGTACAAGTAGGTAAGTTACTTGTCATCAGTTTCATAAAATGGGTTTTTCTAGGGTTCTGTGAATTCCTGCAGTTTGCTGGTAACTTGCAATCAGCTATTAAGGAGTAGTCTGTACTTCATTTTTTTAGTTCCTTCTAATGTAGCTCTTATCCTTTGATTACATATGAGTACATCTGTTAACATTGGTGAAAACAGCCAGAGTGAACTCACTTCCATGATGTCCATAACCCTTTTATAGGGCTCACATGTGGATATTTCATAAATTTTAACTAGGTTAAACACACTGAACGAATCATTCACTTTAAGGAGTTTGCGTGGTCTACTTCTGTTTCAGAGCTTTGAATTCTAAAGTAATAAATACACAAATAAAGTTCTGCCAATAGCCATTATCATACAACTGAAAGAGGTAATCAAACCCCACAAGACATTTCCAATTTACATGTTGTATTAATTTGATTGACCATAAATGATGTGTTAGTCCAGTCAAAATATATTCCATAGCATCAAAACCCACATCTGCTAGGGAATTCTAACATTCTAGGCACTACATCTCTTGTAAAATAATCCTTCTATATCCATCAACAGCTAATTATGTTAGACAGCTAATCAATTCAATTATTAGCCAAATATTTCAAATCCTTGGCTTGGTAAATCTTCATTTACTGCAACAAAGGGTGTAGTTACACAATATGTTCTCTCTGGTGGAGAAATTAGCTAAAGAGTTGCATTCCCCCTCCTTATTTTAGCATTCATTCTCATGCTAATGTTATATTCATCATCCTTAATACAATTGCTTATGGGACCACAATGTAAACCAGGTCACTTAGATTATTTTGATTTCAGAAAGAAACACCAAAAAACCTTTCTGCTTATAGCATAGAACAAGTGAAAATAGAAAAGATTGTGATGGAGGGCAGGAAAGCGTTCAGAATAAAAACACATCTAGATCCTGGACTGCAAACAGCCTAAAGATTTTGAAATACATGTGGCTTATTTCCCAGGAGAATGTTTTAATTACCTGCATACAAAATACCTGGAAGGAGCCAGATGTCAACCTGTTTAGTCATCAGACAGGAGCACAAGGCCAACAGGGCTGGCAGTGGCAAGTTTGTTCTTTGGTAGAACTCTCTGTCCTAAATTGACACAAATTTTTCACTTTTTCATTCCAGTCACAAAATATAAACAAAGCCAAACTTGGCAACATAGAACTGAAAACACAAGTCTCCTTGTTTAATTCAATGTCTAGTCATGAAAGAGTTGGGTCTATATTTATTTACTTCTTTACAGATCTTGTATTTCTTCTGGTGCCTCAGAGGTGGCCAGAACAGCAAATACGCATTTAGGTTTAATATTCCCTAGCAATGGTAATGACTTCCTATTCATGATCTAGCTTTTTGTATGCTGCCTATCTGAGGACCAAATTCTCTCTTCTTTATCTGCAGTGATTAGGTTTTCGACTAAATTTCCATTTTCCATTTTCACTATTGTAGTATCAGGTACATAATTTTTAGACATTTTCTGTTCAAACATTTAAGTTGACTCCTTGGATTTTGCTCAGATCTTGTGGTATTCTTTGAAAAAATCAAATGAAAGGAGTTCTAAAAGAGAAAAGTCTATCAGACTGAGAGATCTGTTCTGCCCTGAATACTCCTTTTGGTCATTTTTGTAGAGGGGCATCACAATTACTAATCTTCTGTCAAGTAGTACCTCCTAGTACCTCACCAGCTTGCCAGGACTAATGATAAATGATGGAAAGTGGCAATGGGAGAACTTTCACTAGCTCTGTCAGTACTCTTGGGTGGATCACATTTGTCATAGCCTTGTGTGCATCTAAATATAGTATTTATTCCTCTTACCTGACTGTGGAGTGATTCTAGACAACAGCAAACTACACTTTTTTTTTGTTTACAGCAAACTACACTTTTACCTGGTCAAATGAAACCTACTGTAATGACATAGCTTCTATGCTGTGTACAGTTTTCATTTTCTTGTTGTGTCTCACTACTTTTAAAAAAAGTATTTAACAGCAGCATGACTACTGATCTTGTAAAATTTATTTGATAGGAACAAATAGAAGGAAGACAACAAACCTATTTTTCACTTTACAGTTGAGTGGATTCTTCATTCTGAACTTGTAGAGGTCAATATACTAGTCCAGCTGTCAGATTGTTAACATATATATGTCTTTATAGAGAGAGGATTAGACAAGTTAGATATTTATTTATATTATATACCCTTAGAATACTGTCTTTAAATGTAATAAATCCTATGTATAAGAAATTGAGGTCTTTAAGAATTTTCAAATTACACTACACCATAGCAAAAAGATTAATCTGTATTAGGCTGATTTTAAAGAAAGGCCTAAAATCTAATATAGTTGCAGGAAAGATTGTTGATCAATATTCTTTATCCCTTTACCATATCAATCTTTATATATATTCTGAACATATTTCTAGTATTTTTCCTGTGGGTATTGATGGGAAAACTAGTACAAAAGATACTATAAACTAAATAGGAGCCTGGTAATTAATGTGCAAATGCTAGCATAACTGGACTTTAATTCTCTAGAAATGACAGCTACAGACAAATATGATGTGACTTACAGGAGCATCAGGATATAAACAAAGACAAATCTTTACATTAAGACTCAGAACAGTAATATTCTAAAAGCTATTAGTTTTTCCTAGGTACATATTAATCCCTTTAAAATAGATCTGTCAATCATATGTACAGCAAACAGTCAGATTCTTAGAAAATACAAAAGTATAAAGTAAAAACAAACTACATTTTTTTAAAACCTGATACTTAACACAGCTTCTGCAGCCCTGCCATTTAATGCTGTCCCTACAACTTCTGACCATTTTATGAAATGATCCATTTATTCTTCCTTCCATTCTGTTGAGGCGTTTGGGCACAGATCAATCCTCCTCACTGGAATGTGGAGTCATCTGTTTTCTAGGGTCCTGCAAAGCATTACACAGAGCTCTCCATGGATCTCTGACTCCATTAAAGTGGTCTCACATTTACTTTGACCATGAGTCTTCAGGTCATTTAATTTATAACCGTTCTTTCAGTTCAAGACTCTTCTCATGTCAAATCTTTCCTTAGTATAATCTGTCAAAGATGGTTCTTGGTTAATAGCTTTGATGAATGTGCCAACTGTGTATATTTTAATGTAATAACAAAAAATTGAAAGCTTTCTGTTACGGGATAAGAAAAACCCAAAAGCTCTAAAAAGACTGTGTCCAGACATTCCTGTATGTTTTTCTTGCCAAAACTGCTAATACTACTGACTGAACAGCACCTAAGCTAGGATTCTGCTTCAAAATCAACAATGTGTAGATAATGCCATTCTCATTTTACAACAGATACATTAAAGTTAGCTTCATGTTCATTCATACAGTCACAGATACAAAGCATGTCCATACGTACTCTGACTATTAATGAAGTCCTGTTCCTACTGACCTAATCATTAATTTTTTCATTGACTGATTTAGGAGAAAGGGAAGGCAAACTTCAGCTTAAAGGGGGAAAAATGATACAAAACGTGTAGAATATTCCAGCCCCTGGCTGTCCTCCTCCTGGCTGGGCTGGGATTGGTCCTGGCTGACAGGCCCTTCCCTGATATCTTCCATGGGGAGCCCTCATGAGCCCCAAGGTGTCCTGCCAAATTATATTAATGTATAAAGAAATTTACTATACTTGAGCATTTTTAAACTTTTCTTGTAAATATCCTTAATGTAAGTGATTAAATCTCAATATATTTCTTCTTGGCGTTTTTTTTGGTTAAGCAATAAAACAGCGGAGGGTTGTATTGAGAGGGGTTTTTTCCCAGTCTGGAAAGCTTTGAGTCTTTATCTAACAAACTACTTTTAAATGCCACTTTGTATATTCTTGGACATAAAGCACTACATAATGCATCCATATATTGAAAAATATATTAAAAAACCCCACTCAGATAACATTGGTTACAAATTTCCATGAAACTGTAAACCACAGAAAAAAGAATTGTTTAAGGATTTCTACTGGAATAAAAACGTAAATCACAGTTTGAATATTTTTTTCTTGTCAAAATAATAACAAAAAATAGTAAAATAGCAACTTTACCATCACATATAAATTGAACTAAAGATAATGAACAATCCTGTGAAAGAACTGTAATGAAAGCAGACAAAATTATAAAAATAAATGCTAATATGAATTTTTTAATAGATCTATGGAAAGAGAATGAAGGTATATAATCTTACCTGCAATTTAATGTTTCATTAGAGAGAAAAATATACTCTTCCATTGGGTGTCGATGTGGTGTTTCCCAGCCTGCAACACAACAAATGTAGTTAGCCTAAATACAGACATAAATATCTTTGAAGATATTAGGAGTCTTTCTATGATGGACTAATGGAATATCACATTATATTTAAGAAACTATAAAGTCATTTAAAAAACTATAAACTCACTCAATATCCAGTGTGCTTTCTCCCCTGCAGTATTTATTTCCTTTCTAGCAGGACTGCAATCTACCCACGTTATGTTAAGTTAAAGCATGTACGAATCATATTTATCTCTAAATAATATTGAAAATTATTCCCAAACAGTTATTAATCACAATCAAGAAGGACATACATACATTCTAACCTTGTTCATGGTTGTACATGTAGTCCAAAGGTTTTCAGAGGACTCAGAATAAGGATTTCTAGAAATCTCTGATAGACTGACATGACTGTCTGAACTTAACCTCTTCTAAAAAAAACAATGGGCACAAGTATTACTCAGGACATATTTGTAGAGCAGTAACAGCTCTTGAGAGGACTCAGAGTGACTAATAGAGATCTTGGATAGACTGACATGACTGTCTAAACTTAACCTTTTCTAAAAAAACAACGGGCACAGGTATTACCCAGGACATATTTGTAGAGCAGTAACAGCTCTAAACACATTACTTAGAAAGAACAAAGTGTAAATAGTGGTTCTTTTTTCCCCCAGCACACTGGTTTATAGAATAAAGAACCAAGAAAGCATGTTAAACTTCCACATCTTCTGTCCTTTCTGACTTATTTTGCCCAGACAGCAGTTGGGGTATTGCCGTGTTCCCAAATTCAGTGTTCCCACTGAAACACTCCAAACTATGTCTATTCACACACTTACTGCTTCTCCTTCAGTGTGCTGGAGAGGAAAATTGGAGGCACAAAAGGTAAAGATCACAGGTTGAGATAAGAACAATTTACTGGAAAGAGTAATAAGATAAGACAATGAACAGTAACAGCAACAATATTAATAACAGGGTGCTCACCACACAGAACTGGTCACTTCCCTGACCACTCCACCACACTACCCTTCCCACTGCCTCCTGCACATGACCTGAGGGAGCATGGAATAATCTCAGGGTCCTGGTCATGCCCCACCTGGCTACTGCAAAAAATAAACCTGTTCTGGTAAGAACCAGGACATCAGGTTGGACAGAGAAGATGATTGTAAAGTCCTGCTTATCAAACCTGATTTCCTTTTATGACAAGGTAACCCACCTAGTTGATCAAGGGAAACCAGTTGATGTAATCTTTTTGGACTCAAGCAAAGCTTTCAATAGCATCTCTCACAGGATCCTTCTGGACAAAATGTCCATCCCACAGCTGTATAAACACATTTTCTGATGACTGAGCAATTGATTCATGGGTCAAGCACAGAAGGCAAGAGTGAATGGGGTGACATCAGACTGGTGACCTGTCACTAGTCAGGTTTCACAGGGCTCCATTTTGGGCCCTGTGCTCTTCAACATCTTCATAAACTACGTGGATGCAGGACTTAAAGGGATACTAAGCAAGTTTGCAGATGACCAAAACTGGGAGGAGCTGTTGACTCCCCTGAAGCCAGAGAGACACCAACTCCATGAAGTTCAACAAGGGCAAGTGCCGGATTCTGCACCTGGGATGGGGCAACTCCAGATATATGTACAAACTGGGGAATGAGATGCTGGAAAGCAGTGCCTTGGAAAGGGTCCTGAGGGTCCTGGTCAACAGCAAGTTGTATGTGAGTCAGCAGTGCCCTGGCAGCCAGGAAGGCCAGTCATGTCCTGCGGGGGACATCAGACAAAGCATCACCAGCCAGGCAAGGGAGGGGATTGTCCCGCTCTGCTCTGCACCGGGGCAGCTTCACCTTGAATATTGTGTGCAGTTTTGGGCACCACAATATAAGAAAGATATTAAGCCATTAGAGAGCATTCAAGGAGGACAATGAAGATGAGAAAGGGCCTTGAAGGGAAGCTGTATGAGAAGCGGCTGAGGTCACTTGATCTGTTCAGCCTGGAGAAGAGGAGGCTGAGGGGAGACCTTATTGCAGTTACAACTTCCTCACGAGAGGAAGAGGAGGGGCAGGCACTGATCTCTTGTCTGTGATGACCAGTGACAGGACCTGAGGGAGTTGCATCGGGTGAGGTTTAGGTTAGATATTAGAAAAAGTTTCTTTACCCAGAGGGTGGTTGGGCACTGGAACAGGCTCCCCAGAGAAGTGGTCACAGAACCAAGAGTGACAGAGTTCAAGAAACATTTGAATGATACTCTCAGGCACGTGATGTGACTCTTGGGGACAGTCCTGTGTAGAGCCAGGAGTTGGACTTAATTGATCCTTGTGAGTCCTTTCCAACTTGGCATATTTTTTAATTCTGTGATAGTAATCTTTTAACCATCGTAAACCCAAAAGACAATACCTAAAAGATTGTAACAACTCCTTTACATGTTTTTTCAGTACATCTTTCCAGTTAAGTTTTATCTGCAATACCTGTATATTGTAGGATGATTACTGGTACCCACCTATAGGAGAATGACACAATATTTCATCAACAACGATTGCTTTACTACATATAGTAAATGTTGAAAATATAGAATATCTTTTCTTCCTGACATAGATTGGCAAAAATATTTGGCTCTAAATGAAGGCAGCAACATAGGGATTAGTGAACTTTTGAAATCATACATATTAAAGTACTTTTTTGAACTAATGATTAGGTTTCAATATTTAGAATATGTTGTGCGTTGTCCTTTAGAGCCGTGTGGCCTTTTATAGGAGGAAAATCATACAGCAACCTTCTTTTATCTCGTATTTGTATCTCTCACACATGATGAAGTCTTAGGTGTACAAATGACCATGTGGTGTAGCTGTTAAATCTCTCTCTAACACTTGCATTACTGTTATTAATATTACGGCTTTTTGATTCAGTTATGTCAGCCTAAGGGTTAGATTTTGAATATACAAATAGAATTTTTAATACACACACGCTGATGGATGGAATGCATATATATATCCAAATATATGTATATTATTTGGAGATAGATAAATACATACATACACATGTATATACATGTATATACACACACATGTATACATACACGTGTATACACACATATGTATACACACACACACATGCATTGATGGATGAAATTTTTTTTTCAGCTCCTGACTGGTCAGCTGCTTGGGATTCCATTTGAGGAAGCTAAACAGCTGAGGATCAAAGGTGCTTTTAAGCAAATAAAACCTTCAGGTCAAATGGGCACACTTGGAGCACAAAGAATGTTAAGGGAAAGAGCACAGATGAAGAACTGCTTGTTTTCAGTCATATGTCTGATGAATCCAAAAGCTTAGGAACCACATCCAGACAGAGGATGTTGGGAGTTATATATGTAGGTTTTGTTTTATCTACCTATATATTACATATAGAGCACATACAGATATAGAGTTCATTATGGGTTAAAATTGCTACCAATTAGCCCATTAAATTATATGTGCCAGACTTCAAAAGAGACACCGCTTTAGAAGTGGAACTTACATTTTAAGCGCACTCACTGAACATATTCCATCCTTTGTGATTATAAATGCACCAGTACAAAATTAAAACACATTCCATCATGCTGGACAAAAGAAATCCCATTTTAAGAAAATGGCCATTAAGTTTCAAGAGTTTGCACACACTCTGAGTATACAGCCTCCAGACTTGAGAACAATTACGAGGCTTTGCAATCCTAGAGCAGAAAGGCAGTAGAGTGTCAGTGCAACTGACAGATCTAGAAAAGTTTGATGGATGATCAAATGGTATTGAGATTTGCTTGGAGAGATGCACAGGTAGCACATGGAGCAATGTAACCAGAAATTAAAAGTTAGTGCTGTGGAAAATGAAGCATAACATATTTTGAACAACCCAGATATCTGTTTACTGTAGACTGTTAGAATCACCTACTAATGGGGCCTAAAGGGTAAATTATTGAAAAAGGAAAGCTGCAAATCTGTCTTTCACAGAGATAGAATTGAGATGAGTTTTATTCTGAGATAGAAGCTCTGCTTCACATCTGTCTCCCCATAAAACTGCTAATGAAAGTGCTAGTTGCTGTTTTTCTCATTACCATAAAGTTAATAACAAACAGATAGTTTCCATTAGTTCATTTCAGCAACAGTCATTGAAAAATTACAGATTGCAATGGCTTTGAACCACCTATTCATTTAGTTGAGATCTGAACAACTGACTAGACCCTTAAGAAAGGAAAATTGCAGTGTATATCTTAATCACTCATTTCTCATGATGACCCCTCTGATTTTAAAACAAGGCTCCAGCTAAAACTGGCATATTTCCCACGAAGCACAAATATGTTGCATCAATTAGGGCAATTTTTGAAAAATAACAATTTATGTTTTGTTGATTGGCTCACTCTCAGCGACTAATATTTGGCATTACTGGAAGAGCTACATTTACAATAAACATTTTGATAAGTGCTAAGAGACAGTCATGAATTTTTTTCTAAATCTCTTATCTGGTGCACACATCTGGTCACAGAGAGAGCGCTGTATGGGGATAGTATTGTAAACATTATACATCCACATGTAACAGTGTCTGGCAGATGATGTAGGTAAAGCTGTGCAAATGCTGAGAACATAACCCAGCTGCAGCAGCTGTCCCTATGAAACCTGAAAAATAATCTGATCACAATACAGGGACAAGTCAGCAGCAGAAGAGAAGAAAGAGCTTGAAAGACAGCAGAGATGCACTTGCAGCCTAGAAAGTCAATTATGTCCTGGGCTGCATCAAAAGAAACATGGACAGAAGGTTATGGGAGGTGATTTTTCTCCCCACAACACTTCCATGACACTCCGCTTGGAGTACTGCATCCATTTTCCAACATACGAAGGGCATGGATGGATCTGCTGGAGTGAGTTCAGAGGAGGAATAGAAAAATAATCAAATGACCATAGCCCCTCTCCTATGAGGAAAGGATGATTTGAAGTTGTTCAGACCAGAAAAAGGCTTCAAGGAGATGTTGTTGTGACTTTACAGTACTTAAATAGAGCATTTGAAAAAGATGAGGACAAAGTTTTTAGCAGTCTGTTGTAATATGAAAAAGGGCGATGGTTTTAAACTAAAAGAGGGCTGATTTTGACAAGATACAAGGAAGAAATTTTTGACAATGAGAGAACTGGAACAGATTGCTCAGTGGGGTAGTAGATACTCCATCCCTACAAACATTCAAGGTCAGGATGGGGTTTTTAGATATCTGATCTAGCGAAAGGTGTCTCTGCTCATTGCAGGCCATTTGGACTAGATGACCCTGAAAAGTGACTCCCAGCCCAAATTATTCTATAATTAAAATGGATTAGCCTACCTCACAGACCTCAAGTTTTCTTCATGAAAACCCAGTTTCCAAGCCAGAGAAACTCTAATATGTTCTACCAAATGGTACTGGTGATGTGACATAGCAAATGAAGAATGGGTCTAGTGAAAAGCTACAAATTTCAGCAATGCTAATTCCAAGCTATGGAACTTGATCTGTATTGTTAAACAAGCAGAATCCCTGGTATGTCCTATGTAGATTTTTGGGCTTCACATTTTGTTTCCAAACCATTCCTAGTACTAGACAGGAGCTGACGTGTGTTAGGAGCCATTAACAACAAAGTTTGGATGCAGTCTTCTACTTTTGCAAGACAAGGTTGTTTAACTTTATGAAGTCTGGTCCACATCAGCTGTCCACATCTGTCCTCAGCACATTAATGCCCAGGATAGAAACAGTCTTTGCAAGAGACACAACTTGCTACAGGGAGATTCTGATTAGATAAAAGGAATACCATGACAAAGGTCAAACATTTGCACAGGTTACCCAGAGAAGCTATGACTCTTGGAGTCTTGGAGCTCCTTGGTGGCCTTCAAGATTTAAAAAAGCCCTGAACTACCTGACCTGCTTCAAGAGGGAAATAGAATTAAATGATGTTCAGAGCTTCTTTTCAACATAAATTATTCTGTGATTTTGTGATTCATGTTCTGATTCAAAATCTACACTAGTCTGTGCACACTTAAAATAAAGAATAAAACTTTGTGTATTAACTTAACAGACACATCCAATCAATACATGAATTACATATGGCAAAAGTGTGTGAAAAGCTATGAAAAGCCATTAAATTCAGAATGCAGCTGAAGAGCTGGTCCACAATGATGAGTTCACAACATCTCTACCACTAGAAAGCAAGCCTGTACAGACAAGATCTTGAGCATGTATAAAATTTTATATGTATACTTTTTTAATCTTTTAAAATTGTGAATTAAATTAGATTAGTATTTCGGGGTCCTCATTTTACTGGGCAGAGTTTTCAAAAGTCCTAAAATACCTCAGTAATGTATGATCTATTTTCAAAAGTAGCTTACTCACCTAGGAAATATCTCCCACAGGAAGTCAAAATGGCCATTACTTTATACATTGTATGTAACATAACTGTATATGTGTGTCTATGTTACTTTTTCCCCTACCAATTTATCTCCATGAATTTGTACAAGTAGAATACATATGCATTCCTTTGATGCTAAAGATAAGGATTTAGGTTGTAAAGATATAAAACTAAAGAGTCATTGCCAGATTCATGTGACTTGAACAAATATCATGAAAATAACAGATAGGGTCTTGAAATTTTATGTCTTGAAATGAGCTTTCTTTCCCTTTTATTTTATTATTATTTTTCCATGACATGACAGAACTAAAAACATAGAAATGTTTAAGTGAAACTTATATTCATTATACTAAATTTATTGTCACCACTTTCTAGACTATGATCAAATCAAAATACATGATAAATTGTCCTTACTCATGGATCATTTACAAAGGGTACAAAAGTTATTAATGGTCATATCACTTGATGCTTACACAGATCTTACTCACATGGATCATTGACAAAATAAGCTACAACACGAGCAGTGTCATTGTTTACATGACATCCTTAATCTGCAATTTTGCAAATGAACCAAGTCCACATACTCATGGCAAGCATTTTTTTCAACACTGTCGAGGTCTAAGCAAAACAAACAATTAATTAGTGTTAGGGGGCACTAACCTCAATTATTTCCTTCCTAATATAAAGTCAATTATAAACAAGATTTCACACACATGAGATTCAAAAGCTGAATAGTAAAAGAAGCATTTCTTTCCCAATTCGATGTAGGAGAAGGAGTGTGCAATCAGCTAAAACCTAAAGTCTGTGGGTCTAGTAGGAACTGCTGTGCTCTGTGCTGAGTCACTTCAGTGCTTCCAGTTCCTCTGACCAGTCTTCTCAGAGTGCCTTTGGTTTGGCTTCACTCCAGCAGTCCCTTCCAGACCTATTTTCCCCCTACAACTTCTTCATTAATTTGAATACCCTTCTTCTGCTTTTACTTTATTTAAGCGCTTAGCTAATCACATCCTACAATTTCCCTTTTTGAAATTATACCCCTACATTGGTGTTGTCTGGCACAATGTCAACCTTTCAGTGTGTTTTACTTCTGTTCTTTCAATCTTTCTTTTAATATTTATTTGGACTGCAATAAGGTTAGGAAAGACATTACAATAACTAATCAATAGACCCCACTTCTGATATTTAACAAGGCACCATGAATTAATAATAAAAATTGCATTCCTTAATAAAAATTTACCATATGTTCTGTTTTCAAAACTGAAAAATAAAATCCTCCTTTTGAAAGTGCCACCTTTACAATACATGCCTACAATCAACTTGACATAGTTAGCACTATGAAACACAGCCCTTCAGGAGAAACACTGGAGAGGTTGTTTCACCAGGATTAAAAAGCTGGTAAAAGGAGGTGCTTTGTGGAGAAATAAAATAAACACAGTAGAAAGGAAAATGACTGAATCACTAGTCTTAAATAAAGAGTGTACTTTTTATATATAAGAATATGTATAAGAAAAATGCATCTGCTAAATTATGTATGAAGCACATATGTTTCATACAGAGGTCCAAATTCTACTCTGTAGGTTAAACCTGATCATTTTCTTCCCCACCCTTTGATTATATGGCTTTAGGAAAGTATTATGCTGCCAAAGAGGATTAAACTGGATTTGAGATCCACGATGGTCCTATTATTTCAGGTATTTAGAAACAGCCTTTTGTTTTCGTTCAGCATTAAGCAAACTGACAACCTTCAACTCACCCTTCCTGCTGTGGTACACTGTGTAATGTCTGTAGGCTACTTAGCAGGGTCTGATTTTCATTTTCAGTGTTACAGAGGAAGACTATGAACTTTCAGTTAAAGCTTATGTAAAATATATCTTAGTCTATCTAGCAATGTTAATCTTGGCCCAAATCCAGCAAAGCTCTTAATATTTCTTAATATTCTCATTACATTCAGCAGAAGAATTCAAAATCAAACAGATACATAGGCACAGAGCCAGTTCAAGGTTTTCAACATTATCTGTTATATAACATTGAAAAGTTTAAGAACAAAATAAAACTGCACATTGTAAATCAGGAAGGGTATGAGAAACATTTCTGAGGTTAGGTTAAAAACAAAAGAATGCACGTATTTAATTTTTATTCTAATTAATATAGCTTGGATATAAACTCTTAAACTAGAGCTAGTTATGTACTAATGATACTGATCTTTTCTTGAAATGTCTCTCTCTCTCATCTGGAGAATCAGATGGCTTTCAGTGGATAATGCCAGGCTAAAGATTTCTCCAGATACCTCTGTTCTGTATTAAAAAAAGGGCCAAAGACTGAGGTCAGCACTGGACCATATCATCCTTACTGCCTAATTGTTAACAGCACTTCCTGGCTCTTTTTTCTGGAATACTTCAGATTGCTGTCTCCAAGACAAATTTCTTACAGGAGTGGCTAGCCTTAAGCACTGTGGACCATGGCCAGCTGGCAGCAGTCAGCCTTTCAGCAAAAGATCAATCCCTGGGCTTTTATTTAGCAATATAGATGGAACTTCAGCTTCCATGGTTAGGAAATAACTCAGTAAATTAAGCTTCCTTTGCAAGGTGCTTTGCTAATGATCAGATGTCTCTCCTTTCCCTACTTTTTGTCTTCATGATCTTTCTTCTTTTGTAAAGCTTGTGAAATCTTTTTAACTCTACATGGATATCTCAGTCTTGGCTACCATTCCTCTGCCTCTGGTTTGATAGGGCTTCTGAAAACCTTGCAGAAAATAAGAGTTTGAAAATTACTGTCTTAGGTTTTCAATAGTCCTTTCTCTAATTTAGAGGGTTACATAGCATTAGAAGTTTGATGCTATCACCAAGTTGAGAAATTGTTTTCATTCTTCCTGTCTTTTTCTTGACTGACTCCCAAAAGTATAAATCAGACCATGGCAACAGACAAATTTTTCAATTTCTTGATTATTGTGTATGTTACATTATATAGTCCCAGCTAAGTCTTATCAAATGGTTAATGACCAACTGAATGACAGAATAAATTTTCATATTGGTTAAATAATAAGAAAAAAATAAATCCAAAGCAGGAAGATAAACTTCCTTGGATGTCCTGATGAGAAGTGACATAATTTCCTTTAAGATATTTCCAATAATCATATACTAGCTACCTCAGCTTGTTTGAAATTCACACATACATTCAGTATTTCTTGTGCCTTGCACTGAAATAAAGACACTGTCTACATCCATTTGTACTCTAAGATGAGTAGTTATGAAATTTGTGAATAGGTGTGTGTTACTGTTGTTTTGAATATAAATTATTTTTGACTGTGCACAGGGAGTAAATATCCTCTTGGACTAATTGTAATTGGAAAAATAGTTTGCTGCGCAGTGAGTACACCAAGGAATAGCTGGCATGTTGAAATGGAAATAAAAATAAAAAGACATAACCCAAAGTTATTGCTTTTGCAAAAGGAAAAAAAACAAACAACAACAACATGGAAACAAGGATTTTTGGTGCCTGTCACATATCACCTTGCTAAAAAGGGCTTGAACTGCAAGATGGTGTCTTAAACAGAAAATTACTCACTAAATGGAAAAGTCATCTATCACTTCATTTAACTGATTGCTTTGTAGGCAGAATAACATATTTATCATTCACTCACTTCACAGTGAGTGAAAGAATGCTGAAATAAATTCTTGCCATTCAAAATGACATAATGGTAACAGTGGCTCTGCAAAATCATGATAAATTATTCTTGAGCAGTTGCTGGAAAGTGATACATGTAATTATGGTAGATTAAATAAAACATATTTTTCTAACACAAGGAAAGGGGACTTATGAGTATGATATATGGGTGATGACATTAATTTTCCTCAATTTATTGGCTTTTTATAGGATAACTTGTACTTTGGCAAAAGTATACCAGTCATAAAAGATATAATATTGACTTTAAATATGTGTATCAACAATTGTCAAAGACACCATTATATAATAGAGCTAATCTTAACGGGCTTGGTTGTCAAATGTTATCAAAAAAATGCAGCTAAAGGAATCAAAAGCTAAAAGTTCTCATTGCTATGAATTTTGCATGCCAGGAATTGAGTAAAAAAACTATTGTGTATACATACTTCAGAAATTTCCCATGAAGTATCCAAATCAAAATTTATGTCAAGACATAAAATATCAGTCACATTATTGGATATGTGTTTTATTCTTGCCTAATGGAAAGGACAAACAGCAGCACTGATTTGAGTTTCTGAGAATATCTGGCACTACATAGTACTTGGGATGCTGTTAAGGATCCTGGAATATGATATGCAATGTTCTGGACTGTAAAACTAAGAGAAACATGTTATTTTTCCAAGACACTAAGTCAAAAAGACATAAACACAGCTTATCTACCCTACTGTCTCAAACTGAAAAGGCACAGTAATTTAATTCAGTCCAGCTGATCAGACAGAAACTACAATTCCTTCTGGAAGGAAGATCATCAGAAAAGTTTAAGGTCAGACATAGTGAGAAAGCCAAACTTCCCAAGGAAAACAAAAGTTCCTAAGAAATGTAAAGAGATACTGATAAATCAATATACCTAAAATCAGCACACAAAAACTAATCGTACATGTGCTACTTCAAAGCAACAGATCATGAAATGTCTGGTATTCAGTCAAGATCAAACCAGAGAACATAGACTTATTACTGATCTTGGAACTCTACCAAAGCAGGAAATATAAGAGATAAGGAAGTGCAAAGTGTTCCTTAGGTGAATGTTTCTATACTCAATCAAGTAATTATTTCAGCTCTGCAAGATAAATATCACCTTGTAGAAAGAACACTGAAGATGACAAAGAAAGATTCTGATGATAGCAGAAAGCAAGGCTGTTGCTGCAGTTGCTTTTATCACCTTCTGTGATGCGCTCTAACACTCAGAACAACACGTATGCATATGGTGTGAAACCAATGACATGCAGCTTCTACACATAAGAACATATGTCCAGAAATCCAGAACTCAGATTACTGAAGTATTCTCATGTTTTTAAATGCTATTTTAAAGAATTTATGAACTTATAAATTTTTAAGAAGTATTTTTCTGGCATACTGGCAGACAGCCACTATAATAAAGGTCAACTGGACAAGTTTCTCAATTCCTTTTATATATTATCGTGATTCCTGTTGGGGGATTGGGGAAGATCAAAGTTTCCATATCCATCCCCCTCTAACTGTCCTTTGCCCTCTGATCTAGTGGCTAAGCCACCACAAAACAAAAATAAACATAGGGTGAAGGCAGAATGAGAATGGGACAGATGAAAATGTTTTACTTTATGATGAAAAGGTTGATAACTGAGGAAAACAGGTTATGACGTCTCAAGTTTATTTTAGCAAAGCAGGTACATCATATAAATGTAGTATGCATTTAAATATAAATGCATCTGCCATATGTACAGATTTTCAGTTACTGCAGTTTCATATTTCAGAGTTACTGAAGTTACATATTTTACTCATGAACAGAAATACCAAAACAGCTGTATGCAGCTCACACAGACAGGGGCTTCCTGTGACCTTAAACATGCAAGCAAAACTTCTTTACTCCCATTCTAGAAGGTCTTTTTTCCTTTGGTTAGCATTTTGCACATTTGACCTCTACCCTAAAGCTTGCTGCAGAAAGACCCAATCACACCCTTCTTGAGTTATGAAACAAACATGGTAAATATTTCCTTCTTTAGATTCTGTTATAGCTCATTCATCTTACCATGGTTTTCACTCTGAAAAGAAATGTTAAGCTTTTTCCAAGCCCCCCAAGGCAGCAGAACAGTATTACAATAACATTTGTTGAAAGTTCTCAGAAAGACCTCCTACACTGCAATTCCTAGTTGGCTGGCACATCCATGTGTCAGTTCCTTTAAATCATGTGTCTTGGCAGGTTTTACACACATACTCATTCATAACTTGAGCTTGTTAGCATTGGGGGGGCTCACTTTTTTATCATAGATTGACATGGTGTTGAAATTAATCACAGGTTGCTTTCCCTAATGTCTACTGTGGGGATGTTGGTTATGTTGGAAATCCTGCTGTGATTTGGGATAAAATAGTAATGTCAACAGCAGCTGCTTTGTCTTATAATGCTACGTAGAGTTAAATAGTAAGGCAGTGAGTTATATTAGAAGGTTATCCTGGCAAATTACCACACTATTTATCATATATACCTCATATGGATGAACCTTAATTATGATTTTATTTCTCTTTCAAATGCAGGCCTTATTTCTATATAAGGATTGCTATTTTTTAAAACAAGCATCTATGGATAGATCTTTCTTAATGTGCCTGTATCCCTCCTTAACACCTTTATAGAACTTCATATCAGTAAATCAAACCCAAATGGTTCTGAATGCATTCAGATTAAGCACATTTACACTTCATGACAGATCATTAGGCTATTGTGTGAAGTTAACTAACAGTTTGTAATGTATCAAACCTGAACTCTGTCCTTCAACTGCAGAAACCCAACAGTATAGAGCTTCAAACAGAAATTTACTGGTGGGGTTTGTGTTCATTTATTTTGATTCAGATGACTTGTCAGTTGCTGCTGAAAACTGTCCAATATTGAAAGAGTTCTAAAAGGATTGTTTTTTAAAAAAAAACCTAAAATGTTTGCATATATAGAATGGTGGTCTCATTAATATCTTCCTCAAGCTACTGTTGATTTAAACGGGAAATAGATCATGTTCCGAGTAAATTAGGGAATAATTTGTTGCCTGGAAGGTAGACTAGGAATAATGGTCAGGCAATAAATATCATAACTATTGAATATTCAAAAACTGGCAGGGATCAAGATAAGGAAGAAGAGTAAGAGCTGGTACATAGACAAGGAGGTGCAAAATGAGCTGCTAAAGCCAGATATATGGCTAATTGGCAAGTCAGCGCATTTATTGAGTCATGCAATGGCATATCTCCAGATAGAGAAACTGAAGGATGTCCAAAAATATTCCCCAAAATATCTAATCTCCATGTATACCTGTGATGGAATATCATTTGCCCTAATAAAGTGGAAAGGCTTCTTTGGGAAAGGACATAGATCAGACAAGGGATAGCTGTGAACACCTGTCCTGTTTTACTTCGTGGGGGGTTTTAAGAAAGCAATAAACAGTCACTGCCGTGCCATTTCCTATTTCCTGGACAAATACTCTCCTGAAGAAGGATGAGGTATTGTGATCTTTCTTTTGTATACTGACACTGACCCTATTTGCTGCAAATATTTTTAATATGTGACTTCTTGACAGACATTCCTTCAACATGTATCTGACAGTGCACAGGTGGTGGCAAACAGATACTAATCTTTTTAGGCCCAAATGGGTTTTGACCAATTTTTTATTGCTATGGGAAAAGACTTTCGTGCTGCTCCTGCTCATGTAATTGTAAGAAAAACAGCAACAAGAGATGAGAAAAATTGTAAACCTGTGGTACTTGCCTCATATTTGCTTTCATTTTTTTTTTTTTTACTTTAAAGAATCAAGTGCTTGGCTTTGGTAGCCCAGGCATCACTTTTTGCTTGAGAAAGTGAGCAGCTGATCTCAGATATAGAAACAGCTCTTATTTAGCAGGCTTTGAAACACAGCCAATCTCTGAACCCCCCAGGTGTCTGTGGCATCTTTTTTCTCAGGTATCTCTAGATTTTCTTTTCAACTACAACTTTACTCCCCACATCAACTAACTGTGCCAGCTGCTATCAGATCTTACCTCTCATCATGCAAAAAATATTTTCAATCTTTCCTTAAAGCCAATCAAAAAGCAAACGTATACTGATATTAAGCTGTCAGTATGAATCACGTCCCATCTGGTCCTTCTCATTACTCTTCCCATTGAGGAGTACATTTTGGGGCTAGCTGTATGGGAAGATTTCCCCATTTAATCTGCTCAGCCTTTTGACTGAGCTTCAATTCTGCATCGAAGTATAAGCAACTTCATGGAGGCCAAATAGCCATTGTCTGTGACAGCATGATGGAGATTGCCATTTTGTTTCAGGTTATATTGTAGGGCTTTGTGAGCAGCATCACGGCTGAGCATGCCTTTGCATAGCTGAGCACATGCAGTTAGCCAACTCAGATGTTACCCAGTGAATTTGAAGCCAGAAATTACAGGGCTTACCAGAGCATATGACTTTTCCCTGGACATTAGATGAAAAGGTCCAAACTGTTCCAGTAAAAAGTATTAGAAATGACACATAGATTATAGCATTAATTCTAGGGGGGCTCTTGGACCCGCTTACACAGAGAACTCTCAGAGGGACAAGATAGGAGATCTTTTGTGTTCCAGGACCCAAAGTCAAGAGAGCTACCTCCTTCTCTCCTACTGTTGGTAAGAGGTATGTTGCTGAAAGCCTGAACTGGGACAGTTATAATGAGACAAATGCATGGAAATTGTATTGTCCAGCAGAGAGAGGCAGAAATGACACTGGCCTGTCTGCTTAGGTGTAATTAGCTGGCAAGATAAATGGAGAGACTTTGACACTGACCTCATAGGTAACTCAGGACCTGGGCACAAACAAAGACTGGAGAAAGATGTAGAATTGCAGATGGAAAGAACCACATACAGAAGTTTTAAGAATGTGCCATATTCTGTCAGATTAAATTTTGTCTCAATGCAAGAATGTGTCTATATGGACACTTCCTGTGTGCATTCACTTTTTCCTGACCCTAACTTCCAATATAGAACACAAATTAGAGGAAATAAACATGACCAGATATTTGAGACAGAAGCCTTTCCTATGGACTGTGCCACTGAATAATTTTGTATATAGTCCTGGAACTGAGGGAAATACCTGATGAGGGTGTTACCCCCTGACTCTGCTCCACCACAGGTAGCTCCATTTACTGGCCAGATACGCCTCACTTGCTGATAGTGGAGTGTGGTGCTGACAGTTTAGCACATGATAACTTGCAGCAGATTTTGGTGAAAAATGGACTATCTGTCTCTTCAAATACAGTTTATGGGAAGACAACTGGAGTTTGTTATATGTCATGGCCTTGATCAGAAAATCAAAGATGTGACTAGATTTTCATCAACATCTGACAGGTATTACTCTTTGCTGCCTTTGCTCAGAGATGCCATTATTTCATGATGTCAGACAAAGAAGTGAAAACAGCAGGCATGCATCCAAGGTCTTTTTATTTTACATCAAGAACTGATGACACATGATGAACAAGTGATGCAAAGGGTGAAGGAGAGCTTTTTTGGCATAACACAAGTTCATCTTACAGGCCTGAGGCTGCCCAAATATCCAGAGAAGTTAAAAAAAAAAAATAAAAAAAGTAACTACTTATTCAAGACTACTGTCAGAATTAAAGGGAAACTTTTTGACTGACTGGGCTGAGCATTTTCCATATTCTCTTAAAAGGTGAAGGTCACGCAAATGGGGCTTTGTACACATGAGAATTAATCTCTAGAACGGGATACTTGTATACCCCTTGATGTTATTTGCAACATTGAGAAGAACAGTTATTCATAGATCTCAAGCAATTTATAAAGAAACAGTTATGCCCTGAAGAATAAACTGAAAAGTGTCAATCACAGTGTCATTTTCATAAACTCAAGGATCAGATTCACCTGACAAGGTGCAAGAAGCCACCTATGCTGTATAAAATTGTTCTAACTAAAATATTTTCCTCATTGAACATTTCTTTGGTTTTGGGTTTTTTTCTTTTGCATTTATTGAGCAGGAAAAAAAGACCTACTTTAACATCAAATCTTATCCATTGGAAAATCTCTCACCTATTTATAAGTGCAGTTTACAGAAAGCCACTTGTAGAAGGTGTGATTAGTACAATACAAAACCACTGGGAATATTTTTATTGTGGCATTGTATCATAATAATAAGCAGAGCTTAGCAAGCTATCTGAAGAATTTATGCTTGCAAATGTGCCCCACATGTCTAATTTTGAAACCTTGAACACAATTTTGTCACCTTACTTTTTAACAGGATGAGTTAATACCGTGTTTTTTTAATTGAAGGAATGCAAATGTGCTCTGTGTGTGTTAGCTGTCTCACCTTAGTGGCAGAATACTTCATTTTGTCTTTGTCTTGTCCTGTTTATCTGTTCTGATTGTTTTCAGATTGTAAATCTAAAAAACTGATTTTTCTACTTTGCTCATATTCTGTATCAGGCTTATACATAATGGAGGATTTGGGGACAGAGTTGCAGCAGAAAAAGTGGCGTGTCAAAACTGAAACTTGGTACATTAGCCACTGTTAACATAGTGGAGAGAGATATTCACCAGAAGAAAAGTAGAAGCATTGCTAAAGCCGCTACCGCTCATGGCCATTGAAATTACTCAAATCTCTAGAACAACTTATTTTAAAACATAACACAACAGGAATGATAGTGTAAAATGTGGATGTGAATATTTTCAGGTATAAAAGGTACTAAAATTGAGTTTCTCAAGTCCTAGATGAGTGCTAAAAATATAGATGCAGCAAAAATAACAAACTCCTCTATTCTTGTCAGAAAGTTAAAATATTGCTTTTTGTAAGATCCGCCAATATTGGTTAATTTTTAAAAGCCGTCTCAGTCTGGAGAAGGTTCATGGCTATAAAAAATTATGGAAATAAATAGGGTTAATAAACACCTTCATGAGAATTAAGAAACTAACCATAATGTTTGCTGTTTAGATAATTCCTTACTCAGCATGTGGAATGCCAGTTCTGAATCCGGTTCTCCACCACATGGCCTTCACACTTTACGTAGAGATAATATTTGAGCAGGATTTTTTCCTCTATCAGAGACTTTGTAGATAATAGGGATCCTTGCTGCTTCATGGTAAATATGACTATAGAAGTCTTCATAAAACCTTCAACAGTACACAGTACAATATGTGTAGAAATGTTTCATTGAGAACTGGATGAAACACTGTTCAGTGTTGGTTTTCCACTAGGGATTTGTGGTTGGCAATAAGTCATAATTTGCAAGAGCAAATTATGCAGTGCAGCTGAAGCAAATATTAACTGTTCTGAAAACCATCATTAAAATTATGTATACTCTGTTGTTTTTCTTGCCAAATTTCCCAGCCAGCAACATTTGCCCTATTAATCACTCGTTGAAAATAGTTATCTCATCACTAGTGCTTAAAACGGATTTCTGGATACGACTGTGTAGGTTCACTGGCAACCAGGAACCAGAAGACCTTTAAGCCTTCCAAAAAAAATCATTATGTGATTTATTGTTTATGCCTGACTCATGCAACATGACCTGACCAAAACTTGGTTTTTGCTGGAGGCTGTTTCTAGCAAAAAACCCCCAGATTTTTACCCTGTAAACCTACAGTGGTCTTTTAAGACAGAAGATTCTCTAATACGGGTGGTCCATTTTATAGGATTTCCTTCATCTAGAAGAATACATCTTTGCTCTTTCCATTTGGGAAGTTACAAAGCCAACATACAGGTGGCCAGGAAGGAGTGGACTAACCTTTTCTAATTATGAACTAGCTGGGTCATTGGGAATGCCTGCTGGCATGCATTATATTATGGGAGGCAATTGCTGGATGGCAATACAATACTGGCCACAGTCAATTTTTAAACACACATGGATTTGCACAAATCCCTAAGTATATGACAAAAACTTACTCTTCATACCAGAACTGTGTTCTGTTGGGTCATGAATCATGCGGGTATCTCTGCTCTAATGCTGATCGTTTGGAGTTCCTGTATATTCTCAGCAGGAACTAGAGAGCTGCATTTTATATTTCTTCCAACAGCCACCATGTGTTTTCAATAAGAGCAGCAGTCTGCAGGTGCAGTTATCTTTTGCAGTACATAAATTTTAAGGAGACTAAATTCTTTTTCTCCCTTAACAAACACCTCTGAGACTTGCCATGCAGTTGAGACCTTGCCATGGAGGTGTAACCTCTGACCCTCAGTGCAACATGCCACAGAAGAAAGCAAACTCCTTCATCTGTACAGAACACCTGCCTTAAACATCTGCAAGGAGACCAGTCAACAATTTAATGAACTGGCCTCCTCACAGCCCTGTGATTGCAATAGCTCTGTAAGGATTCTTAAGGAAGCCAAAACTAAAAGTGCTCAGGATAGTATGATTTATAACACCAACATGTTGACCTTTTGTAGACTTAGTATGACAAAGCCTCATACTTCAGTTTGATGTAGCCTGTTAAAAACACCAGTCCACTTGCCTGTTTTATGCCAATGCTTTACATACTTAGTGTTTTTATTGTCCCTTTTACTTATGGACTTGCACCCATTTTGAATACCCAGTGGAGGAAATGCCCACTGTAAAATCTTGGAAAGAAAAGCTCTGTTTTCCTATTTCTTCTTTTGTGATACTTATAAAACTCATTTGTTTCTAAGAGTTTGCACAATCCACACCACTGTAAAGATGTTATATGTAGGTCCCCATAAAATCCAGACAAAGTCCCAAGATGTGTCTTGTCTATCAAGCTTGCTAGGAACTGCACGGTGAATAGCATCTTCAGGGGGTTTTGGCAGGGGAAGAGTGTTGGTTTGCTAGGGAGGGGAATGGCTCCTGACAGTAAACTAGTATGCAATGCACACATTTTGACATTTCAGAAGCATATTCTGCTTGGGGAAGTGTGCTGTGGGAGCACACAGAGCTTCTTTGGCATGCTTATGGGTCACGTCTTCCTACCAATCAGTGACTGTGTGTGCATGAGTGGCACTTGTTCTCAGCTCTTTACCACCTGCCCATGCTTTGTGACAATCCAGTCAGAGATTAGCTTAATAAGTATGGCAAACATGCTGTATTCTGAGCAGTACATCTCCTTCTGAATTTAATAATTCTCACTTGCTAAGGACCTGAAGTCACACTGAAATTAAGGAACAATATTGGTAAAGCAAAAAAAGACTACCCGGGATAAGGTCCTACATGCTTTTTCTATAAACATAGTACAATTCTTCTTGCACTACAAAACTTATAAAACAATTTTCTCCTGAGCTTTTGCCAAATATAAATCTTATCAGTTATCTAGAGCATCCTAATTGAGTCATTAGCTCTTCCCACTTATCTGATCGTTGCTAGGCTTATCTTTCTTATTTAGGCACAATTTTTTTCTTTACTTCTTTTTACTGCAAAAAAATGTACAACAGTCAATTTCTTTCACTGTAATAACACTGATAAACCTCTAAGGTCCCCAGGATTTTAAATGTGAAGAGCTTGCCCTTTGTTAGCTTCAGTGTTTGGAAGTTAGGTTCCCAGATGTATTTATGTACTGCAAATTGCAATATTGCAGAGAATAAAATGAGTGTCCAGCCTTATTTCCTCAGATAAATTATTTCCCAAAATCTTTTAAAAACTGGGATTTATCCACTCATCCTCCATAATAAGGCCTGCAATGCTGATAACCTGACCATTCCAGACAAGCCACTCTGCTGAAGATACTGAAGTTCCCTCTATGTTAACTCCTAAATCTCATTCCAGCGATCTAAGGCACAGGAGTGGCATAGCACAGGTAGGACTCAAGAGACAGGTTAATTTTAACATCTTGCAATGCCATGGTGTATCACAATGTGTGCTTGCAAGTGCTCAAGATACCTCTCTCAATATACTTTGAAAATTAGATAAATTTGAGTATCAAATAACTCCTTAATATCATGTAAGGAGAAAAATCCATTAAAGAAAATTTTGCTTTGTAACATAATCTTCTGCAAAAGTTGCTTTTCAGCTCAGTTTTTAATGTACCAAACAGTCATGTCTTCTTTTAAATGTCCTCAGATTTTCCTTTCTACTGTTCTGTTCTAGGAATAATTCTAACTTAATTAGGAACTGCTTTATTCTGATGAAAAGTTATGAGCATGTAGGGACAGAAGCATCTGACAAAGGATAGATTTACAGGTTTACAGTTAATTCAATTTCAGGAAAGTTCTCTGCTAATGCCTCTCTTTCCCAGCTCAAAATTGGGTCCAGTGAAGATTTTGTCCGACAATAATTCCAAAGGAAATTTAAAAAAAAGAAATACTATCTCAAGTGAATCTCTAAACTCACAGGCATCTACAAGAGTAAATAATTAAGATGGTCTACAGGATGCTTATTCACTAAAAATTACCTTAATAAATATCAAGTACCTCAAAAGGGTGCAACCAACATCTCTGTCCATGTCAGATCTAAACCCAGACTTTTTTTCTTCTTTGAAATGGAAGAATCATCCATTTTTTTTAGAATTGGAAAATCCTAATCCTGTCATTAGGGCTGTACCTCAGGTATCACAGCTGGCTCCTATAGTGTTCAGCACATTCATTAATGATTTGGATGATGGGACATTGTGTACCCTCAACAAATCCGCAGATGAGTCAAAACAGGGTGGAGTCCTTCCCATACCAGATGGTTGTGCCACCATTCAGAGGAACCTCAAAAGGGTAGAGAAAGGAACAGAGGAGAATGCATGAAGTTCAGCAAAGAGGAAAGCAAAGCACTCCACCTGAGGAGGAATAAGCCCTCTACTTGTACAGGCTGATTGCTAAGTGGCTGGAAAGAAGCTTGACACAGGAAGACCTTTCTGTCCAGGTGGACATCTTGACCATGAGCCTGTAGTGTGCTCTTGTGGCAATGAAGGTTAGTAGCAGCCTAGACTGTATTAGGCAAAACATTGCCAGCACGTAAAAAAAAGTGATCCTTCCTATTTGCTCAATACTAGAGAGACATTTCTGCAGTGCTGGGTCCAGTTCTGGGCTTCCTGTTGCAAAAGAGACATGGACATAGAGGAGTGAGTGCATCAAAGGACCACAAAGGGGACTAAGTGAATGGAGCATCTTCAATATGACAAGAGGCTCAGAGAGCTGGAACTATTCAGCCTGTAGAAGAGAAGATTCAGAGGGGATCTTACCCATGAGTGTAAATATAGAATGGGGAAAAATAAAGAGTGAGACAGACACTTCTCAGTAGTGTCCACTGACAGGTCAAGGGCACAAATATGAATCTATGTCTGAACATCAGGAAACCCTTTTACTGTGAGAATGACTCGACACTGTAATAAAAGGCTGCCCAGGGAGCTTGTGGAGTCTCCATCCTTAGAGATATGCAAAACCCGACTGGACACAGGCCTTGCTTTGGTTAACTCTGTTAGGCAGGAAAGCTGGACTAGAGACCAGACAATCCAACCCCATTTATTCATTGAAATTCTGAGTAGTCCAGCCTTTTTATGTTAAAATTTAATGTCAATTCTGGGATCCATTTTCAGGTTACATGGGACAGATGGCCAAGATGGCTGATCTCAGTGTTCCCTGACCTCAGTATTGAAAGCATTGACTCAGATGTGTAATGTAGCAATGTAATTTCTCTCTCTGTGCAGTAAATTCTTTGACTACATAAAGCATAGCAGGTCAGTAAGAGTCAACCTCTCTGTCAAGTTACCACTTTATCTACTCTTCTTCATGTTGGACTATGGGGAAATTGGAAAACCAGAATCTATTCTTAGGTTAGTCAAGGGCTCATAAAGAACCAATAAAAAGTTCTTAAAGGGGCTTTAATCTAACAATTTTTAAAACTGGTCAAAAGTAGGGTAGCCTCTAGGACTCATATGACCAGAGACATAAGAACTTTTTGAGTAAGCACTGACTGTTAAAGTAGCAAAGCTCTTCTCCGTCTTCAATCAGTCAGGAGAGGCAGAGGTGTATGTTCCTCTTGAACATAAAGCAAGGTGGGATAACCATATTGGATGTCCAAGATGGTTCTGGATGTACATCCAAGTTTCATATCAGCTACTTGATCCTCAATCATTAGGAAAGTAAATCTTCCCCTCGATAACTGAAGTGATGCTTCCTTTTGACTTTATTTTAAAAATAATACTTGTTTATAAAACCTCAACACGTGTTATTTTTTTGCTCCTTTAGAAAATTTATAGGTTAAAAGAGACATTTACTGATTTCAAAGGCTGTGTTTCATTAACAATTATATGATAAAATGAAACAAAACCCTTCCATAGTCCTAATTTCAAGCCTTTTACCTTTCTCAGCTTGCAAGTTATGCAGTCCTTTTAAAATTATACCACATAAAGCAGAAAGAAATAATCATTGTAATCTAAAATGATAGGATTTTACTGCAAAGAAAATACGGAAATGAAAGACTATATTGTAAAAAGTGTATGAAATAATTAACACATTACAGTGCTCTGAAAGCTGCTGGCACTGTTTAAAGATTAAGTCAGTCTTTGGCGTTGCTGATCATTGTTATTTCAGGGTTGTGCTTCTAAAGAGAGATTTTAATGAAAGGTTATTGGATTAGTAGTTCAGGGAAAAAATGTTTTTATTATGAAGCAGGTTTATAATGAAAGCCCATGTTGGTTGCAAGGCCAACAAAAGGAATATAGCTGTGGTTATGTGATTGCTACATATGCTTTATGCTGAGCTTCTACCTGAAAGCATGACTTAGAACAACAGCTAGTTACCCTGTGAACTGGGGGGAAAAAAGAACCTTTTCCTTCGCAAAAGAGCAGAACAAAACAATCCCAAAGCAGAATCAAAATGTAGCTCTGAGAAATTTGTCAGTCTTCTCTGAAAGGGAGTTTCAAAAGCATGTGTTGATTTTTGGAGACATGTCTCAATCCATTTCCTGATTCTCCCATATTCTGTTTTCTTTTTGGAATTTGAATGAACTCTTGACTTTCTCCTCATCGAAAAAGTAACTTTTTAATTTTCTAACTTGCTAGCTTAGATATATATGAAATACTTGGCAATCAGTGAGTTTCTTAAAGCACAAGGTCTGAGTTACCAGGTACATATTTTATCAGGGCAATAACCATTAATATTTTTGAAGCACTGTGAGAATAGTGTAAGACAATCATGCTCAGAACATGCAACTTTTTATGTTTTCTGGGTTTTCTTAGGTTAACATATTAAGCTGCTGTTCTAAATACAAATACATATTGAAAAAATAGATACTAAAAATTAATTAAAATTGCATAAATCAATTTCTGAATTTAGATGGGATGCACAAATTCACAAGAGATACATTGCGTATATTTCTGTACTTCTAAGGAATACTAGGGAATCCCTACCTTAAGGATAATAAGAAATTCTAGATCATCAGTAACTAGGCAATAAACATTTATAATTGTCATTGCCTGATTCCATCTGGTAATACTAAAGTAAAAAGTCAGATTTTGGAGTATTCATATTTTCTGCTAAAAGAAATCATATAGCTTTCTATCAACACAAATGATGACACAACCTAGATTATAAAAAAATCTATCTCTATGTGGACATAGTTACATGATGCTCAACTTTTGCCGCACAGAGAAATCTCTCTTTAGTTTATTCTTCTCATTCCAATAGAGACCATTATAATCATGCAAAATAATGACAGATCTCAATCTCACCTAATCAGATATTGCAAGTGTAATGAAAACTAATTTCCTCTGGGTGAAGAAACATTAATTCTTGTGGTACCTTACAAAGAAATTATTTTCAGTATACAAAATTAAAGATGAATACAAACGCTATGTTTTTTTGTCTTTGATATATTGCCCTAGGCAATCTTGTGAATCTTGATAATTTTTTAGTATTTCAATTTTTTTTCTCATTCCTTTTACAAATTGGTGGGAATTAAAGCAATTTGGAGTAATCAGTTGCATTCTGATAGCTTCTTTATGCCATAAGCACAAAAAAATAACATGCATTAGAGAACTTTATTTTTTATTAGAATTAATTTAAATCTGAGATTTACCATTTTACAAAAAAAAATAATATTCCCTATTCTCTGCTAAAATGAGGCAACAATTTTATCTCTGAACATTAGGTGAGCAGTTTTTTTTAAAAAGCAAATATTTAAAGAAATACTGCATACAGATTTAAGCCATAAACAAAATTATTACATAAATTTTTATATTAAATTTTTATTAATATGATAATGTCTTATTAGGTACAAATGCAGTGCTTAGAATCAAAGTGAAGATTAAATAAAAATAAATTATTCTGTCGCAGCCTCAATCTTTTATAGATACTTTCCAGGTGACTAGTATGCTTGTATGTTTAACAAAGCAAATTTGGGCCATTTGGAAGTACTTGGAAATCCTTTCATCATTTGTTTAAAAGAAATGTGTCCCAAATAGTTCAGTACATCTTTCTCTGGAAACCATTTAACTAATTTATGGAAACAAGACCACTGTTAAGAGTGTGGCCTGCATCTACCAGACATAACGATGCTGCCTTGTTTTGTTCATTCTGGAAACAATCAGTCACACACGTGCCAGGAATAATATTTACTACTTGTTCAGAAAGTACCTAAACACCAGAGACACATGCATCTCATTGACTAATGGGGAGTATAAGTCTACACCAACAAGAATCACATTCTGATACACTTAAGATATTTTATTTCAGCGGCTGACAGTTTCACATCATTTTTATATCTAATGCATCGTACTTCAAAAATACCACAGAAAGAAAACCTGTGAGAAAAAAAGAGGGCTGTGGTGAAGTGAGAAGAAAAAGCTGGAGAAAAAGTAGACAAATGGAAAACAAATAGTTTTCTGTGACAAATTTTCAGAGGAGCTGGAGATATCAAGCAGGTATCAGTAACAAAATATCCCATTTTCACAAATGTAATATACAGTCCAATAATATCCATTAGAAATTAAAACCAGAATGTTTCAGAAGCACAATCCACTTCCCTGAGACCATTCATGGGATTAAGTGTTGTACAATTTTGAGAAACTCAACAAAATCAATTATATAACAATTCTTTTCCTAAATATTACTGGCAGGAACTTACTTCCCAAAATCCCTAATAATCATTTTAGAAAACTGGTCACCTTTTCTACCTTCTTCTGAAACTTTTTCATCCCACTTTACAGAGGAAACTGGAGAACATTACTGTATGAAAAAGGAAAAGTATACTGAAGGCTGCATCAGTTGTGTCTGATTAGAAAGATTTTGTTTGTGCCTTGTCAATAGTTATATGTCACTGTGGACTAAAAAATGTCTTTTACTGTTTAATTTATTCTGCCTGCAAAGAATCTCAGCTATTGTTGGAGCTGGAAGATACTTTGCCTTTGTGGGTGATGGACAGCCACAACACACTGCGTTATTGACAGCAATGTCTTGTTCTCCTGTCTAGTTCACAAAGTATTTATGAGAACACACCCTCCAGTGACAGGATTGGCAGCAAAGTCTTCCCTTTAGCCCTTTGATGTGAGAAAGTATATCCCTTTATTTACGTGATTTACTTTAATATACTTTCAGAATAACTACATATGGGCCAATAGGTTGAACCAGATGTAAATCAGCATGGCTAAGTCAGGTTCAGTAGGTGAATTAACCAGTAAAATGAAGTTTTACACTGAGGAAATAGACAGAAACCACAACTGACCTACTACAGACAGGGACCAGAAGTTAGTGTCCAAGGAGCCCATGAGTTGCCTTAGCATAAAATCAGTGAGAGTTACGATTTGATCTCACCAGATGAAAGGATTAATGCATCTGAGAAATGTCAGAGAAAATAAGATTACAGGGCATGTGATGCATAAAGAACTGAGGGTTAAGTATGCACTGGGTCTCTGCCAGGTCAGTTTGCTGGATCTGCTCCTTTTCTCTAAAGGCAGAGTAACCTACAAGCAAATCTTCACTGAAAATGCGCTACTAACTCCTTGCGTTATGGTCCACCTTAGAAGTACTATAAATTTTATACTGACAGCTTCAACTTTAATGTGTGATTAATACAGAATTCGATGTAGGTAAGCTAACAGAGAACCGGATGTGTGTGATGAAATATACAGCCCCATGTGGACTAGGAGTGACTGATCCATTGGGGTGATCCTAACTGGCTGCTTGTGGCACTGGGGGATACCATCAGCCTACTGGGGCTCTCCCCCCACTTCCCAGGACTCCAGAGCCCACATCAGACCACAGAGAGGTGGGCTCACAACCACACTGCTTAGGGTCCATCACAGTACTTGTTCTCATTGCTTCCTGCATCATCATTATTACTGTCTGGTTTCCTCCCTAAACTCTGTAGAATAATAAGAGGATTGTGCTGTATCCCCCTAGAGTGGTTTTTCTATAAAAGGAGGCTGGGGCATAAGTGATGACATTGTGAGCTGCCATGTGAAGGAGTGCTAAGGTGAGCAAGGCAGAGGGACCTAAATGGTGTAGTTTAACAGAACAGCCTGGTTCCATTTCTTCTACATTGCCTCTGGAGAGTAGTGTCAAGAGAAATTCATTCAAACTCTGGGCTTTCTCCTGGGCCTTACTAGTTGGAGTAGTCCTATCTGGGATAAGAAATAAACGAACAGTTAAGCAATGTGGCTGGTCAGGCATCTGGTACTGAACTCATGATGTTCTTCTTCCCTGCACTTTACATACCACAGAATGGTTGAGATTGGAAGGGATCTCTGAAGGTCATCTGGTCCAAGTCCCCTGCTCAAGTAGGACCAACTAGGGCTGTTTGCCCAGATTCTGTCCAGACAACTTTGAAATATCTCCTACTATGGAGACTCCACAGACTGCCTAGGCAGTAGTGCTTGGTCACTCCCACAGTGAAAAAGTGTTTTCTGAGGTTCAGAGGGAACCTCCTGTGTTTCAGTTTGGTCCCATTACCTCTGATCCTGTCCCTGGCCACCAACGAAATGAGCCTGGCTCTGTCTTCTTTACACCCTCCCTTCAGGTATTTGAATGCACTTGTACCTACTGTGCCTTTGGGCTCAGGAAGGGAGAAGCAGAGGCAATGATCTCTTATATGATAATGAATTAAAGACACAGCATAAAGTTCAGGACAAAACTACCAATTTCTTGTTGTAAATCCCGAAGTAAATGAAATGCTTGTATTTCCTGGTTTTCAAGTACTCAACTTTTCAACTGAAATATAGTTAAGTAAGTTTGGGGTATGTAGTCGAATACATATTTCTCTTCAGCAATAGCAAATCATAAAATTCAACCAGTATTCCAAATTTTGCACCCATCTAACAGTTAGTTGCATCAGTCACCAAGAGCTGTGTTTGACAAAATATGTCTTTACTTTTAAAAGGGCTTAGTTTAATATGTATTACCATTTGAAAACCTTATGTCAGCCAAATTATCTTCTTAAAAATGTTTGTGATAACATAAATGTCATGGTTTCAGCCAGGTGGGGCCTAAATTTGGGTTTTAAGGTTTGGACTAGGCCTGAAAATTGTCAGGTGACTT
>JAWWEV010000001.1:98635587-98646701 GCA_035583235.1 Hafferia zeledoni
GTATTAATTGGGGAGTGGGAATTCCTTGTTGTGCATAGCTTGTGTAAGTGTGTGTTGTATTGTAGTTTTAATTTTCTTTTCTGTATAAATACATGTAGTTAGTTTTCAGCATAAACCTGGGTTTTTAGAGTTTTTTTTCCCTCTCCCTCTGCTTTCTCCTTTAGCTGGTTGGGGGGGGGAAGGCACCCTTTTCACTCTGTCTCGGACAGTTGGCGTTTTGCCAGCTCAACCCAAGACAATAAGCAACTATAAATTTTCTGTATTTTCACTTGGAAAATCTTCTCTAGTATCATGTCTAAGCTACAAACAAGAGTAATACAGTCTTCACTGTGCAATTTAATTAATTCCTATATTATTTGAAAATAAAAATAAACTACAAAAATCAATAGCACAAATATTTATTATTTATATTTATCTATTGTGAATATGTATACAAATTCTTATGATATGCATGTGTATACACATAGATAAATATATACACAGATGCTGTTTCTAGTGCAGCAAGGCTTTATTGATAAGCAAAGTTTATCAGGGAGAATCTCTGACCTGGGTCAAGCTGAGGAAGTAAAACTGAGGTCATGAGGGTCAAGCCCTCATTCAATTAACCCCACACCATGTGAATGGCATTAGGTAATTACTGTTTTAGACGTATCAGGATGGATTCATTGTGTGTCTATGAGCATTTAGATATTGAAGTAGCTACAAGTGAAACAGAATACAACTACTTGGTAAATACTGATACTTGAAATATTTTTAAATAGATAAATTTCAGGTTTTAGGCAATAAATTAGCATGATGGCCAAAATACTGTTGTCAGTCTGATGAACCTCTCTTCAAGGCTCCAGAGTTACAGGTAAGCACGCTACCATTTCATTAAATAACTAGCCACAGGCTCTTATCCAAAGAACATTGAAGTCAATGAATGACAAGAATGATAACTATTGAGAAAAATCTGTGTAGTCTTTTGGATTATTTACAAACAATAGATTTTAAAGAAATGTATATTATTGATGTATGAATTATAAATTTGTTCTGTCCAACACCATAAGTAGTTTTTTATAGTTAATTTGTCTACTTTTCAAACATACATTAGAGACTGCAAAGAGTTTTTCAGTGAATTGGGGCTCAGATTTGGTTTACTCCTTCCTCTATTAGTATTCATTGGTCAAAAAAAATTTAATATCTCTCCCATGTACAAAGAGGACAAAACCAAGAGACATGAGAACTGCAAAAGTGGGAATGTTTCAAAATTTGTGCCTCTTCCTGGCTATCATAGCCTTTGTGTGCACCATACCTGAGTACACACAGAATTACAGCTGCCAAGCACTGAGGGGAGTCACTTTTCTTACTGGCCTGGCTTTATCAGAAAATTGTACCTCTGTTAGCTACTGGAGTTTAGGCTACAGGTTATTTTTCTTATTCCAACTTCACTATTAAGGTATAAAATCTCAAAACAACTTAATTGCTGACACAAAATTCAACAGTCTGCATATTTACAGGCAGAAATTTCTATCCTGATTTCGTTTGGGACAGAGCTCATTTTCCTCCTAGCAGCTGGAGCCCTGCAGTGGTTTTGATTCAGTATGAGAATAACACTGATAACACGTGGATGTTTTGTTTGTTGCTGAGCAGTGCTTACACTGAGTCAAGGACTTTTCAGTGTCTCATACTCTGCCAGTGAGCAGGAGCACAAGATGAGAAGACCGAACAGGACAGGTGACCTGAACTGGTCAAAGGAATATTCCATACCACAGAACAACATGCCCAGTACATAAACCTGGGGGAGTTGGCTGGGAGTTGACTGCTCGGAGATTGGCTGGGCATCAGTCAGCAGGTGGTGAGCAATTGTATTGTGCGTGACTTGTCTGCATCGGGGTTTATCTCCTTCTCTCACTCTACTTTTTATTAAAATTATCTTAAGTAGTAGTAGTATGATCATTATTATTATTTGCTTTCACCTCTTTCAATTACCAACCTATTCTATGTCAACCCACAAGTTCTATTTTCCTTTGTTCCCTAGTTTTCCTACGCATCCCATTGGTGGTGGGGATGGGGAAGTGATTGAGCAGTTGTGTGGTATTTAGTTGCCAGCTTGGGTTAAGCCACAACATTGCTATAAGCAGACCACTTCTGTATGATGGCTTTCTACGTCTTAGAACCTCTGAATAGTATTCTCCAGTCTCTACAGATGTCCCTGCCTCTGCTCAGGATCAAGGCAATCTGGAGATTCCTAGTGAGCTGGTTCCTGGTCCAGGGCCTGTCTGCTGAAAGCAAGACCAGCTGTGCTGTGAGACACCAGTTAGAAATATGCTTCTTTCTTTCACAGGGGGAGATATATGAAGAAGAGCCCTGATTAAAAGAGTGTCAAAAGTACTCTATTGATGGTTTCATGCTTTGATAACAGCAAATGACCTATGGCCTAAGGCCTGGAAAATAAAGGTGGAAAGAGAAAGTTCAGAGTAGGTGAATAGATGGTACCTCTTGCAAGAGAACAGTAGTGGTTGTGTGTAGGTACCTGGAAGAAATTTGAGATTCAAAGCCATGTTAAATTTGGGAGCAGTTCTGTACCTCTGAGCAGCACAGGGCACTGGCCACAGTAAGGGCTCACATGGTAAGCTACAGCTCCTTTGAAAAAGAGAATTTAGTTTTTCATCAGTTTTACTAAAGTGACTGATGTTACATCCATGACATTACCATCCCTTAATAGCTGCATGCACAAGAAACAGTATGGCAATGTTTATAAGAGGAAAAGACTGTACTTCAACTTGAGGATATTTTATGCTTTGAATTTTTATAATACAACAAATTCGCTTTAAAGACTCAATTTTTCAGAGCACAACAAAAAGCTTGTGCTTGGCTTAGCTCTCATTCAGTTTCTCATCTATATGCAAACACCCAGTGCAGAAACAAAACTAAAGGAGAACCATGAAAAAGCCTCACAAAACTTCTCCATATTCATCCCATTCTAATTTTTCTGGTTTTTTTTTCTCCTGTATGTCAGGAAATCACTCTCAATGGAAACAGGGAATATATTTTTCCTAAAAAGGGCACTCCTTCCAACATTTCTATACCTGAAAATACCAGTTAATATAAACTGAAATGTTTACATCAAAAGCTTTGAATTTCTATGTATCTACTATATAAAAAGCTTATCAAACCCAGAATACAATTGCCAGTAAAAGGAGCAACACAAAGGACTGTATCACAGAGAAGACTTGCAGCTGGGTCTCCACCACTGCAAGGAGATATTTGAATAAATAAAATTTTATTTTTTATGGGCTGTATGTCTGCTTTTCTATGGCCAGGCTTGCTCCCATGTAGAATAAAGTATGGAAGTTCTCTGAACAATCCTGACTTTATTTGAGAAGAGGATTTGAGAGACTGTATTCTCAGTTTGAGCCATGCTTTACTAGCTACACTGAAGTAAAAAATAATCTCCTTCCCAAAACATGTGAAGAGAAATAAAGTGGCTTATAACAATCTTTGCCAATGTTTTATTGCAAACACTAATGCAGCAGGATTATTGACCTCTTTTGACCTTTTAACCTTGGTTAACTACATCTTAAAAAAAAATACTATTTCTCCATGCATTTTTCTCCATGACTGGCAGTAATTTTTTAATCTTGTGGTATTTTTTCAATGTAGTTCAATCAGGCACAGGGATAAAATAAATGTTCTGAGCATAGCTGGTGGCATTATGAATTCTGAGCTTTATCATTGTAAAAGATGTTTACTGATAGTATTTTCTTTTGGGTTTTTTTAACTTTGTATTATGAAAAAAAAAAAAAGTATTATTCCTATCAGTTTGAGAAAAAAATAAAAGATTGTTATTTCTCCTTTGAAATCTTCATGATTTTCTCACAAACTATAATGGGAAATATCATGAAAGTATATGAGCAGTCTGCCTACACTTTTTGTTAATTACTTAAAATAAAGCAGTGCATATGGCATTATGAGTTGTAGACCTTTAGACACAATCTTGTCTTTTACTTGATGTCCCAGTTTCTTGTTTAGATGTTGGCTTTAGTGACAGAAAGCACAAACTTGATACTAGAATGAAAGAATAAAATTTAATTAATTATAATAATTAAAAGGGTTCATATTTGTCTTTGGACATAATGTGTATGCTTACATTTTAACTAAGACAGAAGCAGCATTTTCATGTAGTTTTAAACACCAGAATTATTTTAGGAAGCAAATTTCCATTTCAAAGCTTTGCCTTTTCTTTTTTCTTCTAGGAGTATGTCACAAGGAAATGTTTCTCCCTGTCCAGTTCTTAACACAAACACTGACTTTATCAGTATTCAGTCACAGGGGGTTTTGCTCCTTTTTCAAAACCAGAGAAACAGCACTGCAGTGCTTCTGTTGTACTGCTCCTCATAAAAAAAATTGTTTTTATAATACCACATCATAATATTCCATTCATCTTGGTGTTAATTTCAGCATCTAAATATGTAGCTTGTACAGTCTCAGTGCTGGAATATCGTGAAACCAAGTGCTAGTAGGGACATCTCCATTCCAGTTGCATTGATCAATTGAGCCCTGACTCACTGAACCATAGATTGGTTTAAAAAGGATATAGGCCCAACAATTTTTTGTTCTAAGAGCAGTACCAATACAAGCCTCAGCTGCACTTTTTATGTCAGAAGCCACATATTTTCCGCTGCCATTGTATGGCCAGACTTCGTGAACAAAGATTTGGGCAGCGCTCTCCCCATGTGGGTGTGCCCTTCCAGCCTGCACAGTGGATTTTTTAGGTGAGGCACAGCGTGCACAGAACTGGTCCCACCGTTTAAGCCCTGAGGTCCATCTGCCACAGCCGAGTGTGCTTGGACAGTGACAGTGAAGTCCTCGGGACTGTCACAGCACCCGGTTCTAAGCGGGGCTGACCCTGCTGAGCATCCGAGATGTGACGGGATCGGATGTCAGGGAGGCATTGAACTGCCAGGGGACGGTCCTACTGAGACTCGAACTCACGACCTTGGGATTCGGAGTACGGAGTTCTGCTGTCATTACAGTGCTGATAACATCAGAGCTACCAGGGTCTGTGGAGAGTAATGTAGTTATTAGTTAAAGATTTCTCATCTGTAGCAAGTGATATGCATGGCCCTAAAAATGTTTACTGCTTTAAAAATGTGAAATAAAAATCCATAACATATTTTATTGTTAAACAGACAAAGTCTCAGGTGGTTTTGAGATTTTATGTCAATCTAATTGCACTTGTAAGCTAAACTGCTATTTAACTGAGGAAATGTGTGGAAGAAAAAATAATAGAGCCACCTCTGCAGGTTTTCCAGGAGGGAAAAAACCCAGAAATATTTCTTTCAGATGTAGAAATGATAGAGGTACTGTGGTACTGTAATAACTGATGGAACAAAATATTCTTCAAATAAAAAACATGTCTACGTGATAAGACTGAGACAGTTTTGAAAAAGTATTCAGCTCTTCTTTAGACAAAACTGTTTGCTGTATCATGTATTAATATTAATTAAATCACTCAGTATCTCCTTAATCTTGATTGCTTTTTCAAAAAGGGAAAAAAAAAGAAAGCAGCATTCTTTTCCATTAACTGTAATGTAATATGATTAGGCTAATGTTAATGAATTGTACTATAATGTGCTCAATCCATTTCTTCCAGAAGCATTCCAAAGCACTGCATGTCCAGTCCTTGGATTAATAAATAAATATGTAGGAAAAAAAGAAGGTAGAAAGGTAAGCACTGGAGAAACTAAAGTAATCAAAGTGGTTTCTTTGAAATTTAACTTGATTTTTCTATACCAGACAAAAAAAGCTAATCACCCAACCTCCAGGTGTACATATTTAATGCTGTTTAATTTTTTACTGAAATACCAACAACCAAACCATGCAACCTTAGTAATAACAAAGTCCTGCAACTTCTTGTGATGATAAATGCTAATATATTAGTATGTCATTCTTGATTGCAGCGGTCATGCCTTGCAGTGAAGTTCTGGAAGGTTTCTTGATTTTATTTTTTTTTTTAATACTTCAGAGCAGAAATACTGAGACTTTCTCAAAGAATCTTAAAGTCCTTCAATGCTGTTCAAAATATTAAACCATATATGGCCCTATTTTACCAGTTTGTGAAGTAGAACTGTACAACTTCATTAGCCTCTCAGCTAAGTATACAAAACCTAAGTGTTAGCCAGTCATCCCAGCGTAGAGCACTCTTTATGAATAACCTGGGAAATATTCAGAGGGAATTGTGTCCTGCTCTCAAATCACACCAAAAATCTTCTCCTGCATCATAAAATCCCTGGATTCCACCTCAGGATGATGCAATTTAGAAGTTGCTTCAAGGATTCAGGGGAAAACAGTAACTGATTACTGCTTTCTTGTTTTGTTTTCCTTTTGTCCCTCTCTTAGGTTACATAAAGCAACAAATTATAAGAGAGTCTGGATTAAACTGCTCTGGAAATGATCCAGTTCACAAATCATAATAGCTATGAAATAGCATCATGATGCGCAGAAATATGTTATGAATTTCTTCTGAAATAGCAGCAGCAAGTTACATAGATATTTCCTTACATGATTAATATATTAATCCATTATGGAATGAACATCACTGCTCACATTTCAGTGGTAAGTGTCCTGTAAAGAATCTTATGATCTATATAAGCTTTTAGACATGCTTAACAGATTAAGTTATAGAAACATCCTAAGATATTACTGCACTCACTACTGTGTTTGTCATTCTAAAATGATCTTTTGCAGTTAAAATATTGCTTTGTGAGGAGGGTTACTGATACTGCTCAAAGATACCATGTCAGTTCTGCAAACATCTTTGTTGATTTGGATTTGCAACTATCTGAGTACCATTTTTATAATAGCAAGACTGACTTCCAGCCTTATTAGTTTGACTTAATGAGCACATCTTTAGCATTTAGCACACACCTTTTTCTTAGATTTTGCTGAATATACAACTAACAACACAACTTTAAAGAAGAGGGGTTGTTTCTCACTTCTGCAGTTAATATGTCTACTGAAGACAAGTTGTGAGGAACACAGATTCTGTATTCAGTGACGTGTATTTTTAAGCAAATTCACTCAGTCTTTATTCCACCAAAATCATACAGTATGCAGGCTTAGAAAGCTTTAACAGAGGTAGTATCAAGTGCCTGGAAACTTACTTTAGATAGGAGTAGTTCAAAGCATTTACATCAAAGCCCTAATACTTTTGCCATTAAAGATTGTGGATGTGAGTTTGGCAGACACAATGTCTTCAATCCAAAGGCAAATGTACATATCTGTAGGCTTGTTCTGTTCATGTTCTCATTAATTCCAAAGAATGTATTGCTTTAGGCTTACTTTATACTATAGTATAACAGGATCACTTTAGCAGAAGTAAGAATTCTTTAAATACCCACAGAATTATCTTAGATACAGACTAAGAATTTTATGGTCCCTATTATGTTATGAAAAAATAGTCAACATTTCTCTTTTACTAGAAGAGCCATACCTTCACCTGTAGAAGGTAGTTTACTTGCATGCTCAGCATGCATGTCAGAAAGGACAGCCAAGGAAAGGGATATTTGATGAGGGTGGTTTTTATCTGTGGAGTTGCAGTGACAAATATTAAGAAACTATGAAAGTAAGACAGAAGATTGGGGAAAAATAAACTATATATAAGCTGCTACTAGAATATTTGGGGTGAAAATCTTCCTGTCTTCAGGAGGACAGGGAAATCATAGATTTAGAAGGCCTTATTTTCATTTGCTTCTTACAAACCATTACCAGTCACAGCTAGGAAACTTAAAAATTAAGAAGTAAGAAAAAAGGTAATACTCACCCAGGTCACCTTGAGCATAAAAGCCTTTGTGTTTGGGGTCCCAGATGGTTTAGGTTTCTGCTATGGAGACTCATGCAGCACTAAACCAGCTTTTCAGAAAAAGCTCTTCCAAAGCCCTAGTAGAGTTATGGAAGCTCCTTATCCAACATGTAAACAAAGTCGCTGTGCAATACTTGTGGGGGTAGCAGTCCCCTCAGCTGGAATGAGATCAACATGCAGTCACTTCAAAATACCTGGAATACTAATTTTGCAATTACTATTAATGTTAATACTGCAACTTGTAAGTGAAATCTGAGGTACCTGGAGTAATCTGTGGTTTCAGAAGTTTTGTTCATTGGGTTTTCCCCAAGTTTGGTGTGTACACGTGTAACAAATCAATCAATTTAACCAACTTAGTTATTTATATCCCTACAAAAGGTAGACATTCAGACGAATAATTTCCCTCCAACTTGGATGGGAAGATCACAGAGGAGCCAAAGTCTTTGGTCTTTCCATAAGCATTAAATTAGCACTGGGGTTTCTCAAATTCCAAGGCCCAGTTTGCCCTTACTAAAGATTTCTCTACTTCACACGTACAAGAATTCTCAAAGGATGAAAGCTCAGCCTGTGCTTGGGGCAAAAGGGAAAAGCTTATTCATTTGTGGTGATATAAAAGCTTAGGCCAGAATTTTTAAGCACATAGGACCAAGCTCTCAGTAGTACTGGTAACCACAGAAGGTTACAACAGGAAAGAAGCAGCAACTCAGTGGGATAATGTAAACACATACTAGGGAAGTAAAGGCTGTTTTTAAGAAATGAAGGAAGCTAATGCTTTGGGTTAATGATAATTTTCTGAAAATTCTTGGGAGGTCTAGCTGCATTCTGAGAGACCTTTGGTTTCTTATGATTGCAAAGCTTCTGAATTCTCCCTCCCTCACACACACAAGAAGCCATTGCTATGCACTATACAGCTATGCTAAGAAGTGAAGCTCTCTGTAGGAACAGCTCACCATTTTCTCTGCATTCCTGTGAAGCCAGGGTTGGAACACCACTGAGATCTTGGCATCTGTGTTTTCAGTACTTGGTTGGATGGAGAAAAAGGCCTTTTGGCAGGTTCTACCCAAAGACAGCTATAGCAACACTGGGATTATCACTATCAGAGTTGTGCATTTGCCTCACCACACCCACGCATTTGATTTTGCTAATGGAGTAATTTGATTATTTTTCAAAAGGCGTACTCATTGCTTGATTGGTTGAATAATTAAGGGTTTGAAAAGCAGAGTTTTTGTATGGTAGCATTTAGATTATCTTCCTTAATTGTTTATATTTCTTTTTGCTCCCTCCCTTCTAAATATCCTGCTTACTCACTGCTGGTTGAATCCCTCACCTCCTCTGGCCTGCTTTTGGTGCTGTTCTGCTCCTATCTTTCACCATCCTTTGTTTGTTACAAATAAGATGTGATCATCGTTAGACACCTGCTGTTCTCATTTCATGATAACATCAGAACACTATTTTCCCAGCAACATGAAACCAACAGCAGTCAGAGTTCTTTGTTGGATTTTTCTTCTTCTTTTGCACATCTTTCTGAATATTTGACATTAAGTGAAAAACAGTCTTTTACTTTCACGTTGCTGCAGTTTTGAACAAGCAAGGTTTCCATTTCTTTGAAAATGAGAGAACAACAAAAAAAAATCTATTCTTTGGCCGCATCTTTGATATTTTTCTGTATAATGACAATATTGACTCATCTCTTCACGCCATTAGATCATCAATGGACAATAAAGATGCTTAATTTGTCTCTCACCTAACCTGGACATTTATTTTAAAATGTCATGTGTTATGGGAGAAGACTTTTTCACATATAAACACATACATCCATAATCATCTCCCTTAATTTCAGATTATCAAAAATGCATATCCCTCTTCATGCTACCTTTAGGCCTCTTTTCGGTAAATTATGTCAGAGTTGCTTCTTTATTTGATTCCTAATTATTGAAGCAGACTTTTTTTTTTGCTTTTGGTTTTGCTTGCTCAACTCTACCCTAACTTGTTCCTTGAACATACCCCATCACTATCCCCTTCACACTGTTTGCACTGTAAAGAGTGCCAGCTCTCTATTTATTACCTTTTTTCAGAGCATTTTTCCAATTGTTGCCATGTGTTTGCAGTTGCCATCTGCTTGCTGCACAATTACATCTCACTTAAAAACCTGTCTGTGTTCACATGTATTGCAGATGGAGAGTTTTTTTTTAGTTGGTTTGTTCATAAGTTAATTTACTGTCAAAGAAAAATGGAAAAATTGCCCGAAGTGATTTCTTCCTCTTAGTCTCCATTTTGCAAGGTGGAAAATGTAAATTAGTCTTCTATAGAAATAGAGAATCAAGTATGTTGTTGGTGCTAAATATTTAGATGTAAGAACTAAAAAATATTTTCACAATTGCTTACTTTGATTTGAATTAGGCTTTCATGTTATCAGCTGCAGTACCTGATTTAGAAGTTAATCTGTTGCAGCTTTGGGATAATTGTACAGTGCTAAGATTACATGGAATGTTATTACTATATGTATGTTCCTCAAGTCAATTAAATAAATGAAGCCAATGAAACTACAAGCCAGGGAAAGCATTATCATCAAAGCAGATTTTAGTCATGATTATGCACCTAGAAATCTGAAATACCACTGCTTAGACTCTCTGATTTCATCTAATTGCCTTTCAATATACATTGGTAAAACTCAAGCTAGAAATTCATTAATTCTCCTTGCAAGAAGAATTCTATATTTTGGCAAACATGAGTGGTTTTTATAATAATTTTACAAATAGAATTAATTCTACTGTGTATTTGGTAAATGTGATAACTTCAATACCACATATTAGAATTATTAAATTATAAATATCTTAAAATATGGGGAGTCTTCAATACTGAGAGTATTTTTTGTTATTGTTGACATCAATGTATTGCTGCATGTCCGCAACCTTTATATGAAAAATTCAAACTATGTGATCACAATTTCACAATATGTATATTATAAAGGAATATACATCTTCAAGTCCAATTTGAAAGTTTTTCCATACTTTCACCTTTCCTGAAAGGTTTGACTTTTTTTTTTTTTTTTTAGAATGAAAATTCTGGTGTTCCTAGTTGAGTCTTACCCAGGGAACAGTCAGTTTACAGCAAGAATTTGTAATGAGGAAATAATTCAGATCTGAAAAAAAAATAGAGAATAAGTTAATTCTTTCACACCATGTGTACATTGACTATAGAGGCAAATGAGGAAATTCTGAATTATTATTTTTGTTCTAGTTATCTGTCCGCCCCTTCACTGGGGGGG
>JAWWEV010000001.1:98646711-98765777 GCA_035583235.1 Hafferia zeledoni
CACCCCCCCCCCCCCCCCCCCCATGGCCTAAGCTGTCTATTTGCTCTAATGAAACTGAGCTGCCCTGGGACACTGAGAGAACTGAAATGGAAGAACATGGGGTAGTGAAAGGTTCTTGTTTAATGAACCTTTATTAAACCTCCTTCACATTCCTTCTCATTATGTTGATTTCAGTCTTAGAAAAGATTTTTTAAAAAATATTCAGAGAAACTGCCTGCTGTGGAAAAGTTTGGTTTGTGAGGAATGTGGTGGTATGCCAACTCTTTCAGCATGGAAAGAGAAAAACTAAGAATACTTACCAATTAAGGTAATGTAATTCAGCAAGCCAGAGCCAACTGTAAAACAGCCCTGCTACAACTGAAGTGATATAACTGCAGCATAGCAGTGCAATCCTAGCAAGCATTTGTGAGAAATACTTCCTACAAACCAGCTTTACAATAAAATTCATTTATGGCTGAAGACTTTCACCAAGGAAAGTAATACCTGGGAGGAAAAGAAATGCCTCGCTCTTCACAGTGTTACCAGATAGCATAAACCAGTAAAGACTAAATAAGCCCTTACTGAAGTCACGATTGAGCAAGAAAATAATGGAGTCTTGCAAAAATACACTTTAATTGGTAGCATCTTAAAGTCAAAATAGCTATGTTGGTTTACAGCAGCGGAAAATGTAGCCTTTTATATTCAAAGAACTACAGCTCAAGGTGCTTTGATTCATATAGGACTCAGGTAATAATATTTCCCTCATGACAGTTTCTCAGTATAGGGACGCTGCTACAGGGTGAATTTATTGTTTGTGTCTTTGATGCTACTGATCAAAAGAAAATGGCACTGTGTTGTCTCAGATTGCATGCTCAGCTTCAAATGTTTTAACTTCAGTGCCCCTGCCATACAGAATGAAAGAGAAACTTGTGAATCTGCTCTTGACCTTGAGTGAAAGCTGTCATAAAAGACATTATCCCACTTACGTAGATTAATATATCTCTTGCCTTTCTGATTTTTAACAATACAAACTCTTTCCTGACGAGCTCATGGAAAGAAAGACGTAACATTTTCTACCTTTAGCAGTTAGTCTAGCTATAGTTTTAGATGTTTAGCCTAGGTATGCTTATATTTCTCTTTGGCTGGACACAAACAACCCAGTCTGTGCAAAACTCTGGTACAAAATACAGTTCTATCTTAATAACATACGTAAGTGACAGAGAATATTGAACATTATTACATGAAGGACTTAGTTTACACAGATTTTGAGCTGCTATAGTAGCTGTGAAGAGATTAATAAAAATTTTGGCACCCCAAATGTTGAACTTTCACTTCCACAAGGTGCAGCAGAATTGAAAGACATGCAAGTATCTATGACATTATGCAAAAGTTTAATCAGGACTCAGAACAAAATTTTGCAGACTAGCCATGTATCTATTAAATTTCTAAATAGACAATGCTGCACTTGTTTTTTACTTTCTTGTTTCAAATGCAACTATATCCCATGAAAACTGGACAATCCAGCATCTTCAAACATGCCGTGTTCTCTTTGTATTACTTTACTAGCTGTTGCCTGTTTGGAGTAGGCAGCTTAGGATGATACATTTGCTTCATATGCCTATAATTTTGTGAGAATGTCTACTTCTTTCTCTTCCTGAAGGTAGGCATTTGAGGGAGGACACCAGCTATACTGCACCCAGGAAGAGAAGTTGGAAGGGGAGCTGGCAAGCAAAAGAGAAATAAAAGACAACCAGAACAGAACCGTTTCTCTCGCAGTGTAGATAGCCTGTCCTAGCAGCAGGCTTTAATTACCTTTTTAAACTTACTAAATGTGGGTCGGTTGTTTGAAATATCAAAAACACCTCAAAAATTCTAGAGAACAGAGTGAATGTTCTTCTTTTAAAATTTTCTATCTTTACTTATTTTCTCCCAAATAAACACCTAGAAGCTTGAGAATGTATTTATGGATGCAATATAGGATTCTGGGGAGAACATAAATCTATTGTCAGACAAATTTATTACCAAAATAGATAACCAAGAAATTACTGTTGTTTGTAGGAAAGAAATCTGGAGACAGCAAAATTCAGTGATTTTCCAAAGGTTATACAGCAAATTGTGGTTCTTTGAATGCAGCCCAAATTTGCTCTGTCTTCCAGTCCTCAGAAAGGGTTTAGCCTTGCTTGCTGACAGGGCAGGTTTCTAGCAGCATTTCTATTTAGTCCTCTGCAGTAAGACAGTACTGGACTATGTCAGGGCTCAAGCTCCTTTGACTGCATCCATTTCTGCCAGTGTACCCAAAAAGAAAAGGCAATGCACAGCCAGTTGGTCATTTCTTTTTCCATGCACTAAACAATATTAAGGTGAATATCATGCAGAGTGGACAGAAATAAAGCACACAAAAGTGACGAGGCACAGGGAATTATTTAGTAATAGTGGAAACTTCTAGTCAATACTGACCTTTACTCAAGTGGCAATATTTCTAGTTGATGAATTATTGCAGACAATGCATATACACCTTTCTGAGCCCTTTGACTTTCAACTTGGCTTTTGTCTATTTAGCCAATACTTATTCCTCTTCTACGGTATTTGTCTATTACAAGATATCAAACTGAAAGCAGGTTGGTTTGTTTTTTTTTTTTTTCCCTAAAGCTTTACTTATTTTATTAGTGATTTTAAGACATTTTTTAATCTAAAGCAAATATCAATGTATGACCTTCTGCAATGTCAGTTTTACATCCTGAGGTGATAAACAGTTTTTAAAATACATCTAGTGCCTTCCATCTCTCAGTTATAATTGTGCTCCAAAACAATTAGAATATACTATGACTAGCTTTGATAAAATTCCTGGAAGATTATGGTATAACTTAAAGTTGACTAAGGCTAGGATTTATTAGTTTTGTAATAGGATTAATCATGGACATAAGAAATAAGCCTAGACATTTACATATGTAAAAATTATATTTGGATCTTATGAGAAATGCCAAAGAAGTCTCTAAGTCTTGTACTCCTGCACTCGTGTTACACCAATGCATTAATAATGGAGACAAAACTCAATTTAAAAAAGCTAACACATCTGACATTCTTCTTGAGTTCTCTGTCTCACACCATGAAACCTTTTTACATAAGTACTCTATATTCAGTGAAGTCAAAGGAACTGCTCTTAAAAGTAATGCAATCCTATCAGCCCTTTTCAATTTTAACAGAAGACCTCTTTTAGAAATAAGACTCTATATAAAGTTTTAATTGCTCTTCTAAAGATTCCTTACAAAAGCTATTGGAAACATTCCTACATTAGCAACATGGTATGACTTGAATTGTATCCTGCTTCATATATTTCTGAGAAGTATGACAGTGTATCCAGGGCTGGGAGTTCAAGTTCTAAGTAGAACAAAAATATAAGCAACTCAGGTTGGAAGTCAGTAGTTTTAGATTTAGCCAGTAACCATTTCTTTGTTACAAATATTATCACAGTAAAAAGTAATAAAGTTGGAAAATTTAACAGAATGATTTTGCTCCTTAAAGAAGGGCTAATTCTGCAGTTACCTTGATCCAGTTTAGAAACATATTTGAGTTCTATTTTTTCCCACTGACAGTTGTAAAGCATTTGATATTCATCTTAAAAATATAAATTTTCAAAAATTTTCATACATTTTTTCCAGTCCTGCCCATGTTAAATTCAATACAAATTTCTCACTGTTTTCCATTAAATAATTGTTATAACTTCAAATTTGGAAAATTGTACTATCCATCCTGCCATTTCCCCTTCAAGGTCTTTGGGAACCAATGAGAATAACTTCCCAGTTTCTTGAGGGATGCACTAAAATGTTGCAGAAAAGATATACAGGTGTGTATGAGACGAACTGGGAAAGCCCCTTTCAGGCAGGGTATACTGTGTTCACAGTGAGCAAAGCTGTGTTCACTTTTTCTTCTAAGTGAAGTAGACACAGCAGTTTACTTAAACACTGAGCTGAGAAATGTTGCTCCACTGCCCAGGAACACCAGCAGCTGCTACCTCCAATTAAACATCTGCCCCACTCTGTGGCATCTTGCCCTATGCCAGCTTCCTCTAAAATTGTTTTGAAGCATTTGCTGATTCTTGACTACATGTGCTCAGCTTACTCACCCAAATTCCTAAGGAGATTGTGACTATTTAAACTGATAATTCAGTGAAACTTTCCTTTATCTCCAATATCCTAAACTAATTACAATGGATAATGGTGACACTCAGGTTTCAGCTGGGAACCAAAACAGTTCTAAGAATTTTTCTTCCAGGACATTGTTTTAAGAGTGAGAGATAAAATTATTTTTTTCTTAAATTTTTAGACATGCAGAACAAGATTTGAATGAAGAACAATGTTTTGTGGTTAGGACATAGAAAGTGCACGTGTTACAATGACACAAAATGTGTGCAACTGGTAGCTTTGCTGCTTTACAATGAAAATCAAAACTAAATGTAAAAGGAAAGTCACTGCAACAAGATTAAATTTAAAAAATGGAGATGATTAATAATGAAGTACTTTCATCTTTTTGGAATGTCAATATACAGTAACTATTATATGAATATTAGGGGAACAGTAACAAAGTGGCAAATGGAATGTGGTGGAATGATGCTTTTCCACTAGTTTGCATCCAAGCTACAAATTCTGTCTGTTTATCCAAACCAATCCCTGTCTCATTTCAGTATTCTTCCTCCAGTGTTTTCTGGGCAACTCTTACCCTTACTAATGAAGCTGACATAAACTACAAGTATGTCTATTTTCACTTGCAGAGATAAAACTCACAGTACTCTTTTATAATCTTTCTAGTAATTATCCTAGTCCTATATTATAGTATATACTGCTCATAGGTGTACTAAGATAAAATCAAATGATAGCTCTACAGTAGTAGCTTTTTTACATAAATTGATTTAATTTCATAAAATATGACATTAGCTAATAATATTGCAATTACTGTGCATGTCATGGAATGTCTTAACAAATATCCACAGAGAAAGAATATCTTCTATATTAGAAGAATCCATCATTTTGTAGGCTATAACAATATAGAAACATGTGAAATTTTTATTTTGTTGAAACTCATGATAGTTTATGCTTTTTTTCCTACACAAAATTTCCTAATTTGTTTAATATTTTAGATATATACTGGTTTAGAGCATTTTATGAAGTGTTTGTAGGACACAGTTTTTTCAAATACAAAAACCCCCATGATCACAACTTCTCATGAACTTTCAACAGTTAAAAGGAAACTGAACAAAGTAACTTCATAACTTTCAAAGGCTGTCAGAGAGAAGTCAAAGAACCTCTACAAATCTAATGAAACACAGAAGAAATCTAGGAATTTGTTTGTTTGTTTGAAGTTCTGTGCATGATGGCATTACAAGAGACTGTATGTAAGATGAAGGACTGTCCATATCCTTGCTTCTTGATGTGTATTCTGCCATCACTGCGTCAGCACTAGCTGGGAGGAAAGAGAGCTTTCCTTGGAATCTCATTCTTCTACTATAATATAAGCAACATCCATATGCACCCGTCCGCTCAAAGTGTTTTGTGGCACTTGTTGGGGACTTTCCCACTCCATTTCGTTTGTGCTGCACCTACCCAGTTATCCATCTCTCCTGAAGACAAGTCTTTCTCCTTCAGGAATGAAGTAGGACCCTGTTCCTTGTATATTTAAAACTGGCTGAGATGTTTTGAAATTCATGTGCACAAAAGTAAAATGAATGGTGCTTAGGAGAGAATTTTATTGCAATGGCTCTTAAGTCTTGGAAACCACATAAAACCTCTTCAGGCAAGGTTTTCTAGTGTTTTATTGTCCTACTAATACAAAATACATTCCAAATACTTAAATTCGAGTCCATTAGATATTCATCATCCTGTTTCTGCATTAGTCTTCTGCTTGCCTTTTCTAAGCAAGCTATACCCTTCAATATTAATACTGTGACATATGTGAATAATCTGACAAGTTTTTAATCAACCAAATGTCATTTACATCAAAGTTCAGTCCATGCAATAAAACTTCTGGTTCCTCCTAGTTAATCCCTACATTATCTAAGATATTTGTAGACAAGCCACCATTCTCTTTTTTTGTCTCTTTTCTGACCTTATGATAAATACTTCTCTTTTTTTTGCCAGTATTTTGACTTTCTTTTAAGGGCAGAACAGTTCATACCGATCTGGTGGTTTTTGTGAACCTGTCTCAACAAATCAGTAAATTGGTATCAGAGAAGTGCAGTTCCTCTTTGTACCATAGGGTTTGTGGAACATTATTCCATGGTCAAGGCAGCTGACATTCTGCTGGCAGCACCATCTGCTCACTCATATATTTATCTACATGTCCCATCTGTCCCTAAGCCTTGACCTTTGATCAGCAGAACAGACAAAAAAAGGCACCTGAGCTCCTGACCTCTTCACCTCCCCATTCCCAGATCTTTACAGTAGCTTTTAATCTTTGTAAACTCATTCTCAGTAGTGTTATTAACACCCACATGGAACACAAGCATGGCTTAGTGTCAAGAGGGTTGGAGGAGCCTTGGCAATATTTCAGTAACACCAAGGATTTGGGTTCCTCAGAGGGAGCATGCCTCCCAGAATGTCAAGGCCTCTCAACAGATGGGTCCCATTGTCACACTCATCACTACTGTCATTCACAAATCTTATAATCTTGTCACAGAAGTGGTGTTACTTGTTTTTCATTCAACCTAATGCTTAAAATTCCTATTTTCATGAGAATTTCACATTAATCTATTCCAATCTCTCCCCCTCTGTTGCTATCACCCTTGTAAAATTATAACTTTTTAAATCACTGAAAAAATATCCTCCAAAAAATAAGTACTGACTGGTGAGAAACCAGAATATAAATTAAAATGGAACTAAACAAAATGAAACAACTTATTCTTTCTCTTTAGAAAGGTCAAAGATTTTTCAAGCATATATGAGTTTTTTAATTTCAGGAATTATTTTTCCAACAACTATTAAAAGTACAGTAGAACCAAAGAACCCAAATGCATCCATCCTTAGAGGTAAGAGGTTGAAGAGAAAATAAAAGTATTTAGTTATGGACTTCCAATTTAGGTAAAACTCTGGTTGAATTCTTGAAATATTTCCTAAAACATACTTTTATAAAAAGTCCAAGTAATGGAGAAGCTTCACCCAGGCAAAATTCAAGTAATCCTATGACAAAGTAGGTGTGTAGCAGTCAAGAAAAAGCAAAGGCAAGCCCTCTAGAAAAATAAGAAACTCATAAAAATGCTTTTAAGAAGACTGGGTTTCCTGTGGCAGAATTATGGCTCTTAGGGACAAGGCAGAACAAAGTAGAGAGAAGAGAGGCTCAGGCAACAACAATGTATCCAAGATGTGTAAAGGAAAAGTTAGGATTGCCTGTCTAAATGAAAAAATTAGAAAAATCACCTAATAAAGGGTAAGTGCTTCATGCAACCTAGGATCTGTTTTCAAAGTCCACAATGATGAGCAGGTTTGGCTCGGTGATCTCAAATCCAGCAGTGATACTATTGAATTTAAACTGGATTTAAGGGCAGAGGTGAATGTGATTTGTAAAAAGACTTTACAAGAGATGATCCCTGAACCAGATGGAATGGTTACGGATAGTGGTCAGTAGCCCTAGGGACACATAAGTTGCCTTGTTAGTGCAAAGTCTATCTAGCACCACAGGAAAGGCACGTGCATCTGACAAACAGCATTATTAGGTTTCCAAACACTGAAATGCCTAACTAAATCACAGTCACTGAGGAGATTAAAAGCAACTGGAAGAAGCTTGGTCCAAGTCTGACAATAATTGTCTAAAATCATGAAACAAGGGACCTTATTTCATGCCTTTTGCTTATGTATTTTTGCTGTTCTTTCTGCTTATCTGACTAAAGAACATGGCAAACACAAAAGCAGCATTCATTGCTATACTGACTGTGTAGTGTTATGGTAGAGCTGATGTTAGTCAACACTTAGCTAAGCAATATATATTTTTTTTAACAGCATTAAACTGTCTTAAGAGTATTATAATGTTAATAAATAACTGCAGTATTCCAAGATGTCGAAACTCACCAAAATGTTGCAACTAAAGGCTTCCAAACAATACAGAGGCATTTTTTTGACTCCTATGACACACTAGTAACATATTTCAAGATTGACAATATAGAATTTGCAGAATTCTCTCCAACAGTTTCTGACTGATTTTGTAATTTCACTCTTCATATTTTTCTGTAATTTTCTTGAATATCTAGGTAATATTTAGGAGACAAATAAGGGGCTTTGAATCATATTTATCAGTATCTTTTTTTTTCACTCTTAAAATCCTTAAGATTGTTCCATTCTAAATCCTTTTTTTTGGTATAATTTTCTTTCCACAGTGACTTATCAATTTATCTTTTCTCAAGCAATAAGTCTGTTTTCATTTAAGGGAAAGATATGTGTTCTCCTACCATGGCAAAGTTTATCAGGATAGTGATAGCAAATGAAGCTTTCTTTTTTGTTCTTTACTGAGTGCTTTCCCCATGTCAGTGGCACAACTGTTGAATTTGTGGGGAGCCTCATTACACCTTTAGCCACTGAGCAGCTCAGATGCATAGCAAAGAAATATGTAGGGAGACCTACATATGTATTCACACCTGTCCTCTTATTTTATTCCCAGCTAGTACTCCAGCCACAATGATACCTTGCACTGAGGTCAGAGGTTCATCTCTGAATGTCTGGGCTAATGGATTTATTTTTCATTGGAAAAGCATCTTAAACATAAATCTGTACAGCAATGAGCAGTGAAAACATGCTTTCAGTGTGTCATGTATGACTAAAAATAGTAACTTTGACAACTTTACAACAAAAGTGATGAACAGAGAAAAGCAAAACAAAAAACCCTTTCGAATTCAGGAAGATGAGAGAAATTAACACAATCTTCAGGTCAATGAAAAAATACAGGCTTTATTCAGAAGTGCATCATTTCAGTGTTAAGCTCCCATATACCCCTTATACCTCCATTAACTGAGCCATTCATGAAGCACCTTGAGCCAATTAAATGGTATTCTTGGTGACAAGAGGTACTTCCCTCAAAGCAGAAAAACTGCATATGGATCTGCTTTGTCTATAAATATGATTTAATAAACACCAAGCAAAAAGAACAGTTGTCTCTAAATGCTCTGAGAGAACAATTAGCACTCACCAGCTTTTTCTTGTAAATCCCTATTTTATGAGTTACAGTCTAACTGATTTTGGCTTGCACGTATGTTCACTGAAAGTCTGAAATAATTATATTTCAAGCACGTATTGCAGCACATCTCAGAAAAGAAATTTAAAACATTAATTTGAATGTTTGCAGATAGCTACTAATACTGAAACTAATACTAGAACTTGATGTGGACAAAGAAACAAATAAATCAGATGATCAGCCTCTCTCTGTGCCACCTATGCTCCTCTGTCCTAAGTGTGCCTTCCCCCCTACCTCTCTCTAACACAGAGATGACTGTGGAAACTCCAGCCTATCACTCTGCATCTACTAACAACTATGCAGTCCAAAACATCTAAATCAGGACACATTTCCTAAATAAAATTATAAAAATGTGGAAAATATGTTGACTAATCATTACTAATAAGCAAACCTGGATTTACTTTTAAACTTTGGCAATTTTGAACCTAGTGCACACATATATCCATAGACAGCTTATGAAAAAGACAAGCAAGCTCTATTTACTGTACAAATATATCTGCATATACATAATACAGAGATATTTGTGTGTATCATATTTGTCTAACTCACCTGAAAAGTGACAGTCCACTGTTTCCAAAGTTGATCTTCCACTAAGAAGAAACAGATTTGCTGAATGCAGTTTATTATTAAGTAACATGAATAAATCACCATCACAGGTGCGGAACTGGGCACAGGAAGCATTCATAAATTCTTTAGTTTCTGTGCTACGCAGCACTCTCAGTAAATGCTTACTGCAAGGCATATATTAAATATTAATCTATGCTCCTGCCAGCACCTTGAGTAGCAGCAAGGATATTAAGCACAATCCAAAGGGGACACAGCAATTCGTTTCTTGCTCATTGGCTCTATTTCAAAGCTCACATTCTCAGTGTTCTCCCTGGTGATTTCTTTAGTCTCACAGGTGCTGCATTGCCACCAATGGGCTTACAGCCAGTGTTTTGGCCCAGGGCCTTCCTCAAGGAGGCTGGCATAGATTGAGACAAAGAAAATACAATACCTGTAATAAAACCCCTGAAATACAGAGGGTGGGTACTTTGTGGGGTTTGTTTGGGGGTTTTTTGTTTTGTTTTGTTTTGTTTTTTGGTTTTTTGTACTGCAAAAAGCTTTCACTGTAATTTTTTTGTTGTTTTTCTGGGTTTTTTTAATGAAATGAAATCTGTTGAGTGTATTCTGGTTTTAAATGCAAAAAGCCAAGTTGTAGAGAAGCACAAGGCACAAAACCCAAACCCAGAATAATCAATACTGTTCAGTATATACCAAATTTGCTTTATTTCATATGATTTTCATCATCCAGTCATTGTGTCATTTAATCCAATGTTGAATAAAACATTTAATTGAATTTATGGAAAGAAAAAATTGAATGGCAATTTTGAATTACAGTGTATAGAACACTTCAACCATTTATTATGACAACTTACCTTTTCACCTATTCACATGATATATCATTCTTGTCCAGGTTTACTGAACCATAATGGCAAATATAATTGAAATAGTCAAACTTGCAGGCAAATTTATCTATATGGAGTTTTCTAAGTATTATCCATTTATATAAAAAGAAAACCAAACCCCAAAATATAAGCAGTTATTCTAATGAGAAAGAAGTAGTTTATGCTCAAGCTAATAAAATCTAAATGTTTATTAGGTAAGTAAAGAGTTACCCAAAGGCGCATTCCCAAAGTAAAGATAATGCATCTGAGAATGACAGCACATCTATGACAATCTGACACAGTTAAATGTTTTTACTATGATGGATATTGACATTTATTAAAAATACAGAATTGAAATCACGGGACACTGCACTTTAAAATAGAAAATACTCCAATCTGGTGCATACATAGCTTTCACAAAGATTTTCAATCATGAAAGTCTTGATTTGCAGGATTAGGCCCCTGACATAGATCCAGCAACTTAATTAATTTAATTTAGCATAACAAAAGAATAAACAAATCTTCACTGTGAACTATTCAATTAAAAAAGAGAATGAACAAGCTCTTATGTCTGAATTTTTACTTCCAGTAATAGTTTTTAATGTAAATTACTCCAATGATATGTAAATTTATTTTCAGATTGCTTTGATGACTATCTAAGGAAAACAAAATGCTGCAGTAAACAGAGGATAAAAGAGTATGACTTCATACACAATGAAATTTAGATTATGCAAAGGTATTTGGTGTGACAATTTTTCTTAGATGGCTCTATGACTTCAACTCAAGAAAAAGAAAAACCCTCTAAATTCTGTATGGAGGAGATAATATAGCAATATTACGTTACAGGGTCGTTTATTACCTAAACAGTATGTACAAATTCTAAACATGAAAATAGTGAGTAAAAGAAATCAGACTCTATTTACATTTACATTTTTTTTACAAATTGTTTGTACAAGGAGTGTATTTTTGTCTCTAAATAACAGGACAAACACATAAGACCAATCTTTTGTGTATTACATACATAAATAAATATTGACTTTAAATGACTGTTATAGGAACATAATTTCTACAGCCAAACTGGGTAACAGAGAAGCAATTCTGTTACCTCTACTACAATATAATTAAGTAAAAAGAAAAATTTTTACATATAGAGCTCTGTTAATTACTTTGTAAATTGTACCATACTAATATATTCAGTAGAGGTAATACAGTCGTTACATTTCATGCCCACAACTGAACAATGAGTTTTGGCATGCAAACCCATATATAATCATCAACATCTGCAGGTATTCCTTTACATTTTTTTTAAATAAAAGGTTTTCTTATTTAAAACGACATGCAACAGCTTATTAGCATCATATGCCTGGTTAAAATGCACAAGTTTGCATAACATTATTTTTAGTAATTGATGTTCACAGGTACTGATCAAAAGGGTAGGAACATACTTGGCACATGGTATAAGAAAATGAATTAATAAATAAGTCAATATCACAATGACATTTACATATACACAACAAAAAATAATTTTTTATGGTGTTGTGTTGTACACAGAATTTAAAACTGTCTGATTCCTCCATGTTGTTCTACAAGGCCCTGATTTAAGACAGTATTCAAGTAAACTTTGACATTCATGCCTGATTTTGAGCATCACTGAAGCTCATTCTTAACTGCACAGGTTTACTTCATTCCACTGACTTTATTTTGTGCATGTGGAAGCTTCCTCTTCTGCATACTTTCCTGAATCAGGACCTGCTTATTTGAAACTCTCCCTGACTGCAGTTGGGAGCAAGGAGATGAAAGTATTGTGGAATAAATTGACTCAGTATTAAGGTTTCTATACAGTTCTGCTAAAGCCAACGGTAAAGTTCCCATTCACATTAGCGATGAGTCTTTCTTTGACTTTGTGTGTGACCACATCAGTATTAATGTTATCACTGCCACACCATGTCCTTAGCTCTTTCTGAAGCCACTAAGTTGAGGATGTTCAGCATTTCAGAAATTAGACTTCTTATTTATTGTCTATGTGCTATATTCTTAACGAATATTCAAAATGATACAGGTGGACGATATAGCTCAAGTTCTGTCTTACATTCTCCTGCTCTATACACAACTCAAAACTGGTAAAAAAAGATATAACAAGAAAAATAATTTTCTTCAGAAACAAAAATCACCAAAAAACAAACAAACCCACTTCACAAAGCAATTAGCAAAAATAGCATAACTTTATAATTCTCCTTTCAGAAATAAACAAAATGTATCCTGAAGTCAACTGACAAATCCATCAGAATCGTAAATAGCAAATAATACATTAGTGTAAAGGTGCAGAGTATCTAAAAACACCCCAATACCGCTAATATCCCAATATTAAGTCTGTATTACACAACATCATTAGAGAAAATAAATCTTTAACCAGTGAATCAAGTAGCAAACTGCAACTCCATTGCTGAATTGAATGCTTAATGTGGCTTAGTAAAGTAGGACAACACCCTGTATGATTCAGCAAACAAGGCTTTAGAATTAGGCACTAAAAGCTTCAAATCTGTACTGCTAAATTAAAAAAATAATCAGGAAATCACTTACAGCTGGGAATTTAATATCCATCCATGAGCTTTGTTGACTTTGTATTTTTTAATTTTTGATTTGGAGGGTGACTTGAAAAGTGAGTTGGTAAGGTCATTTGTAGAAGGAAAAAAATATTTTACATCTTAGTGGACTCTATTTAATACACTTGTACAATATATTTCTATTTTATCAATTTTTTTTTTTATAAATCTACTTCAAAAGGCAAAACCTCTCAGTGTTCTTCCAAAGTATCTTGTTACTTTGAAAAGATGAACACTTTGGAGAGACTGCCATCAGCAAACAGTAACCATTTTGTTCATTTCAGAAGGATGAAGCTTCTCCTCAGCAACCAAAACTAAGGGTATGATGTCTCAGGGCTCCTAACTACCTGTTTATCTCCAATTCAGATTTGGCATCACTGCAATAAAGACCAAGAGTCATGTTCCATGCTTTACCATGTCACTACGAATAAAATGCAATTTCATTAACATTCGTCAAGTCACTGCATATTGATCCAGTACTAGAACAGACTGTGATTGAAAGGTCTGGACAGAATTCTTCAGAGAAGCCTGAGGCAATTACTTTCCCTGATCCTGCTGATCCACCAAATATCAGGAAGATCACTTCTAGACTTATCTATGCCCTGTGCAATCCAAATGTGGAAGCAGTGCTGCACACCAATCCAATTCAAAATCTGTCTTCTTTGTAAAGTATTATACATGAAGCATTTCCATCCTGACAAAAGCCTCTGAGACTCTGGCCTTCTGCCATAACTGAAAATAAACCTTCATACTACAGATTTTTTTGAAGACGAGTTCTTCTGTTTATTTGCTACTGTATTTTGGAAGATGACACCATAATAGAGGAAGGAATTTAAAGCACCATAGCCTTTAGTATTTTAAACTACTGTTAAAGGCCCAAATTATGTAGCAATAAAAAATGTCTAGAAATTCTTGGTCACTAAGTGAATATCAAAACAGACAACAAGTAAAACAGAGAATGGAAAAGAGCCCTCTAAAACTGAAGGCAGAAATGTAGGAAAGCTGGGATAATCAGAAATTTATGCAGTTTCCTTCTCTCCCTATGGTATTGATCCACATGAAACAAAAAGCTATAAACACCAGTAGAGAAAAACTGAGTAATTTATGAACATTCTACAACATAGCTCTGATCCTCGGTTTAAGATATGTATCTCTTTTCTTCATATTTGCTTTTCCACAAAATAGTTTTGTTATTGAGAGAAGGAAAATGTATTTATTACCACTAATGTCTGAGCTTCTCTCACTGAGTATCTCAGATAAATATGAAGCACAGGTGAGTCTGCAGAATACGCTGGTAGAAGAAGTGACCCATTTGTCAAGTTGGCCTTGAGTGTCTGAGGTGTATCAGCCTCATGTGATGATTCAAGAAGCAATGGAAATGGTGCCCAAGAATGCAGGACCACTTTGAACATCTTGAACATTAAAAGCTGATCATGGGTATTTGCATGAATGTTTATTGGCAGATACTTTTCACCCTCTCCATAATAAATCCAAGCAGTTTCTGTTTACTATTGAGATATGTCTTTCTGTGTGACAAATTATTCTAGACAGTTTATATTGCACAATAAGGCATTATGAATTCCCTTATGGCTAAAAAGGGCACCCTTCTGTCTAAAATTGAAAAATGCATTCAAATAAACTGTAAGCCAATGTTTTCCAGATGCCAGAATATTGTCACATAATTCTCTCTCTGTAAGCAGAACAGCAGAATAGAGCCAATACATTCATCCTTCTGTTCTAAAGTTCCACGGGGAAAAGAAATATGTGCATCAAAATTCAAAGCCAAAAAGTAGCTCTACAGCTACTTGAATAATAAATGTGCCTCAGAATTTTAGTTTCTAAAATGTTAACTATTGAGATTTTTATCTAGAAAATCAGTGCTTCTTCTCAAGATAATATTATAACTTGAAATATTATATATCAAAAATTACAAATGGTATTTTAAAAGTCATTCTTCCAGGACCTATCAATTAATTGCCATAAACTTTAAACAATTATATTAATCATTGTTTGTTTCTATACAATGGTATATCTACCCTTACGTCCCTTAGCTTTTAACCATATTAAAAGAAGATCTACATGACAGAACATTACCACTTTAGACCAGATAAGTATCCTCATCTTCCTTCATGGTGGCACTGCAATTATTCAATACTGGATATTTTAAGGTTTCTGCTACTGGTATTTATTTTACTTATGTCCTTATTTCAGACATATGTAGATCTTCTTTAATAGCAATACACTAGGGCTTAAACTGGTGACAGGCAGGGCTTTAAGTAAAACAGATCATTTAAATCCACTGATGAGGAGCTGGCCTCTTTCAAAAGTAGTAGACATCACAGGACTATCTTGCAAATATTAACACTGAATTCACTAAGAGCAAAAGCTGTATACACTGCACCGTTTCAATCTACTTTAAACATAGAATATGAAAACATTATAATGAACACACTTCTAATTTTCTCACAGGTGTTGAGATGGATGTGATCTTCTGTTTGCTGAATAGTGGTGGTAATGAAATGATACTTGCTGCATGATTCATCCTGGTCATGGTGCAAATATAATTATTCATGGCTAAACTACAGAGAACTAGATACAGATCATACAGGATGGTAACTTCCATTGGAAAACCGGGTTCATTGCTCAGATAGATGTGCCTTTTCCCAGACCTCATCTGGGAACTCAGTTTTTTCCTCTCAGTTATTTGTATAATCAGCTGAAACAGTCTAATATTTCTCTGGGGGTGGCTTGTAGTGATGTGGATGATGCTGCTTCAGATGAGGTCCTAAACAAAAAGAACAGGAAAATATGCACATATCAAACTCTGAATATGTAATACCAACATTCATCCATATTAAGAAGGCTTTGTGAGACCTTCAGCTTGCAGTCCTTCAGCTTACAAATTAAATGCCTGTGCTGACAACTATGTGCATGTTCAGTACCGACAACTTCAGTGGGGCTGTGAAAGGACAAAAAGATTCAAGCAGATGAGTCTTGAACTAATTATTTACACTTTTTACTTGGCTGTGCAACACTGAGCTGTACTTTTCAGAAACACATGAAGTGCTGGCAATGGCCATTAAGAGGTTTGCATGCTTTAGAAATACAGTCAGGCTCTAGCAATGATGGATTGAGTGAACCCAGAAAAATCTGATCTTGAAAGCTACAGAACGCCAAGCCTAGGCAGCACCTGGAGGACAGATCAACTTGGAATCCCAAGTGCTGAAGGCTTAAGCCAAAGATGAACAATGACCTCCAGGGACATGTGCATTTATCAGACCAAAACCACCCCAGGCTTGCCCTGCAGCTTTGGTGACTCCAGATAACCTTGAGCTGATCGCACACCCCTGCGGCACTGATGACCCACGCAAATGTCTGCCCTGTGATTCTGTGAAAGAGCTGAGCTGAAATGAATGGCAAATGTGAGACCACAGAAACTGAGTGACAGAAAGACTGCACTTGCTCCCATCACTACTGTTGGATAGTTATGGGGGAAAAAAAAGCCAGTATTTTACCACATCTTAAGTTTATGGAATGCTACTGGAAAAAATACAGACTCTAAGGTTTGAAAAAACTGTTTACATGTGGAGGATTGAATTTTGTAATGTCACCACATGTCAGAACAGCGTAGTACTTACTGTGGGGTGAAAAAGGAGGAAGGTCAGGTGTTCGGAATGACTTAATCGTAGCTGGCCCTTCCCCATCAGTCGTCAGCACTTGAACTTCCAAGCGGTACAACATTGATGGCCTCAGATTGGGCACAGTGAGTACATAATGATCCTAGAATTAAGTAAGTCGCTTTAATTCTCAGAGCATCTCAAAATAAAACATGGTTGCCCTACTTGCACACATCAGTGGTTTAAACAGGTTCTATCACTCTCAGCACCCACAAATTACTGTCTTAGAATTCGTTAAAAGGATTTAACACATGCATCACTTGGTTGAGAGGGTTTGTTTTGAACTTTTGGCTTGCCACTCCCTTTGAACAGACTTTTTCACCATAATATTATGGTTTCATGTCTACAAGATCCAAGTTGCTCCAGAGACTATCATGTAAAGTGGATGATGTGCTCATCACTAAAAAATGAATAAAAATGTAACTTCTTAACATTTTTTTTTAACAAACATGTTCATTACATAAACTTGCTTTTATTTTGGATCTACATGTGAATTCTACTAATTGGTAACTTAATTAGAGACTGGCCTGGGGCCCCTTCTGCTGCTAGTGAATAAAAAGCGTGATCACACTGATTTCAGATTTGTCCAAATTATGCCATAATAATTTTTCCTCTGTTTTTAAGCCCATTTCTGGCATGATGGATGCACTTTTTACTGCTCCATACTTTTCATCGTCACTTAGACCTGTGCAAAACAATTTCAGAATAATTTTATAGAATCTCCCAGAGGGGAATACATCTGGCTAAAGACTGGCAGGTATTAAGGAATCAGAAGTCATTCATCAAAATCCATACTGTAAATCAAAACATAATCTGTAGTAAGCTGTTACAAATCACTCATCTTGTTCCAGTCCCAGGAAGGGGACAGTTGGAGCAGTGATGCCAGACAGTGTGGGCACAGTGTGCTCCTGTGACCTCCCAGGCTGGTCTGGCCAGGAATTTGGAGGACAAATGATTCTTGTTGGCACTGAACCTTGTGCCATGCAGGGAAAACAAAGCGAGGTGTTGGAATAACTGTTAGTTTACTGCTACTGCCAGAGCAGACAGTAAAGGAGAAAGGAGAGGAAAAAAAAGGTGGAGGGAAATGTGTAGTTTTACTGGCAAATTAGCAAGTATTCTGAGAGAGGGTTGCCCTTAACAGACCTTACTGAAGCTGTTCCACCTCATATAAGATACTGAACGGGTAGGAAAGAAAGAGAAGAGTGCATACACTGCACTCACTCTGCTCATTCAGGTGCTCTTCCAGCAGTCAGGACCTGTGCATTTCAGCCCTGGTTGTGTAAATGCTACATTTTCAGTCAGAGTGAATGACCCTCACCATAAAATAACCTATATTTTCGTGGTTTCTGAAAGGTAGAAAATCCTGTTTCAACTCAAATCAAAGTTTTCTGCAAGTTAACAGGGTTCCATAAATACACAGATACACATAGTGATAGATAACTAAAGGAATCTCCAGGTTCTGCAGTAGTGAAACCACAGGAAAACATTAAAAACTAAAGCCCAACACAATAAAAAGGAATGTTTTAAATAAAACTTAATATATATTTTGGATCTAACAACCAAAAGCTTACAAAAAGGATGTATCTGCTCCTAAAATCAAAGATGAAAGTGAAAACCAACACCTCATGGTTTGTTGACTCTGGCAGAGGTGGCAATAGAGTTTGAATGAAGGTCTCTTCACCTGCCTCTGCCAGATGAGGAACCAAAATAACAAAGGCCATCTTAAATAAAATATGGGGAAGAATTAAAATTGTTAATTCTCACACTGTCAATAAACTGTGAAATCTAGTTCTCCTTAAAATTACTGTCCATCAGATAATAGTGCATATTGCTGGAGGGGGAAGTGTTTTTTACTTTTCTTAGAGCAATGATTGACTCAGAGGAAGAGAAAATTCTCTTAAATTCATCAACTTGGACACCAAATAATTAGTGAAACTATAGTATTGGCCAAGTTGAACAGCTTGATCATGAGAAGAAAATAAAAACTCTCTATTGCTACACAGATGATCTTTTCCTCCCTTTAGACACTTCTCAGACAATGGTTGATAATTTGGAAATTGCTGCACATCAAAATGTTTGGTATGTCATCAAGAAGAGTAGCTGTGTTTTCTATCTCCATCAGAGAGGAAAAATTAAGCACTTCCTGCTCCAATTTGCATGTAGAGCCAGAGTGTTTGACATCCGCATCACCACAACACTGAAAACAGGCCACACACACACATACTTAGGAAGCCACTAGCAGAAGGTAACAAACAACTTACTGCTGGCAGTATCTGTGACTGCGAAATGATGCTATTGGGTAAACTGTTCTGCCGGCTTTCTGTGGTCACTTCTGCCCAAGTAACTTGAAACCCTGTCATGGGCTGGTGGAGGTCTGCCTTAGATATCTTCCAGGAAAAATGACCAGTGATGTTACCTTCCTGAACAATGAAAGATGCAGATAGATTCTCGGGTTTGGCCAACACTTTGGGTAGAACTGGCACTATAAATTCAGAAAGCAAAAAAGGTAAGCTAAACTTTGAGTAATAATCTTCAATAACATTCACTTATTTCCACAAATCAAGGTCAGACAGAGCTCTCTTTCTCACGTTACTTAGAAGCTGGTCAGCTTTCCGGCATCACAATTTCAGTGTTAACCAAAGCCTATCTTAGATATATTCCACTGCTATTTGGTGCCAAATTAAAACTCCAGATCAAATGCTGTCAACTGCAGATACAGAAAGGAAAGCCAGTGGTATGTAAAGATCTAAGCTCCTCATTCACAGGCAGCCATCCTCCTTCTCCTCATATTTCAGAATACCTGAGCTCCAACTTTGAGACCACAAGAAAACCCACAGGATAGCACAGATCTCCATAATTCATCTAAAAAGTAAAATTTGTGCTCTAAAACTGTAGTAACAAAATAATAATGACACTTTGATTAGGTGAAAGATATACTTGAGTTGCAGTTGCCCAGGAAGGCTGTCAGAAGAGGTTGTAAGAAAATGGTGGTGGTAACCAGCAGGACTCTGGGAGACTCAGGGAGCATGGATGTACCCTTGGGAACAGTAGTGACTCAATGAAGAGGGCTTACCCTCGAACCAATGAGAAAGGTATCCAGTCTTGGCAGTGCATTGCCATAGCTGACCTCACCTAGGACTACCTGACTCCAGAGGTCCTCTCCAACCAATACCTCCATAACTCTGCAATTTCCATAACCCTCTAATTACACATTGTGACAATGCTGTAAAAGATGTGAGTGCCTGTATTTGTTATTCAAGAGCAGAATTAACCTAAACAAAAACAAACTGAAAAAGCAGCTTGCATCAGCATGAAAACATTGAAAAGATAGGTCATGCCAGCATAATTATGTTTACAGTTATCATCCATCATTATAAAAAATGTAACTGGGAAACTGTTCTTCATTACAAAAATAAAAACTGTGTAATAACAAATGTCATCAAATATTTACAAAAAGTCCACTAAAATGATACTAAATTGACAAAACAGTGACATGTTAGCCAAGATTAATACTGCCATGTATTTCAGTTGATTTTTCACAGAAGTATTAGTCATATTTTTACTTCTTCTGAATCTTTCATTTCCTGTGTTAGAATTGCTCTTAAAGATGCTTGTTTGATGATTATAAATGCATTTGGAACTATTTGACTAGTTCTTCAGATCATGCCTTACCTCCTTCAGCAGGACAACTAATGTGCTTGTGTTTTTTTTCTTTAAATGCAGAGCAAGGTGGGGTAACAAAGAAAGTACTCTCAGCCTTAAAACGACCTTTAGATTTTGCAGGCAGAACAGTTACTTTATATTTGCATGAAAATGAGAGGTCCTTCAGAATAATGTAGTTCTCCTACAATAAGAAAAACAAAAAGATCATATGCTGGAAATAGAGCTGTAGGGGAAAAAAGTAAGGCTGGCAAAAGATGAACAGTTTTCACCAAAAAAACATTTTCCTGGTATGCTTAACACATGCCAACATGGTTTTTACTTAGAGCAGAAAGCAAACATTGCCAATGTTAGGATTATTTTCAGTAGTAAAGTATATTAGCATGGTATTTGATTATGTCCTTCAATTCTACACAATTCCTTTGCCACACTGCAGCAAAGCACCTGGTTTCTAATATTTAGAACAGTCTCTCTGACTGATGGCAGTGGGGGTAGCAATGTGAGGATATAAGTGCTAATCGAATTAAATACATGTAAATCAAGCTGCTGTAAACCACAGGCATGTTTCACTTTTTAAGAGCACATTCAAACTTCATGATGGCATTATGGATGCACTTTTTCCACTTCAGTACATTAACTACTTCTTTATTCTTATCAGGAAGAAAAGCTCCAGAGCTAAACTACAAACCACAAATGTCTGTTTAAGGACAATGAGTGGAGAAGAAAACTTTACACAAAGTGTAGGTGTCCTGATAAATTCTTACTGTTGTCTGAAGTACTTTTGAAAATCACAGTATGAAAGTTTTAGCACAAATCATATATGGGAAAAAATATTTCTTTGGTTGTTTTTTTTTCTTGGGAAAATGTCCAATAATACCTTACTGGCTAAGGTCAAAAGTCTTTCACTACCTTTTAAGCCTTCAATACCTTTAAGAATGACTAATTTCTTATGCTATTCTGTGTAATTCCTTCTTTTTTCTAATTGCAAATTGGATTTGCACCTAACCTTCACCTGGAAGGTAATTTTTGATGGCACATACTGATTGGGCTGAGAATGGACTTGACTTCCTGCCTTCCTCCTGCTGGGAGAGCATTACAACACTGGGAGAGTGCTTGATTTCTTCTTAAAATTATGACAGGACTATTTTTATTTATTGTGGCAGGGCCTAAATGCTCAACACTGAAAGCTTAAGGCCATTATCCTTATTGACCTACACACAGCCAGTACTAAATCTTTTGCAGCATCCACCTTCTTCTGTTTGCTTCTTATTATTTTCTTCCTCAAAAGAAACACAGTTTCCCAAAGTAGTTTGGGTGAATTACCCTAAAATGATTGAAAGGAAATAAATTAATTAATCCCACAATGCATTTGGACAGATGTGTGAACAGTCTTTCCTGACCTCTAGTGGAAATAAGATTCTTAAATGTTAACTTTCTCTTATCAACAATGTGCATATCTTGAAATACTAGGAATCTACATCATAGCATTATGTTACAATCATTTTTTAAATTCATCTCTAATATTTGATTTGCTGACCCCATGAAGCAGTAAATGTTATGAGCTAACAGTGTCTTGTGATAAGAAATTATGTCTTTTGATATACTCTACTTTTATATGTCATTAAGTCCCCTGAACTGATACGATAGGATAGGTCAGGATAAAAAGGAAAGGTGAATTAAGGTTTTTTGTCCATTCTCCATAACTCCCAAACCAATTGTAATGCACCAATCACATCACTGTGTTGTTCAGTGTGTTATAGACACATAACACTACATTGCCAACAAATTCAGAACCAAGAACTACCATGCAATATATATTTGGGCTGACAAGTACTTACACGGAGCTTTTCTTCTCCTCTGATATCTGCCTGACTTCCAGATTGAATGTCTAATATTTTTCACCTATGGTCCTTTCTTTTTGATATCTATTATTCTCCTCAGGGTTGTGAAACTCACCTGCACATCTAAAAGGAAACCTGGTTTATTAATTACTATCATTACTTTTCAATATTTGCACTATGCTACAGTCCTGTATTACTAATTTCAGATAAAGCTCCATGTTCTACATGCTGTGGAAATATGTAAGTACTTAGGTAAGAAGTTTTCCTGGTCTCCTATTCTGGATAACAATAAAAAAAATTTAGCCTAGTGTAATTTAAAAAAAAAAAACCAACAAAAAAACAGACAACCCAAAACAGTCCAGATGCAGTTTTTATCTTTTGCCAAAGAGGAACATAGAAAAGAAACATCCTTACTTATGTATGAAACAGGGTATTAAGCATACTGTGTTATGATACGGAAGCATCCTTTCTCTTGCTGTTTAGAAGCTATTTAGAGTCAAGCAGAAGGCTGAATGGAGACTTACATAAGTCAGCTCTGTTACTTTCCTAAGTCCTTTGGTGTCATTGTGCGCACAGGACTCCAGTAACCAGTGGACTTGGAATTGATTCATACTGATATCTAAATGACATAAAAAGAGAGGAAAAGACATGTATTATAAGTATGCTTTCACCGTTGCAACCTTTCTGGCTTCCCTGGATGAAAATAGAAGGACTTGTAAGTGTGAGAGAAGGACTTGTAAGTATGAGAGAAGGACTTGTAAGTATGACAGAGTTCCTCGTCTGTATCTAAGTAACCCTTGATATAATGGAGAAAATATTATACACCAACGTAATTTAAACCTTGTATCAGCTAATGGAGATAAATTTAAAAAGAGTAAAATGGCATTTTCAGACATTTTAGTATATACTGCTTACATTTTTTAAAACATCAGGAATTTAAACTGAGCATTAAAAAAAATAATAGCGCTGCTATTTCTAATTATTCTGCAAATAATGGGAATGACTTTGTGACAACTGCTTGACTGTTTATATTGCTAGAGCATTGCAATACTGCTGCCTGGCACTGCTTGAGAAATCTGTGCCTGAAGATATCTGAAAATGCCTGTAAATCCCTGAGCTTTCTCCTTTCAGAATACACCACAAAACCTCTTCAATATGTGTCCAAATAAAATTCTAGTCTTGACTCTCAGGAGTGATACTGAAAGCGAGAGTTTACTCCTATTTAAACCAATGAAAAAACTTGCCGCAATATTAATAGGATAAGCTTTCAAGTTCTCTCCAGCTCTTCTAGCTTTTTTTCTAATAAGGAAGCAAAACAAACAGCAATAAAGAATTTGACAAAAGAAGGAAAACTCATTAGGTAGTGCAAATAGTTTCTGACATTTTTCTGGATTTCATTTTCTGTCTTTATGGAGGGGATGCAAAATTATGTCTGTTGTTATTAATTAGCTCGGTATGACATAGCCACTAATGCCAAGTGCCTCATTGTGGGTTTCAGGAGGGAAAACAAGTATCTTAGATGCCTCATGGGCTGATCTGGCATTAGACTGCTATGAGCAATTTGGATGCAGAAGGGAAGGACTTTAAACTAAAGAGAAAATAACTGGTGTATGAAACCAGCTGAAATGGATCCTTGAAATAGATTTTTGTAGTAGCTGTCTTCGTAGCAACATGTATGCTAATTATTTGTTTGATTTCTTTAGAAACAATATTTCTTTCAAATAGGAATCTATAAAGAAATAATGTCCTGCTTTGTGATTGTTCCCTCTCATTTTAAATAAATAAAGAAATGGATGCGCTTTTTCTTGTCTCTTCATTGTTGGACTTTCCCACTTGATGTGCCTATTGGATGGAGACATTCACAGTGCATTTGTAAGACAGTTTCATCTGTATTCATCTCTTCCAGTTCACTCAATTATTGCCTGTTACCTACTAAATGATCCTTAAGGTCCCTTCTGACCTAAACCATTCTATGGTTCTCTGATTATTTTAAACTATCTGCATGGGTGTACTGCTCTTTGCAAAGCTACAAAGCAGCTATTTTCATTTGTAATAATTTTCATCTGCAATCTATAAATAAATCACTCTTCTTTTGGTAGAGATTTATCCAAGCCAATTCATCCTTGTAACTACCCATCCATCAAGAATGGGATAAAACACATACCTCAGGTAGGTTACTAAATATCATCACCACATGGGTAAAGGGGGAAAGAAAAATCCCAAGCATCAAGACCTTACAACAGCTCAGCATTCAGATATATTGCTGCAGAGGTTTACTCGGCCTCTGTTCAGAAATGTAATTCAAGATACAACCACAGAATCACAGAATTGTTTGGGCTGGAAGGTACCTTAAGGATCATTTATTTCCAATCCCCCTGCCATGAGCAGGGACACCTCTCACCAGACCAGGTTGCTCAATGATCCATCCAACCTGGCCTTGAACACTGCAAGGGGCAGGAAAAATATTTGTTATTTCCAGCTACTGGCACAGCAGAATTCTGTTTGATTATGTGGCAGGTCCACCTTCATTCATTATGTGAACTTCTGCTCTCAGGCAGTTCTTTTCTTCCTTCCTTCCTTCCTCCTTCTCCTCTTCTGCATTAGCAAACTCTTAGTAGTCTATTTGTAAACAGCTGTGGTTTCTGACTACTTGAGATAGAAAATCAGAAAGACATTAAAAAAATCCTATCAACTTTAAATTTGTAATTTGTACTGTAAATGCAGGATGAAGATCTTCAGTAGACAGTTTCAGAATACTATTTGAACAAATGAATCCTAGATTTGATAGTGCTCACATCTGGTATTCTGATAACAATCTATACTAAAAATAGAGGATTTTTTTTTCTCTTTTCAGTGAGTACGTAATTAGAAGTCATCTGAAAAAGGTTTTGGTATACATATAAACAAGTATATCCACTGGTATAAAATGGAAGGTATTTTAGCTGGAGCTGATGCTTAATTGGTGCTAAGTTTATCCAAAATATTTCATTAGAACAGGGCTTTTTGACTTGTCTAAACTTCTATTAAGACTAAAACTTCTTTGATTCTCACCTCCACCTTTATAATTGCTGCTATCTAAAAAATCGAAGATACACAGGAAGCCTGAAAAACTGAAAATGTACATGCATGCATGAAGCATGCATATTAAATGACAAGATTTTTTTAGAAATTATCTTTAATATTTTTAAAAGCAAAAGGAGACAAAAAAGCATGGAAGTATCTAAAAACCCATAATAACAGAATTCAATTTGATGAAAATGTGCATTTGTTTTATAAAGTTGTTCATAAGGCTCACAGCTCTAGAGTCTTACTTTTATGAAAGACTAGACAGATGTTTTTGTATTTACAACACATGCCAAAAAAAAAAAAACAAAAAAAAAAAAAAAAAAAAAAAAAAGAAAAAAAAAAAGAAAAGCTTCTCCCAGCCTGTCTTTAAGCAATACACTCTTAGTGAGATCACCACTATAATTTTACTTAGATTTTTGGTTTTAGCTGTCCATTACAAACTCAAGGATAGGTACTGGACAAGCTGTTCAAGCTGCAGTCTACCTGAATGCCAGGCACTGCCACCAGGTGAAGCCCAGCTAAGGTTAATACATTGAGTCCACAGCCACAGTTTTTTCTGAAAAGTCAGTTTTATCAGCAAGTTCTGCTATTCTTTCCAGAATAGGTACATAACACTGACAAGAAACTGATATACGCCGTCAATCTGCTTCCCTGATATTTCAGAGGTTACAGTATAAAGCCTTTTTGTATATAATCAATCTCCTTCTTAACAGTTTGGAGTTTTCTTGATTCTGTGCTTCCAATCAGGAGTCTTTAAAAAGCTTTGTAACTTCACTGTTCTCATACTTACAAAGTCTATCATCAGTTGACACTAAAATGAGTGATGTTTGCACAAACAGCAAGCATTTGTATTTTCCAGTACTCAAAAATATTTGTACAGACACACTGAACTTGAAGGACATAAATACAAACACTCATCTGAGCAGCCCTAAGCTTGTGAAATTAGTCAACAGAACAACCACTTCAGTAAGAACAGCAGACAGCTTATTCAAATAATTACTTTATTTTAAATTTATGTAAAGAGTGAAAAAAAAGGCGATCCAGGACAATTACTTGGAAAATCTCTTAATGATACTGACATGGAAATGATCTCCAGCTGCCCAAGCTAAAGATTTTTAGATCTTTAAGACAGTTGCATTCAACTAATCTTTTCAAATAAACTAACAGCTGATGTTAATTACTGCGACTATGATTTTTAAAGTAAATTTTCTGAAGTATAAAAAAGTTCCTAGACTTAAGAAAACACTTCTATGTAGACACCACGTGATCATATTCTTAAAATTTCAAATGTGCTCAGCTCTTCTGCTGAACAAGGGTATGCAGCTAACTTTGTTGGACAGAGATCTTAAATCTCTAATTAGAAACGTACAGATCAGGTGATGCTCCAAAGCATTTTTTTTTTTTTTAATTTGTCCAAGACTGCCTTTATTTTCAAATGAGCATCTCCACAAAGATCTCTATCAGTTGTGTTTAGAAATATATTCTTTACGAGATTTATCTGTTTTCTCCCCCTCCCCAATTTAAACTTTAGTTCCATTTTAATAAAAATAAAACAATATATTGCTGAATTTTCTGCATGGAAAATGTGCATTTATTTTGTAGCTTGAAGCTGTAAAAACAGCTTAAAATCCTGTTAATGTCACTGCCAAATACATCTGTTCACCACTTGGAAAAGTTCAGGTTATTATGCACAATTTAAGCATCTTAAATTTAAGTATCAAGTAGTAGAACACAGCTTAAGACATGGCTGCATAATGGTTCCTGGAAATACCATAGGCCTACATTCTACACTTGCTAAATCTCATAATCTCCCCATAGAATTTAAAGCTCTGAGAATCATTGAGAAAAATAACCCAACACAATTCCAGATAACACTGCAACTTTTCCTAGATGGAATTTATGGTTTAAATGGTTCTGCAGTTTTTGGAAAATAAACTACATTTTAAAGGTGATCTCTTTTCCTCATCTTTGTGAACATTTTTCACATTTCTGTTTTGTACATATACATTACTGCCAGTCATATGAATAATTTCATCTAATGGGGTTTCCTTTTTTTTTTTACCATACTACTGCAGTTACTTTCTCTGCCTCAAATACTTTGTTCTGCTTTATACTGCAGTTACTGTTTCAGGAACAATCATGAGGAATTGAAGTCTGCTAAAAAACTGGCATAAATAACAGCAGTGAAATTTGCTTATGCAGCCCAAAGCCACCAACACAGACCTCCGGGCACTCCAGGAGACCAGGTAAACAGATTGAAGAGCTACTTATTTCTTTTTATTCCTGTGATCCATAGCAAGGAAGTTGCAGAAGACTGTTTTGAGAACTCAGGCTGATTTGCCGGATGCCTTTAGGCAAAGGACTTCATGGCTCCTTACCTCTGTTCCACCCCTGTCAAGTGGTCATAATGATAACGGTCTATATTGTTAGAAGTATTTCAGCTCTTCTATATTATTCTGATGTGGGTCTCTACCATTGGTACAAAAATGCCAATTAATACCAGCTGTGACAGCACTATTATGTAGGCAATGAAATTACAAAAACTTCTTAGAAAGGAAAATCAAATGGGATGGCTGGAAAACAAGATTTCACAGCAGACATGTTCAACAACAGCAGCTCAAATTAAGGTTTAATTACAATAAAAATGTCTGGCATCATTAAACACAGGAACATCAACTTGATTTCTGCATCATGACAGGATTTAAAGTAATTAATATGAAGTGTCTGATAGATTTTCCCATTAGAATAAAAGAAGGTAAAGTAAATATTGTAAAATAAGACATATGAAAACCTTTACCTGCCAGCATAAAAGTGTTTATTTAATATAAATAACTAGCACCTGTGAAATGAGTATTTCATTTAAAAAAATTATGTTCTGTAGTTTTTGTCAACTTGCTTCTTCCAAAATATATACATATAATTAATATGCTAACTGTATGTCAAAATGAGTTGTTATCAAAGCTTGGAAGATAATTAGCTATACAAAAACCTGCTGTCTTCGTTCAAAGCTAACCATTCTTCAAACAGAATGCCATGAGAAGGCTGAAGTATCTGTGAAACTATTCAGTAAAAAAATATTGAAACAACTTGTTCTGTGCGCAGCTCAACCACAATAATTTTTTGTGACTGGCCACATGGTTTTTGTTTTTCTCCTCATGGAGTGGAGGGTGGGGTGTTGATCTTACAAGCTTCTGAGCACTCTGGCCCTGATTCAACAAAGCACTTAGACATACGAACAGTAATGTTGACTTCAATAGTTAAGGGTAGCTAATGGATCAGGCCAGAAAGTTTGGAACCCAGCAAGATCAAGGCATTAATGACTATAGTTAAAGGATGGTCTTGAACATGTCTTTGATGGTCTTAGACTAATAGGAAAAAGTAAATATAGCAAAATTAAGTAATTTCCCTTCTGGATTACGTCTCTTGCAGCATTACTGCTCTACAAATACACTACAGCAAAGGGAAAATATATTTAATATCAGAACACAGGGCAGCATCTGCTCAGGGCACACAAAGTGCATGTTGCAGTATCTACAAGCTTAATTAATTTTTTCAGCTGCAAAGTTTTAGCATGATTTTGGGGAGCTCTGTATAAATCCTGTGTCAAATAACACACCATCCAGGAAAAAATATTTATCTCATTGTATTGAATGGTGAAGCTGTGCCGTAGTGAATGTAAAAGTAGCAATGGTAAATGGTGAAATTTATGATGCCTTGCATGAAGTAGAACATATTATCATCTCTGAAGTGCCCACAGATGTGTATAAGTCAAAGGCTTTCTGAAGAAATGTTCCTGCTAGTTCTTCTCCCCATATGTAACCCCTGATAGACCTTTACAGCTGTGAAACTAATCCAATACGGCCCTGACTCCAAGACACTGCTCTGGCAGAAGGATGAGCAGCAGCGTTTGCTCTGCAGCACGACCTGCCTGTATTTCCACACCAAGAACTACACAGCAAATATTTGACATAGAATGTAATGAAGTGTCCTCTGCTCTGTCAAGCTTGTGTTCTGTTTATTGGACCAACATTCTTTCCCATGTCTACAGATAAATCTATAATATGCAATTTTCCATCAACACTTTTACTGCTAAAACTCAGTTGCTGAAGAGGTCCTGAAAAATATGCAGACAACCCTGAAATAAAGGCCAAATCCAACTGAATAAATAAAGCAGTATTATTTACTACTAGTTCCTTCAGTCTTGAAGACACGATTAGCATGAAGTGATCCATTTACAGAATGACTGAAGACCAGTTTGGGAAGTGATACTTCATTGTATTGTAGGGAAGTTAAATATGATCCCAGTCACTAATAGATAGTAACACTTATTTATTTCTTCATACATTGGTTCACGAGCCATTATATGGCACTGAAGCTAATGACAGGACAAGAAATAATAACAGAATAAAAGGGGTTATTTTACTCATGGTAGTTTAGCAAGGGCAAAGTGAGGTAAATATAATTTACCTTCAACTAATGTTAAAATGCTGCATTGGTGCACTAATGCATTGCAAGTCTCTTTGCACTCCTCTTTTCCCTATAAAAACTACTTGTTCTGTAGCAGGAATTTTAGGTACACTCTCTGAAAAAAGTTAAATGAAGACCACTTTATCTCTTTAGCTGTCCATGCACTGCTTCATCGAGTGGCATAAAAAAAGGCAAGAAAAATCCAAAGTTTTGTTTGGTTGAGAAATTCATGGTATTCATGACACCTTTGAGAAAAAAAGTTTTTAATAATCACCCCATTCAAGCAGTCTGATTAAAACAAACACCAAAACCTTCAGTTGACATTTAAACTTCATTCAACAAATACTTCCTAACAAGGCAAACTTTACTGTTTCCTGCTCTTATGTGGAATATAAGCAGTTTCAATTAAATCACAAAGATTTTGTTTCTCACATTATGCCATTTAAAATAAACTTTCTTTCTATAGAAAACATTCCTTGTAAGATCCAACTATAAGCCTTTCAAAAAATGATATTAACAATTTAAAGACAGGCCTGAGCCACAGTATTTTTGTCCATATCTAGACCTAGGAAGCCTCAAGGTTTGAAGACGTTTATATTGAAGGATTTAAGTCTGGGATCATCTCTAAGCCGGATTACCTCTACCCTTACTTATTTTCCCACACACAACATCCTATATAAAGTGAGTCCAACAGTATCTCATTCTGGTTTTCTGTTACAAGGACAATTGCCTCTTGTCAGCTCCAAGTCTCACAATAGCTGCTTGTAGGCTGAATAGAAGCTTTCTACATTATTCCCTCACAGCCATATTTTGAAAGCTATCTAAGCATCCGAAATATGAATTTAATGGAAAAAAAAATGTCCAGCACTCACGATGGTTATAGATATATTGAAAATGTCACTAGGTACTCTATAATTACATCACATTCTATGATTCTATTATTAACTTTAGCCTTCTGTGTAACTTATGACAAATCTGGACAACAATTTAGATGAGTAGGCCATATTAAGGGTAAGTAACCTCGGAGTTTCTCCCAATTCCAGAGTTAAGATACAGACCCAAGCTTATCCTGAACTCCACAGTGTGAGGAGATGTAGAGGTGCACCTGCTGCTCCCTTCTCTCTCATGCCCCATGCAAAAGCCATACGGGTGTGTTTACACACATGTACAATGATCCATCAAGTTCCAAACTGGACTGATATGGAATACCACATCAGGATGTTGCTTTGCATTAACATGCAGGTTCTAAATCTGCAGTTTAAAATTAATGAGTCTATGAGAAAAAAGAATAGTGAAGCCAGATTAAATATCTATAAAATCACATGCATACAGGCAGGGTGAACAGAACTTGACTGTTTTCTGTGTTGCCAATTTAAGAATTTGTATTCAAATAAAGGGAGAAGAATTGGCTTCAAAACAAATTAAAAAATGTTTCAAATGCCCAAAAACTATGTGACCCTGATAGGACACTGGATATTATCGTGAAGATAAACGCAACAAGTGAATACATCCAATGAAATCACATTGGGGTCAGGAATTTTCATTAACCATGTGTAGTCTGAAGCTGGGACAATAATCTGCATAAGTACTATTACACGCTTCCCCTAATCTTAGGTTTGTTTTGATTTGCTTATTGCCACTGACAAGACCAGAGTATCTGCTGGGTAGGATCTTTAGTCTAGACTACTATGGATATGTTTATGTTCAGTTTATGGTCACAGAAGCAAAATGAACTGGTATTTAACAACTCATTATTGATCAGATGCATACATGTTACATCTTTAAATTTAGATATTTTCAGTGTCAGATACTTTTTTTTTGTTTGTTTCTTTCCCTCTACATCTAGCTACTCATTCAAATAGCCCATTTTCCATCCATAGTGTTTATGCAGCTGGCCTCATGGCCCCCTTATAAAAGCAGGATAATTAAAAAGTACTTAAAAACAGCCATGTGGAGGAAAATTCACCTCATTTACAAGAGGACACTTGTTAGTGTAAACCACCTTCACCATGAGCATGATGATTCCTGACTGATAGCTTAACCTCCCCTGAATCATAAGATAAATGTTTTATTCAGCACATAGGCAGGATAAGAGAGCACTCATTAACGGTTATTAGCCCACAGCTGATGGAGATGTATCTTGCTAAACTGCAGTGCCTCAGTACATTTTTACTCAGTGGAGGAATGGTACAACTGCTTTGGGTATGATGGTGTAAGCATGTAAGACAGAGCTTTGACTTAATATGACCCCTAGTGATACAGTCTGGGGAAAGGAGAGGAAGAACTGAATGGTGCAAAGCTTGCCATTTTACTCCTCGGTTATTGAGGACTCAGCACAGACATTGCCATTGACAAGCTTAGTGATACTATGTATGTACATATACATATAAAGCACTGTATTTGTTGCTAAAATAATTAACTTTATAGGTTGTGGTAACCCTCAAGAAGAAATCAGAAATATAGCATGTGTGTACTAGGCAGACAATATTACTGAAGGTACATAAAGATGCTGGTTTAGAAAACTTTTTTTTTCCTGAACAATCAAAAACCAGGCAAGAGTTCATTTATTAGCTGGCCAGTTATTTTTTCAATGCCTGTGAGTTAAATCTTGATAAATGATTTTGCAATACAATATTGAATGTCTATCTACAGTCCAACTTCAGGTACTCATTCCACCTAATGATGGTCTATCATTGCACTCATGGGCCAGATAAGTTGCAATTATATTTCCATGTGATCTTTTAATGCAAGTTCAAAAGAAATCAAGCTTAAATATCTATAAGCTACCAATTTAAGAGAGAAAAAAGACTTCTTTTAAATGCATAAATTAAGTAAAATGAATACACTTTCATAATTACTTAAGGTGTACTGAAGAAGTATGATTCAGGTCATACTGAGGGCTTATGAACAGCCTACACTATGTAAATTTTAAAATGAAGCAATAAATGGAACTAGTCTGATGAATGTTCTGGACCAAACCAGTCCACTACAGCCACCATCTGCCTTTAGCAGATATCAGTGGGTGTGTGTTAAGGAAAATTAGTCTTCTGTGCTGTCTGAGATCACAGGGGGTAGTTCTGATTTGGCTTGTGGTATTTGATTTCTTCGCAGACTTTGAATCAATTCGAATTACATTTCTGGGACTAATAGTTGGACAAACTTGCCCCTAAGTCTCTCATACTAAGAGCTTTAACCACTTACCCTGAAAGGTATGGAGGTTTGGAAGCAAGTGAAAGGCAACAAGTAAGTGTTTTCTGTTCTGCCTGTGAAAACATGAAAAAATGCAGCAAACTGTGCCCTTGAAGACTTACAGATATTGTCCCATTTGCAGAGGAGATGCCATCGAGGTTACCACTATTGTAAATGTAATTTTAAAACTTTAATACTTGTCCCACTAATCAATTGCAGACTATTTGAGAAGTTGCACATCATCTGCTCTACCAAATTTTATTATTTGTGGTTGATGTTTTTCACGACTCCCACCAGTAACAAGTATCGTTAGCACTTTACATTTGGACACAGAACAAACACTCATAGTCCTCTAGTCAGTTTATAAAGTACAAGTGGAACTGGAAATGGACAGGTGGTCCCCTTTCCATTCTCTCCAAAAAGGCAAAGAGATTTTTCCTGAAGTTGTATTAGGCCTATGTAAGACAAAGTTAGGGAGTTGTAGGAATCACACAGGATATTATTTTAACTCTGGAATAATTTCCCTTAAGAATTAAATTGACAGCACTACCTATCTCCCCAAGCAGGATGTCCATAGGATAAAGGCAGTAGCACATGTGGAAAAGCAAATTATGCAATGTCTACCAGTACACTTCTAAAGAGATGATCTAATTGAAGATTCCTGTGCTTGGGGGCAGTTTTACTAATTAAATCCCTAAATACTAATGAACATTTATGCATACCCACAGATTCAACCACAGTTGAGAAAAAATCTCTGTATTCTCATGGAAGTATGAGGGCAATATATTGGTGTATAGTTCATTATAATTAACAGTGAAGTCATTTTCTTTAAAGACCCATCTGGACTATGGCAGTATCTTGAAGTACAAATATTTTACTGCTTAAATATTGATAATTAGAATATGGCCAGCTGCTCAAACACTAATCTGCTTAGTGCAACAGTTAGTACCAAACTAAATAACGCATTAGCGTTAAGCAACTACTGCTGAATTCTTTACAGTAACAGCAAGAAACTCCAGCTGGCACTGAAGGGTTCAATTAGCTCCAATGGCTCTACTTCTGTGAGAAACGACCGCTCCATAACACAGAGGAAGCTTTCTATTATTTTAAAACCTGCCATATCAAATACCTTATCACAAACAAAGTTGGCACACACAGTCACTTCACTTATGTCCCTACACTAAGTGAAAGTTAATTTTGTTTTACTAAGATCTGTGTTTAAAAGTATTTGTGGTAGCTTTTTGCTTGCTTTGCCTTGCCTTGCATTTTATTCTTCCCTGTAATTTAATTCATTATTCTTGTTTGGTTGATTTATCAGACAATGGAGGATTCTCTGCCTCTCCCTGCCTTAAGTGTTCTTTTTTTCTTTCAGCATTTACAGAAACACAAACAAAGAAGCCTGAAGCCAAGTCTTAATGTATTTTAAATATTTGTCTTTTTAAGCAAAACCAAGGGGCAGATATATTGATTTTAAATATCAAGAAGTACTTCAAATGTTTAGTTTAAACAGGGGGAAGTAAATACATATAGACTTCATTCAAAGAAAAGTGAAGGAAACTAAAACTTTACCTGAAGAAGGAGAGGTGCATATACTCAAATAAAAGGAACAAAGGAAATGGTAGTGAAAGCAGAGTAATGGGTTAGAAAATATTGTTGTGACTTGTTGCTTTGGAAAGAAAATACAGTCTAAAATTTAATATATCATAATTATTGCAGCAAGTGATGAGAATTGATGCAGTGAGTTCATAAAAAGTATTTCTTTTTCCTTCTATCTATGGGAAATATCTAATTTTCATACACAAGTTTGAAGCAACTTGAAGGCTTTTCAGCTGAAGTCCAAAACTTCGGCTCTCCAGCTGCCCAGCCACCGAAAAACAGAGAAAACTTAAGCATCCTTTTATTTTCACACTTTCATTCTTAATTACTGCACATGATACTGAGGATCCTAATTATCTTACCTAGCTAATCCTTTTAAGTAAGGGGTTCAGAGTGTATCTATTCTTGGTAATGGATGGTACCCTATGACTTCAACAAAAGGAGTTAAAAGTGATTTGTTTCATTTGATTCTACTCATAATTTCTAATTTCACAGAGTTGAGATGGCCGAAAAAAAAAAAAAAATCTGGCCAAAACCACATTCTTCTTTTCATTTACAAAAGTGGGATTCATGCAGTTTAAGGAATGTACTGTGTTTCTCTAATCCCAGACCTAAATCAGAGGCAACAAGTGAAAGACATTTTCTACCTTCAGAAAGAAGCTATTGTATTCATATGCAATACTTTGCACAACTCTAGCAAAATTATATGCATTTGCTAAGTACCTTGTACTGCCTGAAGTGTGGAGATATTTTTGCTAGCATACACACTGAAGTTATTATTACCATCTTCCTAAACAATTCAAACTGAAAGATTATTTCAGAAAGAGACCTATTTTAATGCAAAGTCCAGATCCCACATTTTTATTCATGCCTCGTGCTTACCAAAGTTAAAGGGACTTAAAAAATGACACTTGAAGAACAGGCCTAGATAAGTCAGTCCTGCTTACCAAATTGTGGCACATTATGCATATATATGGAAATCCATCCACTAAGACTTTTACTGAAACACTTCTGAGTACAGAATTAGATTCCAAGTACTGACATGCAATCACTCCTTTATTGTATGATAAAGTCAGTTTAGTCATAGTTTGCAAAACTTCCTCTGTTGCAATTGTTGCACAGGACAGAGGTCTGATTTCTATTTAGAAGGATGATACAAAACCAAGAGCTTCAGCGCTGATGTCATCATTGTGTTCTTTTCACTGGCTTCCTAGAGGCACATCTACAAATTTCACTGAGGGCTATGTCTTCATAGTCATGGAAGAACTATCTTTGAATGTCAACAGACATCATCATACCTTCTGTAAACCCTAAGGCATGTTGCAATGAACACAGATAGCCTATGCTGGCTAATATTCATGAAGAATACATTCCCTGTCATTGAAAAAACAATGACAACATCTGTTATAGGGCCTTACAGACAGAACTGAGTAACTTGATTTAACTTCAGAGTTAGTTCTACTTGGAGCAGATGGTTGGACCAGATGACCTCCAGAGGTCCCTTCCAACCCATTTAAATTATTCTGTGATTCTGACCTATTTTCAGCTCTTTAGACAGAGTAAAATGATTTGAATTCAAAAGCAAAATGAAAAGATATAAACAATCGAAAACAATCTTAGGAACATGCTTGTGTTTCTTTCAGTGTTATAAGCAATCCACATAGGTCATTCCTTCTGTTGCTGTGATCTGTGGTATGCTGTGATACTAGTGTTGGGAGACCACACAAAACTCTTCTATAGACACATCTTTGTTTAGGAGAAAATTAAAAAAAAAAAAAAACAACCAGAAAAAAACCAACAGATCTTCAGTCTGCACATAATGGTATAACTACTAAATTAAGGAATATAACAAAAAATTCTAAGCAGTTATTACTATAGAAAATTAATGACGCTATTTCTATTAAGACTGCTGTTTAAGTGGCTATTAAAGTTTTCATTACAGTTAAAAGAAACTCTGTATCAACACAACAAAGGCAAGTGTAGGGTTCAACAAAGTTCAGTAAAGCTCAACCAAGGGCAATGCTTCCTGCACCTGAGAAAGGATAACCCCCTCACCAGCAGAGGCTGGGAGAGACCTGCTGGAACGCAAGTCTGTGGAGAAGGACCCGGGGGGGTCCTTTTGGACAAAAGCTGTCCATGAGCCAGCAGTATGCCCTTGTGGCCAAGAAGGCCAATGGTATCCTGGGGGGCATTAAGAAGAGCACTGCCAGCAGTCTGAGGGAGGTGATCCTGCCCCTCTGCTCAGCACTGGTGTGGCCACTTCAGGAGTGCTGTGTCTAGTTCTGGGCTCCTCAGGATCCTCAGGACAAGAAAGCTACAGAGCTCCCAGAGCGAGTGCAGCAGAAGGCAACAAAGATGATAAAGGGACTGGAGCACCTCTCTTACGAGGAAAGGCTGAGGGAGCTGGGCCTACTTAGTTTGGAAGGGATCAGTGCATAAACATATCTTAAGGGTAGATCTCAAGAGGATGGGGTCAGAGTCTTTTCAGTGGTGCCCAGAGGCAGGACAAAGGGCAATGGGCATACACTGAAAGGGGGAAAGTTCCATATAAGGAAAAAATTCTTTACTTTGAGGGTGATAGAGCACTGGAATAGGCTGCCCAGAGAGATTATGGAGTCCTCTCTGGAGTTATTCAAAACCTGCCTCAACACAATTCTGTGCAATTTGCTCCAGGAGAACACGCTTTAAGCAGACTAGATATTCTGAGGTCCCTTCCAACCCCAACTATTCTGTGATTCTGTGATAATTTACTGGTTTTAATGTCTTCATCTAAAAAAAAAAAATCCACAATCTAAATAACTTTATTTCATCATCCCTGCAACCATCTTTTGTTAGAATCATGGCGTCTAATGAAAAGAGTACAAATAAACTTGAAAACCAAACCAGACAAAGCAGATTGCTACAACCAATTGAAACTGGATAAATTTACAAATGTTCAACATGTTTCAGTTTGAGACTTTTATTTTTTGAATTATTTTATATCATGGGAACTCTTAGGCTTATCAATCTACTTATTTCCTAAAGTTTCATGATAGTTTCTTAATTTTTATGTTTCAATGTTAAACATTGTAATATAGGACCATAGAATGGCTGTGTTTCTCCATCAAAAAAGTGTTGATTTTTTAATAGGAAACTACACAAAACCGAGAACCTGAGTGCAATCAACAGGAAGTCCTGTGTTCACCTACCACGTAGGAGATAAAGAGGTCAATTTCCTGTCTGATTGCCTACCTACAAAAAAATAGATGTCATGCCATCGAGCAGGCTCAGGTAAGTTCTGAGTATTTCCTATTATAGTTGCTGCAGTCTAATACCTCCTACAACTCCCCAAATATGACTTAAGACAGCAAAGTTCATAAAGGAGAAAGATGCGTGGGTACAGTTCCCAACGCAGCTGGCTCCAGTAACTGCTGTCTTTCATAAATACAGGACACAGCCAATATGCTTCTCCTGCTGTGTTCCTTGCATGCTGAAACAGACTTTCTCTGCAGTAAATTGTCACTAGTCAATTTATAGTCAGTACCTCATCTATGCACTACATAATCTCCAAACTCTTGCAAGGGCTTATAGAAGTTGCTGGCTTCTCAGGAGCAGGTAACTGCCTATATTTCAGTTCCGCATGAGGCAATGGCTCCTGCTGAGTTGCTGCATATGCTGTCACTCAGAACATGGATATTTTCTTTTTGAAAAAGAAAAGCAAAAAGTAAGTCTGATGAAGTGTCATATTCTGCCCCTCTTCAAACACCTTTGCTATCACTGTTAGTTCTGTGAGAAAAATGAAGGCACCTTCCACTGGATGGCCGCAGCATGTACCTGAACACCCTGGTGTCTGTCACAGAGCTTGACCCCAGCCCACGACCAAAATCGACCTTTGAGTGTCCCCTTATGTAAATGGATGCATATATGCACACACAAGATGAGTCAGCTGTACAGTCAGCTACTTGGCAACTCTGCTAGTCCATCACAGGCACAAGGTGACAGCATGTAAATCCATGTCATTTTTGACAGGCCTGTGACACATCTGCCTGACATTCTCCTATTGTGGAGATTAGACCAGATCCAAACATTCTTATTTCCAAACTATGAGTGCTGACTACCTTATTTCTTCTTACAGATATCTATAGCATTTAATACAAATATCATCTACAGGTATGCAGCAGAGGATGAGTGAGATTCAGCTCCAGATTTAGATGGAAACATTTAGGTATATACAGTACGATGTCTCTCAGCTCAATATCTATATTATCTTTATAATTAGTGGACACTTAGTTCAAGGTATCTACTTTGGAACAAGAATATTTCTGTACTGGTCATGATTTTTCCTCCACACAACTAACTTTGGAAAAGGTGAATTTCAGTAGGGGTGCTGGCGCTTCAGTCATAGGACACACGATCTTTCTTCTGGCAACAGGCTGGCAGGAAAATGGCTGCAGATGGATTGATTGTTCCACTGGGCTGAATCTTGCCTGCAAACTGTGAGTTGCACAGCCCTGCCTGACACCTGTGGGAGACATCAGTCTCCTCGCATTTGAATCCTTCTCTCAGTTTTTTCAGTACAGAGTGCCAAGAATTGAACCTCAGCTCAGAGAGAGACGCTAGGCATCTTTAAGCCTTCTACAAATGAGCTGTCTTGGTTTCCCTCTGTTTTCAGTAAAGAAGTGAGGCATCTCCAGAGAGCAATTCTGCTGCTGAGGGGCACGAATTGCTTCAGAAGTCACCTGCTTTTCTTTTCTGACTATAAAATGAGCTTGAACAATGATTTGACATCTCACTTGCAAAAGGCTAAAGTTTAAGGTGTTCAGTCCCAGCCAAGCTCGGAATATATAAATCTCACTTTGGATAATGAAAACCACATTTTTAAGGTAAACAATATTCCCAATTAAAAATGCCACACTTTTTACTTAAACTCTGAATTATTCCAGCGTTTCATGAAGCTACCCAGAAATGAAACATAATGGGGGAAGCTAGAAAAAAGAAAACTAGCATAGTCAAAACACGGAAAAACATTTACAATGTGTATATACTCAGGCTGAATCCAAGCTTGCAGATTTTATAGAGAAATAAAGATGGATCTGAAAGTATTGACAGAGCAGGGCTTGGAAGTTAATTATTCAAATGGGCAGGCACTTTTTAAAAAGCAAAGAATACCTCTCATAATCTGCACAATTCAGTGTGACAAATTCTTCTGTTACATAGCATAACTGAACATTCATATAGCCTGTACTCACTTAGGGAAGTGCTGCATATACCTAAAACCAAAAGCTCTTAAATATTTCTGAAATTCTTTGAAAAATTCCAGACAAAAAGGGGATTATTTACTCTGTAACCCTTTACTTCAAACAGAAAAAATTGAACAGATTTTATTTAGTAGTACTGCTACACATGTAGATTGCTCCAAGTTAGAACACTAACAGTGTTAGCATGTTTTGAAGTAACAGCATATGAATGTGTAATGGCTAAGCTGGAGCAATTTGTAACAATCTATATGCTCCTAGAGGACAAGAAAGGAAAATCTCTGTTGTTATTTCTGAATCTGATTATAGACGCTTTAAATTTATGACATTTTCCTGTAAATTGGAAGATGAAACCAAAAAATTTTTCTTAGATTTTTCTGAAAACCAGAAGGATGCAGCCTAGCAGAAAACCAAGATTTTTTTCAGTGGTTGTGACCAACTATTCATTCTCTTCTAATTCAAAGTGACTGATACAGTATGGCGTAAAGCCTATTGTGGCCCTACAGTGAGCCAGTATAGCTCTAAATTTTGTTATTCAAACTACATTTTCGTTTCTGTTACATCACTGCATGATTTCCATATGTATTAATTTCCTGACTCATTTCTCAAATGAGAAAGCCCAACAAGAGACACTGCAATGGCATCCAGCAGAAAACCTGCCCTGGAATTGTATGTGCTTGAGACCCTCCAAACACACTATAGAGGGACAACATTCACATGTTTCTCAGAGCTTTTGTGACTTAGGCCAAATTTTGCTATTTGAAACTTCACAGAGGTAATTCCTACTGAAATAAAAATTGTCTCAGCTATGTGAAGATTCAGCATCCCAACACGACTGACTGTAATTTTTGGATAGTTGATTAATGTAATTTCCTTCTGTGAGACATTTACACAGACATACTAGTGAGAAGAGAGGCAATGCTCCACTCCAGCATGACAGTGAAGGGATAAAAGGATGGGTGTTGGGTTTAACTTTGAAATACTGTATGGTATTGTATTAATCTTCTACAACTCTGAAATAGATAATGAGAGTCTTCCTTCGAAAAAATAGTAAAAAAAAAATTTGACAAACCTGTCTTCTTCCAGTAGACTTTGACCTGAAGTTGGTTGTCCTGATAGAAAGGAGTTCCAATTTTAAGGAAACGAGTTGTTTTCCTTCTTTGAAAGGTTGGGTAAGGATCTACCAGTCCTTTCTGTGGTTTCCCAGCAGAAGTCCGTTCCTCTGCAATACACATAACAATCAGCAAACTACTTCGTTGAGAACAGTGCTCTACAATTACTATGTTAACTGTGCTGAAATTCAGAAAATAATGCTATCTTTCATCCATATTATCTTATTTCAGTATCATACCTAAATGAAATTAATAAAAAGAACAAACTGTTCATAACAATTGAAAAGAATATCACTTGTTTGAAATTCAGCCAAAGAAAATATTTTAAAAAGTGACAGAAAACCATAAATGTATTATTGTATGAAAATGCTCTGCAAATTTCCCAAAGAATCATAAGGAAAGGGACTGTATTTATATCCCCAAGAATGCGAGATGTTAACACACTGCCTTTTTAAACAGACACAGTATCTAGCAGTAGTTCTCTATAATAATTCACAGCCTTTATATTCATGCAGAGTTTGAATATGCACAAAATCCAAGGATGACTTTGAGTGTAACCCACAGAGTGCCACATGTGGTTATAACATCAAAGTCAATACAGTCCTTTGGCATGCTATATAAGAACACTGTGGTCAGATTAAAGATCTTTCTTGCCCACTTTCCTGTTTCCAACAGTGAATGGTGAATGCTTAGGAAAACACTGTAAGAGCAGAATTTTCTTTCAGGAATTCCCTTGGTTATATGTGCCTACCTTCCAACAACCAATGGTAATGGGATGTCCTTCATCAAACCTTTTGTTTGGCAACAATTTATCAATATTTATCAGTTGACAGCATTTTTAGATATTTTCAGTTGAAAAGACAGCAATGTTGATTCAAATTGTACTTTTCATTGCACACTTGCAAATATATCAAGTCCAATTAAGAAGATCACATTATAAACAAAGTTGTATTTAATTCAGCATTACACCTAAATGAAAACTAAAGAGTCCAATAATTAGGAAGTGATAAATTATTACTTACATACTTGAGAGAAAGAGGGAAACACTCAGGTTCCAATAATTGTCACAAATAACATACATTTTGCCTCACGAGTCACATATAAAATTGACCATTTTGCCTTATGTGAAGCTTCAGAGGAAAATCACTTGCTTTATGGCCAAATTTTACTTTCTCACCTCTTCCCTGAATCTGGCACGACTCTTCATTTTCTTTATTTGTTTTACATTAAAGTGAAACTACCAAACTTAAGGAAATTCTTTCTGGAGGTAACCATAATGTTACTACTGCATAAATGGAAATGAAAAAGTGACAGGGAGAAGAACAAACTAAAATCTGTTAGATATTTCTCAACTTAAAGTATTTTAGTTTTATTAAATCTCTGCTTTGCTATTCTTTGTCTGCTCCACTTCCAGAAAAATCAGGACACCAATTTAGAATATTTCTATATAAAGATCAAGGAAGAGTCTTGCTGTATTTCCCAGAAGCGAAGCATACAAATATAGTGAGGCAACATATTTCTGAGTGTGGGGACATATAATGCCAGAGGGCTGGGGTCAAAGCTCACAGAGGTCTGTAGGACTAAATTACTTCAGTGGGTTATGGACAATCTCTATTCTGACAATAGGACCAGACACCTAAAAACCAGAGCTTAATTCCACACAGAGCAGAGCATCTGACAGTGGGACTTCAGGAAAATTGGTGTGGTGCTTCTGTTACTTCCCAAAGGCTATGGAAGTCCCAAAATAAAGACAGGCCATGAATGTCATGTCCTAGATAATATTTCAGGCCTTTTTCTTTCTTTTTCATATTTCTCCATCTGCTTCTGAGTATTCTCAAAAGTACCTCAAGCAGGACTGGTTCTGTACGTAAGTAACTTGAATGAGATTCAGAAAATGAATTTGCATCTCCTCTAGGAGTAGTTTTTACTTGCTTTTCTATGTAAGCTGTAATTTAGTAATTATTTTAAAAATGTCTAAAAAGGCCTAAATAGCAGAGTCCTCTTATTCACTAAAATGTGTGATATTGGTGGTTTAGGTTCAAAGAATCTCGAATCCTTTACCTCACAGCTTTAATAGAAAGGATGTTCAGATTTGTCTATAAACTTATCACTGAAATACTCTACTTTAAAATAAATGTGTGTTTTAGTTCCTGTAGGCATGGATTTCCAGACAGAAAGAAAATACTGCTCATTACCTAAATAAATGTTCATAATTTTAACAGAAGAGTCAAATACTTGCAGTATACGAAAACACAAAAATACAGTTCTCAGTATAGCTTCACTCCAGTTTAAAAAAGCAATACAACAATTAATGAACCTTTCAGTACAAAAAGGTCACCTCAGTAAAGCAAAAGACATTGGAAAGTCTGTACTAATTATGCATAAGTAGACTGCACACTTTCAGAGAGACTATTAATGGACTGGTTTCTGAAGCAAAGCAACCAAGGACAGGGCAGAGTATCCAAGCAAAATTGCAGAAGGAATTCAAATCTAGCTGTGGCAATGCTAGAAAATTTGATAGGTAATTTGAGTGCGGGTTCTATGTGAGCAGTATTTTGAGAATGCATTGCTTGTCAGGCATGGAACATTTTAGACTCCCTAAAAGAAGAGACAATGCTTTATATCAATTCATAGCAGATACATATTTCTGCTACAAGAACCCGAATTAATAGGCTACTAAAAATAGCCAGGATTTGAAAGACATTGCAGGTTAATACTGTCCAGTTAAGACAAAGACACAGAAATGGTTTTATTCCAGCCACTGACAAATATTGTCAGTATTTATACCTGTATTGCATCTAAAGAATATTAACATTATAGTCATATAGATGCTTCATTGCAGTTGCTTTTAGGGGAGTAGGATCTAATGCGAAGAATCAGGACAAAACTGGCACCGATTTTGAGATAAGAAATTTAACATGGGAAGGTTATTTAACTTGACCAAGAGAGGATCATTGTGCTATGAAACAGCCTGCTTTAATTTTTTTGGAGAAATTATTATCTAAAACATTCGAATTCCAGATAAAGAAAACACATTCAGATGATTGAATATGATTACTCACTATTACTCCTGATGTCCTGAGTTGTGCTAAAATGGAGAGAAACCTTAGTGCTTTTTAGGCGTATCTGACCCCAGCGTGTTACTGCCTGCAGTTCTACATTGTAGTTGCTGTTGGGTTGGAGCCCCTCCAGGACCACATAATTTTGGGCCTATAATAGAATAAATATACAGAGCTGTTATACTATTGCTGAAATGCAGGTCTTTATTAAAAGCAGGCCTGTTTTCTTAGGCACACTACGTTTTTGAAATTAGAAAACTCATGTATAAATTTCAGAGCAAAATTTCCTTTTTAAAAAAAAAAATCTCTTTTATTGAACTCTGGTTTTCTGTGTCATTTCAAAATACTAACCTTCTTGATGTTTACATAATTTTCACAGTTCCTTGGAAATCCCAAACCTATTGTTTAGGCCAAAACTAAGGGATTTTCTTTCACATAAAAAGTTTTTTCTTATGCCAAAATCATTTTAGCCAAAGGAATTTAAATGGTTTAGTCCCCAATTTCTTTGTTAGTAAAGCAATTGAAAGCTTTTTCTAGAGACAGCCAGTCTGAAGACAGCTAAAATCCAACATTTAATACATTTTTCAATATTTTCTATTTGTTTCAACTCTTGAAAATAAAACAGCAACCAAAAATAAAAATACCCCTTCATTGGTAAGAATACTTTATAAAATGGAAATATTTATATATTTCTATTTATATAATAGAAAAAATACAGTTTTCAGTGTGATGGAAGTGTCTTTCATGGGGAAACAACAAAGTAGGTTTACCTTTTTCCAGTCAATAACCTATAAATTAAGGCAAGTCACCCTATATTACAAAGAGTCCAGGCTTCTCAGTAGTCTTACAGTTTAATTATAAAAATGTCCCTCTAGCCCATGTTCCAGGTGGAAGACATTACTCCATGTTTGTTTTTTTTAATTCCTTGTGCCTCTAAAGCTTGACAGTCAATCCAGAGTGAAAAAGATAACCATGCACCCATGTAATCATCCCATATTTAACACTTGGAATGTTAAAAAGGAATTGCCAAAAGCATTTAGTATTAATTATATTGACTTATTTTGTGCTGAGATATTGACTGGAACTCTTGATTAACAGTGTTAATATTGTGGTCAAATTAACTGAATGACTCCATGGAATGACTTCATATGGAAAGCAGTATAAAATTATTTTAATTAGGCTACATCTAAAGGTTAAAACAGGGCAAAAATAACCTTTAATGATCTTTGCAAATTAAGTTTTTTCCACCTTTCCATTTTTTAAAAATTTTCCTGCATTTTCTATTTTTAGCCTAAGAGTTGCTATAATATTGAAATGATCACTAATTAGCAATAGCATCTTCAGCGTCCTGCAGACAGACCTGAATATCACTGTCATTGTACAGTTTCATGAAAGGCTGCAGAATAAAGCAGTACAAGAAAACAGTAGCAATATGGAAGATATTCTAAGAGCCTGCCTTTTCTATAAAATATGCCTTGATTCTTGTGTATTTCCCTATACTGAAAATCAGAACTTGGTCCCAATTACTGTATTGTCCTATACTGGATCTGTTTTAATATATTATTTGTATGTGGGATGTACTCTATGGAAAGTGTCAAAACAACATTAAAGATCCAGCTCAATTTTAAAATTCTCTGGGGTTTGTCATTTAAGGACCAGCTTGTAAAGAGAAAGCTTTCTGGTATCCTTAGGCTGAAGACTCTGCCCTGAAGATCTCATGCCAATGCAAACTTTCTTGAGGAACACAAACTTTTCTATATGGTAGAGCCCAACCTTACTCCTATCTTGCCAGAATAATTTTTTAGAGGTCAATAAAGAACTAACCTTTTCTGTGCAAATCTTGCATGATTTCATCACACAGCCTTCCCTGCGTTTATTTCTCTAAGGGTTTGATGACTGAGGGACAGAGAGGGAACTATGGCCCTCTGACTTGTCATTCATCCCAGCTCAAGTGGGCAGGCTGAGCCAAAACATGGTGTTAATGTAGGCATGGGACCAAATTTTCACAATACACCTACACACAAGACACTAAGAATCAAGTTCACCCTGTTATCTGTAACTGATTTCTATTTCTTTTAATTACTTTAAAATAATACGCAATACACTTAAGGATATCATTACAGAAAGGTTTCCAGTAAAGCAACATTTAGTATATAATTCAAGAAATTAATTCCTTGCTGCTAAGGAAATATGTCAGACCTTTAGTACAGCAGGTTATTTAAAGAGTTTTGAGAATGTTTTTCCTCTGGACCTATACCATATTTAATGGTTATTCTCCATGATAGTGACATAGGTTTTATTTGCATAGTGAAAGAACAATGTGATAGATGATGCTAGGCTTTTTAAACAAAACAAGCACTGCATCTTTAAAAAGCATGAATAGAATAAGCCTGAATTTAGAGGACTAAGAGCATTTAACTTTCTATTCATCTTTCCTGAAAAATCTTACAGTATTTACCTTCATTTTAAGCCAGAAGTTTATTTCTCTCCCTGAGTTTATTTAGTGTAAGATAAAGATTGAGACCCAAATCATTTATGGGCTTCCTGATATTAAAAATTAAGGCCATTAGTTTATCAGCTGCTGAAATCATTCAGTTTGTCAAGTATTTTATATTTACACTACATTTTGTGCCAGAAATAAGGCTGATTTCTGTCCCATTTATTAATTTCTTTCTTACCCCATCAGTAATCTTCCTTCTCTTTTTTTTCGCTGGAATTACATATTTGCTGTATGTCCAGCTCCAGAAGACTTTGTAGTGGTGCACAGGGATATCAGGCTCTTCTGGAAGATCCCAAGTAATCATTACATTTACACTCCCATCATTGTTTGCACTGATATTGGCAATTCTCATATTAGACGGAGCTGGTGGAGCAGATGGATCTGGAATTTAAAATACAGAGATTCTAAAGTAAAGACAATCTCCACTAAGGTAGATTATCTTCATCTTATATATTTACCACACATACATGAGCTGGATTAAACACTCTAAATACACTTAGGAAAATTTAGGCAAAGATTTTCCATAACTGGTATGGCTTCTTGTAAATTCTAGAAATTCAAAATCTACTGAAGGAAAAATTATGGGTTAGCATCTATTTTTCTTATTACTCTGTGCTGTGAATAGTTCAGAAACATTGAAGCTTAATCAAAATATACCAGCTATCAGATTTACTTCCATCATTCAGTACTTTAAGTACATATTGAGTGTAAAACACTCAAGTTCTACAAGTGGTATTGTAGAGTTACCACAGAATTATATGGTAGAAACATTGAATATCTTTTCGATGTTGCCAGATAATTATCATATGATAAAATTATGTTTCAACATGTTGACTCTTTCTAAAATTCTAATATTGGTATCTATCACCATGGGACATAAACACTTCCTTAGAATTAATGTAATTAAAATGTAATAATATTTATGCTGTGATAGAAGTCTATAGGGATTTTTGTAGAACAACAAAAAGTAGTTACATTCCCCTGTTATTTCCTTTACTATTCTGGCTCAATTCCTGGTCAGCATCAACTGAGATAATAGTTGTCAGCTGTTTCGGTGCTGACTCCAGAGTCAAAAAGGACACGTGACAATCAAAAGCTCAAATATTGAATCTTTTCCAATAGTGAATATAAGATCCTCCTTGTGGACTTAGTATATAATATCCTGGCCCAAAGTAATGTGAATCAATGAAAATTTTGCAACTGAGCTTCTGAAAGTCCAATTTGCTGTTTAGCAACTCCCACCTTTTAACCCCCCTCTTTTTTTTAAATGTCTGTAGTAGTCAAAAATACATGACAAAACAAAAGGAAACTGCAAAACCAAAATTTACATAGAAGTAAGCAATGAAACAAACAAACAAGTATATCAAGCACAGTAAAGGAAATTCAGAGGAATTAAGACATGTTAAGAACCTATAGGCAAATAAGCCATCACTTATTTGCCAGAAATAAAACTGGAGCTGCACAGAGGGAACACCAGACATTCAGTTACTGTGTGGTTCACCTGCATTTTTTATAATGGTAAATGAGCTGTTAAATAAACTTTCCAGGCATACTAAAGTTCATTAGATAATCTCGATGTCAAATGGTCTCACTGAAAAATTCCATCATTTACGTCATAAAAAAAGACACATTCAGTAAAGACACATTCAGTAAAGACACATTCATAAAGACAGCATTTCGCTTTTAAAGATCAGCAGATGTGAAATAATGGCTTATTTCTGTTATTGAACAGGACTCTTGCTTAAATATCAATGGATACTCCTCACACATGCCATTTTACTTAAGTAGTAATGGATGCCTCTGTGTCCTCGTACACATAATTCAACCTAAGTTTTGGCCATAAAAGTTACAAAGCATACTTAAGAATTCTGAAAATTTAACATAATTTTCAAATAATAAGAATACCTTAGTTCTCATTTGGCTTTTTCTTAATCCACTTACAAGCCAGCTGCTTTTATTTTTTCTGGCTTTAGAGAAGCACTGCTGTTATACTTATTTTCTTACCTGTTGTGCTGGTTCTGTCTAGGGTAGAGTTAATGTTTTGGATTTGTGCTGAACACAGAGTTGATAATATAAGATGTTTTTGTTATTGCTGAGCAGGGTTTACACAGAGACAAGGCCTTTTCTGCTTTTTGTGATGCCACACTGGTGAGAAAGTTGGGGGTTCATGGGAGGCTGGGAAGAGACACAGCCAGGACAGCAGACCCCAACTGACCAACGGGATATTCCAGACCATATGACAACATGCTCAGTATATAAAGCTGGGGGGAAAAAGAAGAAAGGAGGGGAAGTTTGGAGTCATGGCATTTGTCTTCCCAAGTAACTGTGCATGATGGGGCCCTGTTCTCCTGGAGATGGCTGGACATCTGCCTGCTACCAGGAAGCAGTGAATTAATTCTTTTATTTGTGTGCATAACATTTGCTTTCCCTATTTAACTGTCTTTATCTCAACCCACAAGTTTTGTAGCTTTTACCCTTCCAATTCTCTCCCAGATTCTGTTGGTGGAGGAGTGAGTGAGCAGCTGCAAGTGTTTGGTGGCTGGATGGGGTGAAACCATGACACCTAAGAGGTAGCCAAAGACTCAGTCTTAAAGTACATAAAACCATTTATACCAGAATGGATAAATTAAAGAAAAATTTAGCGAAATGGTTTGTACTATTTTCTGATAGGACTTTTGATTTGCTTCTATTGTTTAATAAAATATATAAATATAAAATGAAATTTAGGTATAATAAATACAAAGAGAATCATGATTCATACATCTAAAACCATTATTAAGCATTAATCTTCACTAATTTAAAATGCTTGGTGGGAGCGGTTATGGTACATAAGAATGTACCAGGGAAATAAAACATTCATAACCTGAAGTGCAACATGATCATATTACTGTAGGTGAATTATTCAGGTGATGTCCCAGAAGTACTATGCATCATGTATTATGTATACAAAACATATGGGACAGAATTAAAGTGTTTCAGAGAATTTGTCTTCCCAAACAGTCAGATATAAGCAAAACCAATTCTAAGTAAAAACTTGTTTGCCCTCATTCTACATCTACAGGAGACTGAGATTCATTAAAAAAAAATCTACAAGTTAAATGAAATAACTCTTCTGGATAAGATGTATTACACGATTTTAAATGTTTTGAAGTTCTATTCACCATTTTTTTTTAGGTCTAAAAGCAAATGACTAAATTTAGATTCTTCCTCTTCAAATATTAGTATAGCCATCCCAGAAAAAGAAAACAGTAAGGAAAAACTATGTACTTACTGAAACCAATAGACCATTTCTTCTGAATTCTACAACATCAGCATCTCACCCTCTATCATTTATAATTGCACAGTTTATTGAAATCATTACTTTATCAGTAGCATTTTTTCTGTGCTCACTAGAAACAGTTCAATCAGCAAACAAAATGCTGATCCACGTTTGAAAGAAAACCTATCAGTGTTTCTACTTTGCCATGTGAGAATGTAAACATTGTATTAAAAATCATTGAGTAATTATAGTTAAGGAAAGAAAGAATGTCCTCTTAGAAGGAATATACATGTGAAATAATACAGCAATAGCAGACATTTTCCTGAGTGCCCTCTTTCTTCAAAGCCACTTTTGCAAGCCTCACAAATGTCACCCACAAAAATGCCTTTGACAAGAACAGTGGTGGTGATAGCAGTAGAAGACAGAAAGGAGATCTGCAGCTGAGACATGAAAAAGTGAGACATTTTAAAGTGACGTGTTCTATAAGAGCTTTTTTAAAAGTAGTAGACTAAGCTGCAGAAAATTATAAGCTAGAAAGATGTAAGATATCAAAGTTAACAAAACTTAATTTTATTACAGTTTTGCATTTAATCATTGGGAATAAAAATCCTGTCTGATTGTATGTATAGATGCAACAGTAAAATATTTCTTGTATTTGGGGTGTATTACCTGAAATATCAAGCCACTTAGTGAGTGTTTTATACCAGCAAAGGATCCATTCCATATTAAGCATTTCAATACCACTATACAATACATTCATCTATTTCTATATATTTCTGTGACACTCATGATCATTACAAGTGACAGAATTATCATTTTGCAAGCTAAAACCCCAAGAATATTATTTTTTTCTTCATGTGAAAGGATTTAGTTTCATCACCAAAGCAGACAAGTGCCATGGAATAGCAGAGTAAGATATTGTGACCTCTGTTATTAACAGGAAAAAAAACACAGAACAACTTAAACACCCAAAAAAAACAACACTCTCCTAAGCCTCTCAAAAAACCAAGAATCTAGAAAAAAAACAAAGAAACTGTTAGGTGCAACATCATGCTCCTCCACAATGCATGCCAGCCAGTTACCAGGTAATAGATTAGTTGTTTTTTCCTGTGTTATTGAATGGAAAAGTCAGGCTTCTACAAGGTGGTCTATTACGTGTATGTCTATGTAGGTACTGAAAGCACTATATAACTCATGCTGAAATACTTCAAGGTCTAATAACTGGTACTGAATCATAAAGCTTATATACATAAGGTGTTTGTTAACCTGACTATAAAGCTGAAGTGACATTCTGCTGACTATAAAGCCAACAACCATTCTACTGTTAGTCTTCATATACCTGTGATCCCTCTGATTGACTGTTCACATGTATAATTCAGATACATGAACATTAAATTACTGGAATGGAAACTGCTGACAGTTTTTCAAATGCAAGTTCTGAAATTTTAGATACACAAATTTATCTGAGTGTTACATCAAATTCTTTGGTTTGCAGAAAGAGTGATGCTAGTTGCAGCTTTTCTCTTGCATTTTATACTACATCTCAAATAAAATAGAATTCTATATATACTAGATTTTGGCACAGACAGCTGTCCTCAACTCTGAAAAAAATTCTGGTCTCAGCAGCCTGACAAGTAAATCGCTTCTCACTGTTAGAAATGATAGCTTCATTAGGTCAAGTCTGAAGCTGCTGTTCCAGCACTTGGACTAAGTACTGCATTTGTCTGGATTGTATTTGGCTTGAGTATACCCAAAGGACTTAAATTCTTGTCTTGCTGGCTACTCAGCCATCACAAGCAAAATTCTGCCTCCAGTCCCCAAAAGGGAGGATTTCTTGCTGCAAATAAACGAAAAAAGAAAACACTCACATCATCACCATTTCAAAATGCATATCTTCCCATACTCATATTTGTAAACATAGTGATAGTTTATATTTTCCAAAATTATTTCAATCAATAGAATCTGGAAACACTTTTGGAACCTTAAAAAACAGCACAGGCAAGATATACACAAGAATCACATCATACACTGCTACAATGAATACACTCTGGATTTCAATGTGGCAACTGTAGTGAAAACAGTAAATGATTTGGAGTATGTGTCAGAGAAGGGGATAATGGCATTGCAACCAGAATTCCCACTCTGAGCTGTAAAAGTGAGAGCAAGTTTGACAATAATTTAAATCATTTTTATGGAGCTTTTTTTCTGACTTAAAATAGATCTCCCATTGCTATCTTTCAAACATTAGACCTTCCATCTCTAAAAATCTGCTGAAGCTGCTCTGCAGACAAGTTTCCAACCATTAAACAGTTCCAAGGCATAAGCAGGAGGACTGGCTTTGCCCAGTGGAAATGGCACACATAAACCAGCTGTGCAACAGTATAAAAAAATCATTGGTCTCAGAGGAGCAACAGAAAGAATTTTATTGCTGTGAGTGGGTGTCTGTTCTGGTTTTTCTAACACTCAGTAATGTATGCATGAAATCACATCCAGCGTGGTACTTATGTGCTGTGAAAACAATGTTGTCTGCTTCCTTTTTCTTGACAATCTATCCTGCATATGCTCGCAACCACCTTCACGATGAAGATAAAACACCTTTAGCAGAGGTAGAAGAATCAGATGGTTTGGGCTCATTGTGTTGATCTTATGGTCTCTTTTTCTCTCTGAAAATGGCACAGTACCTACCCACTGACCAGTGAGATAATATATTATACAGAAATGCCTAACGCTGATGCCTCTAGTTAACTGTAGTCTTGGTTACTAAGAGTTCATTCTGATCACATACCATAAAAAGCTAGGAAAAAAATACCCTAAAAACTCTGAACTCAAAGCCAACAAATTAAAAATTTTATTACTAGTGCCAAGCAGCTTCTGATCAGTTAGGGTAGGCTATTCAGTGTCTGCTTACTGGGAGAAAAGCACAGGTAGTTTTCATCCATGAAGACTGATTTGTGGATTGTAGGAACAGTTCTCTTCTGCTTTCAGAGGAAAGAAAACAGCTGGGAGAGAGCCAGTCCAAATATGAAGAGAAGTATATTTGTATCTTTGGGAATCAAAAATGTTCTGCCAGGTATTCACTTAGTTTTATTTATTGCTGTTATTGCAAATCACTGCCACTCAGTTAAAGATGAAAAGGAAAGTACACAAAATTTAAAAACCCTGAAAAGAGAAGTGGAAACCACTCCCAAAATAGAAAAAAAGTTTTGATCAATTTTAGCTGACGTTATCAATGTAAAAGTCCATATGCAGAGTTCTACTTCTAGGAAAAAAAAACAACTTTCCAAGAGCAGCATTCACTTCATTTTCTAGCCACTCCACTACAAACAGACAGGCTTAGCCTAACCTGTTTCTTGTAATTTTGGAAGTGTATTTTGGCAAAACAAAGCATCACTGTACTCCCTGTGAAGGGTCATGTCAGACAAGCACATGCAAACCCTTCATTTCCTTTATAAAAGTAAGTAAACAGTTAAAAAAAAAAAACAACCAAAACAACTTTGCTTAAGCTTTGAATATTTAATAAATTCTCAGCAGTGTCATCTTGTTTATTTACTATTTACAAATTAATGCCATAGATGAACACATGAGGCAGTGTAAAAGCTAATAAACCTTCACCTCAAATGTTTACAGTCTAAGAGCATCAAAAGCTGCAGTAGATCAAACCTCAAAACACAACTAGAATGGAAAGCTGAAATGCTTGATGCAGTACTCTTGTTTTCCTGGTTTTGCCCTTTTCATTTCACTTCATTTTAAACTATTTTGGATAACAACGAGCTTTATTTAGTGATGGAAAAGTTAATGGAAATTACCTGAGAAGACTTAACATTATTGTAAATAAAACAGAACTTTGCTGTGTCTAGTTAGAGATCATGTTTTTTGGATTTGCAAAAAGCACAGAACAGTATAAAACAGTATTGTGGTAACCAGACAAAAAGTCTCTCTCCGAGTAATTACAACACGTTTTTGAATGTTCCTCTAAACAGCTTAAAATATTTAGTGACAGAGACTTCGTGGTGCCATACTTCTCCCTAGATTCAGATTAAATATCGTATTTGTCCTCCTTTAGAGAAAAAAAAAAAACTCAAATAATTTGCTATTCATTACAACTTACGAGCAATTGGTAAAAGTTCAGCATCTTGTGTGAGAAACTGTCTTAGGAATTGCTGTCATGTTTCCTGATCAAAGGGTTTCTCTTTGAAGAAAACTTCTGCTAAGTCTGACAAAGATAATAATCTTCTCTTGGTCTTGGCACAACATGGTGAAGTGAACACTGATGTGAATTTCTGTCCATGCTTCACATAAACATAGCACAGACAGGCAGCAACCTTTCAAAGGTGATGTGCCAAAATCCACTTTCCTTTTCCAAACTGGAGGTTAAATGTGCCTGTAGGAGCTCAGCAGGGGCCAGGAGATGCTGGCACTCAAAAAACTAGGCACATCAAAGCAGCAGTTTCTTGCCTTTCAGCCAGGCAGGGGCCGCCACTTCCCACTGAGCTCCAAAGTGGTAATTAACTTTCTATGTGACACTGTAACTGTTGCCACTATGACTGCCTACCTGAGGACATGGAAGTTTAAACATCCCAACTGAAGCATCCCAGTACCCTCTCCAGCAGCCAGCACCCAGCAGCATCTTCATGTGAGTCACCTAGTGTGACCATACATTTCATCTGGCAAACATGGCATCTTTATAACAATCACTGGCAGGACTAAAGCCCCTAAAACAGTCAAAGAGCTGCCACAGAGGGATGATTTGGGCTACAAAGCTGATAGCTAACTAACCTTCTCTCTGTTTGTCTGACAATTCACGATTCTCTGCCACGGGCTGGAGTTCAGAATCAAAAATTGTTATTTTGAGAGCTACAGAAGCCTTTAGAAGAATGCTGAATATGTACTTTCTGCCATTATCAGAATCCAGTTAATTTACTAAGTAACAGCATGCAGAGATACTACTGTCTCCCACTATCCTTGTCACAAAGTCCTGAAGTGCTCTGCTGCTCTGCACCTCCAGCAGACAGCCATGAGCAGTTCTCAAGGAGAGCGAGTGCTTCAGGGGTTGCTGCACAGAACACAGAAAAGGAGGACTCTGGTATTCATGTAATAGTTTCAAAACCACAAGCTCCTGACACACAAATCACTGCCAGCTGGGAGACTATTGTGAAGAAATACCTCCGTGTGCTTATCCTGCTCTTACACTGTTCTCCAGAAACCCACTTCTGGCTGAGGTCAGATTCTGAGCTAAAGAGACCTTCAGGATGACTTACCATGGATATTCTTATATTCATTACCAGTGTAGGTATTTTGAGCAATACACTCCTGTGGCTAGCACACACAGCAGGGGATGAATTTTTTGGAAAGTAATACAAATCCTGCCTGAAAATGTCACATTCAAAGCAAAACCTCAATATTACCAAGATATACTTTTATGTAACTGCAGTGATAGTGGTTCCAGGCAGAATAGTTGGAAAATGTTTACAAACACAGTAAACAACTGTCAATTATCTCAATTTAAAAGAAAGTGCCTGATTCAATAACAAACTGCAGCATCTGCTTAAGAGCTGGTCATGAAGAAAACTGAAGAGAAAGGTACTGCTGCTCAAGATTCCTTAAAGTAAGCTCAACACAGCTCAAAGGAACTGTATTTTTGATGTGATTGAGATGGTATGCTACTTAAGTACAATAAATTCTTAAAATAATACTTCTTTTATACTTGAAAAGGTCTGTGGTGACAGCAGTAATGTGATAGATATGTCAGCCAACCTTTCAACCACAAATATGGTTATAGAACCAGAAAATTATTTAGTGAAACATATACTTATTCAGTAAGTAATTAAACCATCCATACCAGGAAAAGTACTTGCATGCCCCTACAAATGCACCTCCAGGAAGATTTTTTCCTAGGATTGACTATGGCCAAACTGTAAGCTAAAAGCCAGCACAGGAACTCATAGATGGCAACTGTCGGTACTGCAAGATAATGCTGTCTGCAGAAAGAGGAGCAAATGCATTCCTTGAAGTATGCTAAGTTATACCAGAGTAAGGATTCTGTCATTGCTAAAACAACAAGAAGGCTTTCTATTAGAAACTATATCTATTAGTATAGTGAAGAGTGCTGGATCTCATTTTTTGTCACTAAAGTCAACTAACATGGTCTGGCTATGCCCACATTATTGACACTCTTTAAGAGAGGGTGACCACATCCCCTCATCTGCCTATTTGGGAATAGTTTCTGGTATGTGGTAACCCATATACTGTGCCTGAGAGTCATCCAGGAAAATTTTGCTTTGAGTGGGGCAAAAGCACACCAGGGACAATGCCAGGAACTTCACAGGATGGGAGAACTATTTGGACCTCCTCTTTCCCCAAGTACCATTTACTGGTACAGAAAAAATTTTCAAAATTATTTTATTATCCAAACCATTGCAAAACTCAGAAATCTCAAGAAAAATTACTACAATACTTTGTGGACCATCAGGCATGCCTTTCCAATGAACAGAAACATGCTCCTTCACATTTATACCCTTTTTTTATTCTTGCAATTAGTGGTGGCAAAGGAAAAATTATCTCAAGAGGGTCCACAGTTCCATCAAAACAATGCTGCTACAATTATTTTGATACAGGCAGCAAAATATTTCAATGCTCTGCTAAACATATGGCATCAATAAATTTCTCATAACTAAAAAGAAGAAGTAAGATAAACCTCTTGGAACAACACACTGAAACACCAGTTTCTTCATGTTTCACGATCAGGGTCATGTTTGACACCAATCATGTGGAAAATATTTAAAAGGAGATTTATTTGTGGAGACCCCTTACTGATAAAAGAATAATGGCATCTTTAACCTTTAATTCCTTTCCCAAATTCAAGCAAATATCACATAATTTCTAAAGTCAGTGGCTAAACTATCCAAAAACCTACCTGTTAAAAGCCTTCTGCCACAAAAGTGCCCAAGTTGCACACCACATGTGAATGAGAGGAAGGTGAGTGGCAGACACAGTGAGTGAAAACTAACCTTTTGAGGATCGGAAGTGCTTGCTGGGTGCTGTGAAGCCTCTCGTCCCATGCACGTTCACAGCTGCCACGCGGAACTGGTACCACCTGCTTGCTCGGATGTCCGGCAGCCGAACCCGCTCGTCTGTAGTCTGGTGGGGAAAATGTCACACTTACACTTGCTGTTCTGCCATTGATTTCATCTCCTGTGCAACAACAGTCAGTCCCACTGAATATGCACCAGTGTCACAGGCTCTGTGCAACCACCTCATCTGACTCAAACCATCACTCTGCATTGCAAAGCATTTATAGCTGTGAACAAAATGATGTAACCATCCAATTTTGTAGTGCAATGCAGTCTCTTCTAGAAAAAGTATCCTTTAGAAAACCAGTGAAGTATTAAATTCAAAAAATTAGTTTTCCAGTTATCACAACCTTCACCAGTGTTCAGGGCCTAACTGCTCATTGAGGTAACTCAGCTGTTCAGGGAACTCATTGCCTGGGTCACAGGACTGATTTCTCCAATTCTCAACTCTCAGAGAATAAGGGGTCCAAAATGGCTTAATGAAATCCAGTGATGTGAGAAGCCACTTTTTCTAGTTCATAGGAAACACAAAACTCACAGGTAATGAATGTAAGCCTTCTTCAGATCTTCGACGCTTACATCAAAAAGACACTTACAGCCTTAACTCTTCCCTGCAGACTTCCCTCAGGTTATAGACGGTGACCTTTCCTCCAACAACACCCACTGAGACTGCTAGTGTCATGAGTTCAATTCCAAATCCTCTGGGGAGACCCTTAAACACTGAAATATGGCACAAGCACAGATGCACTCTGAACCATTTCAGTAGGAGGTGCTTTACTCTTTCTTATTTGGACTCTGCTTTCCTCTATGCTTTTTCCCCATTAAACTTTTGAAGAGCTATAGTCCACACTCTTTTTTTTCCCAAGGTACAAACACCAGAACTGGCACAGCCTACTGGTAACCACTAAATCACTGCCAAATGCAGAAGACATAGCATTTTTGTAGAACTCATCAAACACACATCCACTTGAGAATTTTATTTTTGCAATTACCTATCAATTATCCAGTTTTCAATTTACTTTAGGATGTCATTTTTATTGTATTTTAATTCTTTAATCAAAATAAAACATGAACCTGAACTAGATGTCATGGATATGTCTAAATATATTATTATTGATTACCATTACTGACCAAATATGCAAGCTCATTAAAAATGCAGTTACATCAATTTATTTTTACAAGGTCTGTTTTCTACAACTTCAAGAAGCCACCTTCCCTGTACAGGACTCAATCTACTTGCAATGATGCCAAGTAGTTCTCAAAAAAGGCACAGCATAACTTCTGCTTTTTGCTCCCTTTCCAATCTGTGTAATAAAGTAGCAGCTGTTGACATAACTCATACAGCCAGAAACTAAGGAAGTTGTTTCAGCTCTCCAACAATGGTATTTTTAGAGACCTGACAAATAAAATTTGTAGGTGTTATCCTGCACTTAGTCTTTTTATTTGGTGACTAACAGAAAATTTAGGGAATGTGGTGTGTGCATGTAAAGGAAAGAGCCTTTCTAAACCACACTGTTAACTGTTCTCAGACTGCTAAGTGCTGCAGACTCTGAGCCCATCACATATTGCTGCTATTCAGAGCCCTTCTCCAGACTGTTGCATTTGTTTTTTCAGAGTAAGCAGGGGTAGCAGTCCTGAAGTTTTCGTTGTCTGCCTCATCTTCGTTCCTTTTTTTAAGCTTTTATGTTATCTGTAAAGTCAATTATCTCAATCAGGGGTTCCCCTAGGGAAGAAAAAGTCTACCTGAACTAACTTCTGCTATTATTTTTATCTTATGGAGAGCTCAAATGTGTTATTTTTTCCCAACATGCAGGTTCACACTCTGAAGAACTTGAATGTAAAACACAACAGTGAACTGAATATAAACTATCATTATTAAGATAAAAAAACCCCAAGGATATATTCAGGATACTGCTGCAACTCAAAACAGGGCCAGGACCAATACCTAATTTTAAATAACTAATTACAGTACTGTGGGCTTTTAAAAACACATTTGCTGAACATCATTACAAGGCAAGCATAATCTGAATAGACTTGATCCCAGATTCCTCAGCTAAAGAATCTTGTTTTTCATTGGCATCAGACCAGCTATTCTGCTGAATAAAATATTTTGTTGTGTCAGTTTTCTGAGGCAACCTTGAAATACTATAAAATCAAATAATTCATCAATCCATAACACCAAAATTATTTTAATTTATGAACATGCCTTGGGCCTATTACTTCCATAACTCTTTTTGTTGGCAAAGCTGCATGGCATGCAGGAGGTGTGCATGTAGTTTATAACTCCCATGTCATAAACTACTTGGGCACTATCAAGAAACCTTTACAAGGAATTAATAAATTCCTTCATGGTACTACCTTCACGGTAAATCTAATTATTTTGGTTTTGTTTGTTTGTTTAATTGCTTTAGTTTAGTTATTTCTCACTACTCAAGCATGTTTGGAGCTGGGAACATAATATTCAGAGTCCTTTCAAGATCTGAATGTAAGCCCACTAAATGGTATGCTGAGTGGTACTAAATAACTAATGGTTGAATTCCATCAGACACCTAAATTCTACTTCTATATGAGATAAAATAAATGTTTTATTGAATTTTTGGAAGGCTAGCATATTTTTTTAAAGAATCATCAAAAGACCAAAAAAAGGATTACCACCTTGGGATCACAATTACTATTTATTTTGACTATACATTATCTGTTGCTTAAAAAAATGAAGGCAAGGAAGGCAAGCTCAAATCCTAGTAGGAATTTCATTTGGAATAAAATAATAAATGAGCACTCAGACAAAATAATTGACCAATACATCCGCCTTCAGTACCATCCAAAGTTAATGAATACAAGGGAAAATCCCCATCAGTTATATTAAGATACAACTAGAACAGCATGTAGTCTTAATTATATAACCTGGAGAATACAGATAATAGCTTGACACTCCTCAACAGCGTATTTTAGGTCCAAGGAAAAACAGGCCACCTCCAGTGGCTAGAAAGAAGAAAACAGTTGGACTTTCAGGTGAGAATTTGGCTGAGACTTCAGAGCTTCTCCATTTAGGAAGTACTGACAATGCTACTCCTGTCCCAGTAGCCCTTAACTGTTTAAACCCTGAGCGCCCTCTCTTGAAAACAGTCCCCTCATTCTATTCTTCAAAAGGGGAATACCAGCTATTCTCTTCAAAAAGCCTGCCGAAATCTCCCTCTGCTGCTCATATAATTGACTAATGACTAAAGTACTTGCCCAGAGCGTGGATGACCTATCTTCAATCCCATCCTTTGTATGATAGGTTGCGGGAAAATCTTCCCCATCATCTTGGATGTTGTGTGCTATTTACTATTAGAATATGTTCTACACTCAGAGGCAAAACTGTTCCTTGGAGAAAGAAAGGCTGAAAGTTAAAAATTCTTGTCTGGAAAAGGTGGGATTAGGTAGGACTGGGAGGGAGAAGAAAGAGAATACATGACCCAGCAGCACAGCAATTTGGCTATTCAAGTGGGATTCTTCTGTTGCCACTCCAAGTGGGTTTTTTTCTATCTTTTATATGGAAAAACTCAGTGCAAGAATGTCTTTGTAGCAAAGATTTGTAGAGAGGACTCTCTTCTATCCAAGGATTACAGCAATCAATGGACTGTTTCACTGTGTTCATTCTCTTTCTTTCACACTATCAATCCTGGACTCCTTTCTGTAGTGTAAAGATTTAATACGAAACAGGAGAGTACAGCCTGACCCTGCTGAGTTTAGATCTCTACACCTTTGGTAACAACATCCAGTGATAAAAGAATCTGCATTTCAGAGAGTGAAGAGATACCATCCGGAGTATCGTAAAAGCTGAGCTTATGTTTCCTCTGTTACAAAAAACCCATGACAGTGCTGTATGCACTATTCCATCAAAGGACAGCACACCTCTCTTATTTCATGTGAATGCAATCCCACATAAGGTGGGACCTCTCTAAGAATGCTTACCAAAGCAAGCCCTTCCTGGGAGATGGAGCAAGTAACATTTAGTGTACAGGACTGGTGGTTTACTCCAGCAGGGATATCTCACTGTCAAGGGCTGAGAATCCTCTTGTGATTCTCAGAACCACAACTTTAGGTGTCTTAGAAAAAAAAACATTAGCTGTCCACAAAATTCAGACAATTCCAAGGTGAAGCACTAAGGTCTGTTACAATCAAGCTGTCAGTAAATACCGCCCCTTATTTTTTTCAGTAACACAATAAACTAATAAGTGTACCTCATTATTGTCTGCCCATATTTATATATATTATACTTGTGTGTGTATATATACTTGACATCCATTCACACAAAACAGATGTGTTCTGAAAACGACCTGGCATATTTGAATTAACTTAATTAAGTACATTAATATGATTAAATATCTGAATTTCCAATGTAAAGAGAAATACTACTATTTTTAGAAAGTTAGCACCAAACAGAACAAGAAGTTTGTTCACACGACATACAATATTCTCATGGAATAGTGTAGCAGTTCCTGCTCAGCTGGTTAAATCTTAAAACACAGTAGTGTAAGAAAGTTAGCATAACACTTAGGACACCGCACATCCCAGCCAACTTAGCTAATTATCATATTAGTCCCCACAGTTTTTATATTAACCAATAGAATTTAGTCAAATCACATTTTCTAAAACATGTATGCTAAAATACTAAAGTTAAAAAAGCTCCTTCTTCGGAAAGTGAAAAATAACTGAAATTGTTTTCAATGTGTTTGCTTTTTTTATTTAATTGGAGAGTAATATAGTGAATCAATAGATTGAGCCTTCTTCCTTTAAAAGAAAACAGAAAAAAAAGGCCTGATGATGCAATACAACACAAAGGAAATAAACTTTTTCAACACTATTTTTTCAACCAATTAACAATTTATGTGAAATATGAAAATTTACTTTCAAATTATCTCCTGTAAAGGTAATGGAAAACAGCAAAACTTTTTAAAATATACATGTTAATGTTATTGAAAATTATAACCCCATTTCTTCTTGGAAAGGTAATAAAAATATTGGATGAGAAACTCTGATAAAATATTTTGAAATTTCTTATAAGAAGATGCAAACAATTACCACATAATTGCTCTACATACATGGATAGGCAGAGAGAAATTCAGATCCTCACCCACAGCCTTTTTGACCTTTGATTGCTTTTACAAAGTCTCTAGATTAAGTTGTAGAGTAATGCAAGAGACAGCATCATCTCCCCTGAACTGAGATGCTCTACCAAGTCTCAGCTGAATGGCTGAGCTCTTCTCATCCTTTGCCTGTAATTAAGGTCTCATACCCCAGTGTTTAGGAATCACACAAGTAAAATCTCAGATATACAGACAAGAAAAACCTAGAGGCTGTGCACACAGTCATTTTAGTCAATCTGGATATCCATCCTTGTTGCTGATATTGCAAAATAAATTGTAGTGCATGCAGCTACACAGATTTGATTGCCTGGTGGGATGTCTAAACTGAAACACCATGGAGGTACACTACTTGATAGAGACAGAAATTCTGATTGCTAGCACCCCTCAAGGGTGCCCAGCCGGAATGTTCCATAAGGTATACACAGTTCACAAAGCCAGTCAGGCATCCTGAAGTATGCTTTGAACTGACATTCCCAGTAGGGTCCACCACACAATCAAATTCGTGTCTCCTCTGATGCAGAAGGGACAGTGAAGTTGTCAGAAAGATGTCAGTCGAGGAGGCTTCTCCTGCCACAGTGATTAACTCAGCCCCTTCTGCCCATGTTTAACAGACCCCCAGGAAAAGCAGTTGTCAGGGTTCTTATTGCTCTTGCACAGGAATACATTTCTGAAACACTTTCTCCTGTAGATCCACTGTAAGTCAGGGGTTCATATATGTTCCACTGCTGAGTGGTATACATAGTGCATGCTTCCAGAAATGTGGATGAAGCCTGTTTCTGGGATGAGAAAAAGCACAGCAGTGTGCTACCTGTAGCATGTACACGTGGCAAGGTAACAGTGAGGAATAAATCGGATCTAGCTCATTTTTTTTAGAAAAATACCATGTAGAAAGGCAGGAAGGTGTTTACTGGATACGGAGAATACAGGTTCAAGACCTGTACCTCAGCTGAGAGATAATAAGCCACTATAACTTTATCAGGTTTGGAGACATGCATGTTCCCTTAGGCTTGCACAAGCAAGGTTTCATGTCAGGCTCTGCTGCAGGTGACTTTTTCTGAGCAAGATTCTGACAGAGCGACACAGCTCCCTCCAGCACCGCATTGAAGCTAAGAAATTGACATCTGAGTGCTCAGTCTCACAAGCTTTATGTTATTATAAGATAGCATTTTCTTACACAATCTGAATTGAGAGTGAACACAAATTGTCACAGAATTTAAATCCCTTACTTTATTTTGTGGATGGTTCTACTTATTCTCTTCCTATTTTTTTTTTCCTAGGTATAATGACATTTTGCAGATCTTTTCAAAATCAGCATTTTACTTTTCTTGTCAGAAGGGATGAGGGTGAAGCAGTAAGATAAATGATTGGAACTCTGCCATGCAGGTGGACTGTCAGCATGTTAAAAGACAGACTGAAACTGGAAAGGAACCAAGTGAAAATTTATGCTCTGTTGGGTGCTTCTCATTAAGAAACATTTGCTCATGAATCTTACATTTTCAGTCTGGATTTCACTGAGTGATAAGAGCATGACATCATAGAATTTTCAAAATTTGGAGGGTCAGATCTGGAAAAAAACAACTTTCCAAAGAATAAAGGTTTTTAATTTTGTGGGTTGTTTTGGGGTTCTTTTCACTCTCTGTTTCATTTTAAAAGAATTAAGTAGCCTTTCTGCCAGTTGCATTTCTTGCCTTTGGATAAGACTCAAGCCATGAGCAATGTGACACTGTGTAATGAATCCCACTGACTGCAAAAGGACTACATCTCTTACTTGTTTTCTTCACTGGGTTTTTGTCTCTAATTATAGGTTTTTCAAAAGATTTTTCACTTTCAGAGACTTTGGAATTCCCATATGAATAAATCATAAATACATGCTTATAAGAAAGTGCCACCCACTGGCCTTACAAAAATCAAGCCTCTGGCTAGCTCTATAAAGAGTAAATCCACAAAACAGACTTATTTTGAAAAATAAACCTCAGGGTACTTTGAGCATAAGCTTCCCCACCTGTAAGTGATCTAACTCTTCCCTGATCTGAAGAGGACCTTTAGATCACTGTCTGGAAGCAAGGGATTGCATATCGCTTGCAAAGAACTGACCTGTGCCACAGTTTGCCAGTTAGTAGCATCATCCTCACTTGGATGGATTCCTTGATTCCATCTCCTCTGAACAACATAGATCACAGGCTCAATGGAAATATTGAACTTTGAAGACCACTTCACCTCCAGGTCTCCAGACTGATGTTCTATGAATTTTAATTCTTTCCGGGGTTTCAGTGGAACACCTGTAGTAGGAACATGCAGACAAAAATACATGACTAATTTACAAGCTGCAATTAGGCCATTTGTAGATGAAGCTGTACAGAAAAAAATAATTAAAAAAAAAGACTGTTGCTGAGAGAGGAGGCAAAAAGGGGGAAATGATAAAGCATGGAAGTTTCTGAAATGTTCAAAGCTAACCTATATCTGCTAATCTTAAAACTTGTTCTAAAAAAAAATTTCAAAATTGTTTATTTCATTAAAAAAACTCTAGGATTGGAAAGCTGTAAGCTAAAACTTATCTTACAGAAAAAACTTACCAAGTAAGTTTTGATAACCTGGAGAAAGATTCATTTGATCCCCAGCAGAATCAGCTACACCTGCTATTCAGTTTTTCACTGAACATATCCCTAAACACATCTAATGACAAAATTCCCAGAGAATCACAGAGTAATCTGTCCCACTACTCCTCTATCCTTACTATGAGAAAGCTTTCTCACTACCTTGGTTAGTCTCCTCAGCTGCATCTTAAACTCAATATTGGTCCAAGATGTTCATGGAACATGGGCAAAAGAGTCTTTCTTTTATCTACAGAGAAGCTTTTTATGAACCACAAGACTAATATCATGCTTCTGAATGTTTTCTTCTTCAGTCTAATAACCACACTGCATTTCATTTCCCTTTTAAATCTGTGTTTCTAGACCTCTGTTCACTCTTGCAGTTGTCTCTGGAGACTCTTCAGTTGGCCAACACCCTTCCCCAGAGTCAGGATTAAAACTGGATGCAGACTGTGTCTAAGTTCTTAACAGTGTAGACTAGTGAAGTGTGATTATTTCACACATTTTACATTAGCCTGATATACTTCAAAAGCTGTTTGCTTCTCCATGGCAGCATGATCTTATTGGCTTACATGCAGCTGTATTGTATAATGTGTCACTCTCTACTCTCCCTAACGATCTAGGAAATGTAATTTCATGGCATCTTGGAATAGACATGTTTTATGTAATGTATATTGTAAAATTTTGCACTTCAGAGACATCTTTCTAAAATATTATTATAATTTCTCATTACACAGTGACATCAATGTATGGTTATTTCAGTTGTTTATACTGCCAGTAATAGCACCTTTCGAAAGCATCTGTAGTAGCTTGAAGGAAAAAACAACTCTTCAAATTTGGCATCTTTTGATTAAATCAACAAATCCAAGTGTTAGATACATTTCTCTAGACAGACTTTAGGAACACATGTATCTGAGTGTGCAGCATTTTGTCACTTCAGGATATGTCACAAATTAAGATTTCTATGTTGACATACAAACATTCTTTACAAGTTATCATATGCACTTTATTTAATTTTCCTGTTTCCATGGGTGTTCACGTAAGTCCAGCCGTATATATTGGTTCAATAAATTGTTTCCTACATGCCACAGATGACTGGGTACCAAAATTTCCTCAGAGAAACAAACTGCCTTTTTTATTTTAAGAGGTCTTCTCATAAATGTGAGTATACAAGTAGCTACAAGTAAATGAAAAGTGACCTTGTAGATCTTGAAGAAACCTAAAATCAACTTGAAGAAAATCCAGTACCTGAATCTGGTTATCACAGGAGTTTAGAACATGGATATCCTTCAACAGCCAGCAGTCTTAAGTCTAATATAGCAAACATCACTGAACATGTCAGTTTAGATTTCAAGATTTGAAAATCCTTCCTTAATTATGATATACAATAATCTTACAATTTGCATGTTAAGAAAACTTCCATCTGCTTTGCATTAGGGGCAGTTGGATTCACTTGATTGCAAGTACCTCAGCCTCTCTGGTGTTACGTAATTGTGTGCAGATGGAGCGCGGCAGCGCAAACAACGAGAGCACAGCACCAAGTGCATTTTAAAATACTTTTGTAGAACCAGCACCATCAATTTAATATCCAGATGTGAAGATTCAATTACTCTTCAATGTGCTTTTTATTATGTAAATGGTCAGCCCTTTCTTCCTGCTGGAACAAATTAGTCCTCTGAAGTCTGCAGTGTTTAACCAAAGAATTCAAATCACTGATTGCTGTATATGTGCAATAGCAGAGTTCAGGAAAAATGTTTCTGAAGGTGTCTTTCCAACAGCACATACCTCTCTGGGACATGAAAAGTAAGTGCAAAATGGTCCATCACAAAAATCTGTATCTTAAATGTCGGTTCTCTAAAAATTTAAAGAATTCCTATGGATGGTGTTGGCACAGTAAAGGGCATAAGGCATCAATACAGTTGTAAACACAGTTGTCCAGCGACTCAGAGATGGACACTTCTAGAACTGTACACTATGATTTTAATACAAAACTATTTTTCGTTAAGCATGAAAAGAGTCATTAAACTGTGGTTAACCATCTGGCCCCAACTATGCTATTATGATATTGCCATACCATCACACCTTTTCAATGTCATAATCTTCTCTTCAAAATTTACTTTTTCTACACAGATGTGCAGTTTGTTCTGCTGTATGGACTGATCCCTTACACATTTCAGAGAAAACTAGTTAGGCTGGGTTAGACAGCATGAAGTAGTGCATCATCACATCTGAGAGACCTCAAACTTCTGAAACAGGAAAAACGTGATGGGTAACTTTTTCACCTGCCGCCAGTTCAGTGTGGGAAAAGATGTATGTCCTTGTCCTTCACCGAGGATGCATATGCGCACATTAGACAAAGCGAATCTGGTCACCCATTCTTCATTCCCTCCTTTTCCTTCCCTTTTCTTCTGCATTTTTAAACTGTTTATTTTTAAGCAGATCTATTACCCCGTATCTATCTCTAAAGTACCAAATCTACTTTAGACCATTCCTGTTATTCATAACATCATTATGTCCATATAAAAAAAAAAAAAAAGGTATGAAAGGGAGAAGAGACACTTTCAGAAGTTCTTCAGTTGTTGAGATGGCATAAAGAAGGTGGATGAGACTGATGACAGAAGAGTATGAGACAACATTTGATATCTTCAGTTAAGAGACATAAATATGTGAGGACTATGTAACCAGTTAGTAATACTCCCCACAGAGATGAAAAAATACATTGATAATGGACTTGGTGTGTTATTCCAACAACATCTGTAATGTATGTCTTTGGTGGCAGTGTACTCACATTAATATTCTTTTAGGGTTGGGCTTTAGCACTCGGTATTAGAGGGCAAATTCAGTTTGTTAATCCAGAAAATCAGATGGGAATTTTATATCTACTGTTGTGAAAAATCTCCAGAGCTTGATCAACAGTAAAACTATAGGAACTTCTGTAGACTCTTAGATTAAATCTGAGTTCATTTTCAAGCTGTGAATGCTGTCAAAATGGTAAGTACTAAACTTATTCACTAGATCTTACTCATGCTTGCAGAGTTTGTTCTTCCCTGGTGACAGGAAGGTCATTTGCCCCTGAAGGAAAAGAATAGCAAGCCTGCTCGGCTTCTATTTGTCTTTTGTTGCAGAAAGGCAGGTTGAAGAGGCTAATTAGCTGAATTCATCTGAGAAGGCAGAAGGGTATTGAGCTTGCCCTTCCTCTGCAAGACATATATGCTCTTATAAGCAAGCACCTCCTGCAGATCAGTGATAAGATGATAGGGAGGGTTAGTTCTCCTCCTATATAATCAGGCTGAACAGTGTTAGACCTTTCAGTGTGCAGTTACAGAATGTATCAAATCCTGTCATATTCTATGTCAGCTCCAGAAACACGTAATCTTGTTTTATTTGCTTGTTTTGTTTTTACCCTTTCCAGTTGATACATTTACTAGAATGCTTTGCAGTTGTGGCATGGAGCTTGATCATGTAAATAATTTTATATTCAACATGAATGCCTGTTTATCACTCTGGTCATTTGTCTCAATAAGACAAAAGAAATAAATAGGTGATCCATTTTAATAACTTGCATTTTTAAAGGTGCTGTGTATTGGATTGGACTAATTCCTTTTATTTTTAAAGTGCCTGCTCTAAAGTATCTCAGAAACAAAAGAATTTCCCTTCTGCACTGGCAATCTGGATCACAGTGTTGCCTGCAGTTCAAAGTACTTTGAGCACTACTTTCATAAGTTTTATGCTTACTCAACTGTATGACTTCTAGAGCAAATTTTCTCCATTTATGTCAGTAAGACAGTGCTTCCTGATGGCCCACCTTGATGGCCCACTCAAATACAGGGTTCAAAAATCAAAGTACATTGTTTCTGACATACATTCTCATCACTAGGGACACTGAAAAAAGATTCATTAACATTTCAGTTAAAACAATGAACTTAAAAAAAAATCACCATCTTCTTCACATATTTTATCATGTTACCATCCACAGATGGAAATAAGCATGAATTCAGATCTAAACCTGAAGCTTAGTTCAGAGTTCTGATATTAGGGTCCCACAGAGAGTCCATGATATCTTATTAATACCTGAGTAATATTTCTTTTTTATTACTGATATAAGGAGAATGGATTTCTAACAAAACATACTTACTGTGTGGACTAAGAACACATAATTCACAATTTTTCTGCGTTAAGTGCACATTTTTCAAGTATTTCCATGTATAAAGCTTTTTTAAATTCCAATAAATTAAAATCTGGAATTTGTCTAACCAAATAATTTCTTAGCTTGTATGTGCTTGTTGAAGGATGTCAAAGAAAAGTTTTTTTTAACAGGAATCAAATCAAATAAAAATTTCCAAATAAGATTGCCTGAAATTTAAATAATAATTACATATATATATATATACATACACATACACGCATATATATATATGTGATATTAAAATCTTTCACTATTTTGTTCTTAGGTCGTTAAGAACATCAATGCCAAAAACACTGTGTTGATTTCTTCTTTTACGAGACGATTTCACACTTCCTACATGGTAATCCCACCTGCTTGGGTTATAGACATAAATGTTATTTATGACTGATAGGATCTGAACTATTTATTGTTAAATATTTTCCTGCTGCATTATCTCTCATCTGCATCAAATTAAGTGAGATTTCACCTAAATTGGCAAAGTTTATTCTGCTTGAGATGATTCATAATAGCCACATGCTTACATTCCACAGATTTCCAGACACAGGTTGCACAAGAAGGGAAAAAAAAAATCAGAAATTTAAGCAGCACTTTTCTCTGGCTTTTCATCCTTTCACTGTGCAGCCACATCTCTACAGACACCTCTCATTTTTCTTCCCATTCATATGAACTCCCAGGAAACTAAAGTCCTGGTTTTCTAGAAGACTTTGTTACAGCCTGAAGTTATTAGCCCAATATGAGTACATATTAATAACCTCTACCTTTGTACAGATTCTTTGGAACTTGGCACGTATGACCGCATCCATTGGAACAGCATTTCTTCACTCCAGAACATTCACTATCAGCTTCACAGCTTTCAACACAGGCAGCTGCAAAACCACTGGCCTTCTCAGGTGCTGGGCAGTCCCCTTGCTTCACAGACAGGATGTACTTAAGGAATTCACAGCTAGTTAGGCATTCATAATTCTTCTTGGGGAAAAGAGGCTAAAAGAAAAGTAAAAGAAGTGTATAATGTTTTCAACTGGAACAACCGAAAAAGAAAACCCAACCCAAAAATGTTGTAAGTTTTCCAAGATCTCCTAGAGGAATATTCAGATTTTCAGCTTTTGCAAGACTATCCCTGAAGATTTATACATTTAAGCCACTTCTAAAAAGGCATTCCAAGTACAGAATGATGAATTCTCTCAAGTAAATTCACCATATTTAATGGAATAATGTTGTTTATATCTGCCAGCTTTCCCTTGTTTTCCTCACATTGGCTGGCTACAAAGTTGCTCAATGACAGATCAAAAACATTCCCAAAACAAAGGGGAAGTAATGGTCAGACAGTCTGCTTTTTTTTGGACTACTCCACATTCCTCCCTCTGTATTTTATAACACTTTCACCACAGTATCTGATGTAATGCCACTCTAGATAAATAGGGGAAATCTTGTTTCATTATACTGTTTGAACTAAGTTGGCTAAGAGAAGATTTTGCAGCATCTTTATGTTCTTGCCAGCATACCAGTAATTGTATAACTCTTCATGGAACTAGAACTAAATTTCTGATAAAATGATCAGTAGAAAATACAAATTAAAATAAGCCTTAAATATATTTATTAAAGATCAAAGTAAATGCTACTTCTTCGAGAAACCTAGTCCTAGATATATTAGAAGTTGCTTCAATGCATAGACATTGAACCTCAGAGGTTTGCAAGGTCCACCGAAAACTGTATGTAAAACAGCATTTAGAACCCTGGGAGAATATTGTGTGCGACACGGAGATTCTATCTCCTCTTTGTTTAGTTCGGTGCAAAAGTAGCTCAAGCAATTCCCTCAAAGTGATTGGTGGAACTGTAATGGGCAACCCTTGTAACTGGAGTTGTCTGTAGCTGGCCTTTCTATCCTAGAGCAACCAAAACCCTTCCACCTTGACAGCTCTGATCTAAGTTCCTAAGCCAACACAGGACATATAAACCACTCTCTGTCCAACTATTCACGTAACTTCTGAAACTTCCTTCCATATTCAAATGGCTTCCTTTCTTTTCTTTACTGTTCTCATATTTCGGGCAAAATGAGAAAAACCTGGCTATTATGGAGACCCAGGTGTTTCACAGACTATGTGTCAGTTTATTCTCCAAAGTCACTGTGGTCAAAGAATGTGCCACTACATTATCTCTCCCATCTTTTCCTACAATCTTTGAATTGGGCTTTTAAAGATGCATTTGGGTGTTATGGGCTTAATCAGCCTAAAGGCTGCAAAAACAAGCACTTCCTATGTCTCCTACTGACTCCAGTGATTGTGGGACATGCACTCCTGCTGTTGCCCCCATTGGAATGCACCTGATTCCATGGTTAGCCAGTCAAAAAACTAAACCAGTAGGAAACTGAATTTATGGGGGAAAAAAAGGAGTCAGATAAACTGTATACTTTTCTTCACACATAAGGTTCCCTTTAACGTTCAGCAGTACACTCATTAGGTAGGTAAGAAGTAATATACCAAGCAGGGATCTTGAGAAACACAAAGCTAAATTGTTGCTTCAAGATTTTTTTACAAAATACAGAAAGATTGAAAGCACTCTTCCAGGAAAACATCCTCATTTAGCTCAATCAATGTCTATGGAGTATACCTGAGTCTGAAAGGAAAGTGGTCCCGGGTTTTAGTGTGTAGGAAACTAATTTCAAATCCTAAAACATCACAAATTTGCAGCTACTTAATTAAACATGTTATAGCTCCCTAAGGCATAATACGTCCTCAAGGCTTCTCCTCCTCACTCTATTTCACAGCTCATTTTTCAGTTAGCTGCTAAATGTGCTGCTCTTCATTATGGGCCTTTGAAGTTCTAAATTTAGCTTTAACCACAAAACACTAATCAAAGAAGGATGCTCACTGTTTTTAACTACAATGAAACAGTGTTCTACAAATGTTTTTCTTTTAAACCAATTTTATACGTATTTTCACCCATATCTGGAAACATACAGCCTGAGTGAGGATTGATATACAAGAACAACATAAATTAGATCCACTATTTTATTACACTCCCCTAGAGTTTTGTGTATGAGGAAGTAGCACATCAGCCGGGTTAAAAAACTCTTACAAGGCTTGGTTTTCATAAGAAACTTTTATGCTGTCTTCTGATTTAACTACACAGATCAGTAATGTAATCCCTACTTACACATTGTTGTATCTAATTTTGTTTTCGTTGAAATTACAGCTTTTCCTAATCAGCTTCAAGATGCTTAAAATCATTTAAGCATAATACATGCTCTTATACCAAAAAAAGAGTGTCCCACAGTAAAGAGAGAGAGGATTTAATTTAGTGTATCAGTGAGATCAGTACATTAACTAAGATAATTTCTATTTTGTAAAGGAAAAGATTAAAACCTTCATAATCATTTACTTTAATAGACTTCAATAAATTTTTATGTTTATATTGATTCACTTATAACAAACCAACTTTCTGCTGAGATAGTAATTCCATTCTGAACTAAAAAACACTTAAGAAATGTAACAGCTGACTTCCATCAACTCATGGAGCCATGTTTCAAATCCAAAAAAACCATCTCCTTCATTGTTCTAGTTCAACCGATTCATGTTTGCTTATTCACAGATTATTCTGAAACATGATTCAAAAACAGTTTTCAAAACATTTGTCCCTGAATAATTACGCATTTTGATATTAGTCTTCTGAACTTGGAGTCCACAATTCAGTTACTCACAGAGAATATTCTTTTAAAAATCGGATTGACTTTCACATACAGGAAAGCCATCCGTTCTAGCTACCCTGCACAAGGATTTTTCACACAATGACATTTTATCTTTAAAACTAAGATTGTCTTTCTTACACATGGCCAGAAAAGACAGAAGGGCAAGTGGTAGATATAGCATCTTATAGGAGGGATTTAACAGCACCTTTTGAGAGATGCTAAGTTAGTGTGCCAGGAACAAGTCTTAAAACTGCAAGTTAAGAGAAATCATTTTGTTAGAAAAAAAATACTACTTTTTTCAACTCAAAATGAATATGGCTACATTGTTATATGTATATCCTTTCAAATGAAGGGGATTGCTGTGAAATCCCATGGTTTTCAGCTGCCTCCTTGAAGCTGATAATTTAAATTACAGAGACTGCTAGAACAAAGTGAGAAAGCATGCCCTTGGGCTGACGTACCTCACAGAAGCTTTGGCAATGGTTTTTCTTCAGGTCCCAGGACTCTTTGCAGGGCTCCAGGCACTAGAAAAAATCAGGAGGCAGAGAAGTGTCAGGAAGAGAATGAAATAAACAACCACAAATCACCCCATTTCTTCTCCAGTTGTTTGTTTGGCCTACAGGAAGTTAATAATCCACTTCTCCTGGGGAAAAGATTGTGTCACTGAGTCATGGTGTCAGAGCAAGGTCATGACAAATCATGGATAGAGTACAAGAAATATTTTCAATATTTCTTACAGTGCAAGGCAATTGCCTCACTTGTTTATTATGCCATCCTATTTTCCAACTTACTGAATCTAGGTCTTAATACCATTTAACACCATGTCACTGGATCACAGAGACAATGTCAAAAGCACTACTCTAAACTACAGAAAGTTAAATCTCCTCAGCAATCAGCCTAAAGACAGGACAGGCACATTGTCTACCCAAGTGAGAAACTATTTCATCAAGCTATGGAGTAAACTCAGCAGAGGTTTAAATACTATTTCTGTATAAATAGACAATGTTCACTGGTCTGTTAGCAAAACCATTTTATTTCAAGCACCATATTACCATTACTTCACCTTTAACCTCCACTGCAATGGTTATACAGAGACATGAGATTCAAACTCTACAAACCAGAGTCAAGCTTCAAAGCACAGCAAAAAGAAAAATTGCACTATTAAAAGCATTTACTTCAGCTGAAACATAAATTCAGGTTCACATCCAGAAACCTTTTCTCTGTCTTTGTTAGACATAAGATATTGGAAAATACTCCACATTATTGGCAGTTAGTAACACCTACACCTTCTGGTAACAGTGGAAAGATACTTACTGTAAGAAAGGCCTTTGACATGCAAGGCAATATTTATATAATTTCTTTTCTATATAGTATTAGATTGGATTAGAGTTATGCAATTCAAAATCAAGCATGAATGCATATAGGCTGCATCTTGACTGGACACCTGTACATTAATGCACTAAAACCAACAGTGTTTTAAAAATTAAGCATTTTTCCTACTAGCAACAAAGCCTAAAAGTATAATAAAACCATTAGTTACAGACATTACATACTTCAGGAATGACAAATACCAATTAAGCATTTTCTTTAAATATACTTTGGTATTTTAAACTCAATTTCTAGCTCTTCAAAATTCACAACGTGTTGTATACAGAGTAATTAGAAGGATACATTATAAAATGTCACTGAAGTCAGTAAGTTTAATTAATTACAGAGTGTTTTTCCTCCTGTGGCATTGTTACTGCACATTTGAGCCCAATTCCTCTGTCATGCCATTTTATAACTCCCCAGGTTTGACAGATTTAATCCAAAAAGTACTGAGGTATAAGTGGTGTAAAGACAAAACAGAAGACATTTTGACTACTCTGCGACTTTGTCAGTAATTGTCAAGACTGTCAGGATTTCCATGTTGTTGCATTCTCTGAATTCCTATTTCACTGTTGTGCAGCCACACAAAGTGTATCTAAACCAGCATATCCACAATGTTGAGCTGACAACTAAGACCAAGCTCATGCTGACTGGACCACCTTCCTTGCAGGCTGTAGAGCAAAGCAGCTGGCACTCCTGGAAGGAAATATCAAGATGCTGCATGCTTCAGAGGGTTTGTTCAAGGTGTTTCTCCCAGGATGTCTTTATGTGCAATGTAAGTCAGCCCCAGCACCTGATGTGTTCCGGCTGTTGCTCTGTTTCAATATAAGCACACAGAGCAGCCTAGGCTACTTTCAGCTGGGCCCCAGCATCTCCTGCCTCAGGGCAGGCAGAGACAGTGGACATCTCAACTTGGACACTTGAAAGGAGAAAATGAACCAGGGATGAGCACTATCCTGCAATTCAACTGCTCTCAGAATATGTCAAGAAAAGCGATGATGTAGCCAGTCGTAAGGCCTCCACAGGCTCTTATAGGCTCTGATTAGGGTACACACTCTTACGTATACATGAACGAAAAAATCTCCCCACTCCTGCTATACCAGGAGTCCTCAGAGCACTGGGCTAGCCTAGCACCATGGGCAGCTGCAGGAGCCCACTGCCCAGCTTTAGTACCATCCTGTCAGTTAAGAATAACTGGTAGCAGCACACAGACACATTGCCAGTAACTTTGCAGAAGAGTCTGGAACTGTCTTGCTAAAAAGGTAGTTATTAACCGTGTAATTAAAAAGATGGTAACACCTCACAAACACTGAGGTTTGTGCATTTATCCTCTTAGCTATGTTATTATGAGGTTACCCTGAAGTGGGTAGCTGGGAACACTGTGGAAGCTTGGATCCAGGTCTCACCTCTGAGCCCTTGACTTAAACTATAAATCAGTTGAGATCTTGAGGTAACTCCCACTATCTGGTGAGCTATATCCTCTGAATGGCAATAATCTTAGATAGAGAGACACCTTTTCTTCCGCAAGAATTCTCTCCTGATGCTTCTTATATGGAGAGGGAAATGTGTTTCAGATCCAAAGTTCTGCTAGTTCTAAAGAAGGGCTATTATGAACATAAATTTGTCTTTTTTTCCAGTCAGCTTTCCAATAAACTCTCTGTCCTCATAAAATATAGCCTGACTGGTTCTATTAAACTTTCTTGTCCCATTTACACGTGCCACTCTGAGCTGTATCTTTGATCTGCAAGGGTTGTGTTGGTTTTTTTCTTATCCCTGGCATGTTTTGCTATGCACGTGCATCAAGATGAGCCTACTGAAGAACATGTATTCTGCAGTACTCTGCACAGTACTGTAGTAAGACATTTATCACTTCACTATGGATTTCCCCCATTTTTAGTCCATCTAGTCCAAAGCTGAAAATTGTCTCAAGAAAAAGCAAAACTGGGCCTTACATCAAGAGCAGCTGAAGGTTTTGTGACAGGTGTTGTTCTGCGCATAATAAAAATTAAAATCAAGAAAATGTGAGTCAGAACTAGTGACAATAACATCTGTTGTCTTGGAAATCCAAGTCTTCAGAGACTAAATCATACATCTTGAAGTTTCCATTTCTAAAAATTTTAATACAACTGACCCAAAGCTTCCCCAGACCAACACAAGTTATTCTACTTCTGTTTAGCTTAGCCTTGATGTCTGAGAGGAAATCATACAGTATTTCTCACCAATAAAACCAGTTTCAACATATCTAAAACACTCATGAGAAAACTATTCCCACCCAGCAGGGAAACACATTCAGGTTTTCTGGATTAGTGTAGTAAATGTGTGTGCCTTTTAAAGGATACTGAAATCCTCTATCCAGGCTAAGAAGAATCTAGACAAAGCAGAAGTTGGTTTGGGCTCTATTTTGTGTAAGAAAAATCACCTTGCAGACATAGCCACCTGCCCTCAGAAGCTAGGCTTGCGTATGAAGATGGCAGACCACCAGCAGGCAGTAGGGCAGTGGCACAGGAAGCATCCCAGCAGTCCATTTGGCAAATGCCACTGGTCTCTTGGAGGCACCACTGACTCCTGCCCTGCCACCACCATACAGGCTCTATACTGCTGGGCTGGGACAGGACGTGAAACACAGGGCTGAATCAGTCATTACAGTGGCACTCCCAAGAGGATGAGGAGTGTCAGTCACACTGGCCTTGATAACTCAAATCCTCCTATACTACGTATTTCATCATCTCCAGTGGTTAAACTTGGAAGGCTCAGGCTTTCCTTCTTCATCCAGACTGCTGTGACATTGTTATTCATACTAAAAAAATGCATCAAAAGCCAAAAGGACTGCTAATCACAAGCACTCCAGTACCCGTCATCCTTCAAAATTTACGCAAACAAACATAGGTATAAATATATATCTATAATAAAAGATACTACTACAGATGTGTTCATAATTCAACTGCACAGAATTAGGAACAAGAGCAAAGTACTGCTTGATTCAAGGAAAAAGGATTGCTATTGCTCTGAAAGATTTCAGGTTATATTTTTTATTCAATCTTTTTTAAAAAATTTGCAGTTAAGACCCATGTTAGAGAAGTCTTTCCTGTTCTATTTTTTAATCTATAAATAAAGCAGCTAGAAGATTAGCATATGATGCATTCCATTTACATTAGTTAGTAAAGGGATCTTCAAAGTAGCTCACTAACACTTGCTTAGGAAAGGATGCCTTTGACCTGAATGGGAGAGAATTACACCAACACAGCATTTTTCAAAGTCTAATGAACTGCAAAACTTCATTTAAGTATTGAAATGCATATTTTTTCAAATACTGTGTATTTATTAAAATATTATAAAGTTAAATAGCTGCATATGACATATTTATAGCTATTTAAACAGAAAAAAATTTATTTCAGAGTAGAAGAGTCTATCTACTGTATTTTTGTCTAAAAAGGTTTTTTTCTTCAGCAGAGTGGAAACTAAGTCATATGCAAACTGTTGTAAAAACAATGGAATTTAAGTATTATAGCTGGAATGTAATTACTCTTTTCATTATCATTCGCCATATACACTGCTCCCAACAGCAAGGTCAGAAATGAATGGCTTATGTTGACAACATATATTCAAGTGTTTTGCTGTCCTAAGGAACTTAATTAAATGGATCTTGGATAGCTGGGGGGAAAAAAAGGGAACAAACACCTTTCAGTGTACAGTCTCCTAATAACCTACCATGTCATGAGGACAAGTACCTGAAAAAATGCATGTGCTCACTATCAGGCAATAAGCAGAGAACATTCTTAGAGTCAGGCATTTAACCAAAGTCAAAGGAGAATATTGTGTTCATTAGTCTTAGAGAGCATCATACTGTGATGGGTATGCTTACAAATACAGCTGCACTCAAACAACGAGAAAAGTCATTTTGAATCTATACATCTCAGCACAGTGCCAGGAAACACAACATGAAACAGAAAAATGAAGCAAGAAACAGTTATTTAGAGTTTGGTTTTGTTTTTTTTTCAAATCTTCATCTGCTGTTTATAAATAGGAATAGAAAATTGTTACTTTCTGTTTCTCAAATGTGGGACTGAGATGTCTGAAGAACACAATGTTTTGATTTCGGAACAGTAAATGCAGAGTTACGTATCTACCAAGTTCAAACCAATCAACAGCATGCTAGCTTGGCAAAAAATATTAAGTATCAGAAATATCACATCACAGAACACAGTATCTCTTTAGCAGTTTAAACTACTATTTTTCTCCTTTACTGTAAGAGTCATGAGATGCAGGATGTGTTTACTGAAACTATTTCTCATGATAAAACTAAGGAGATGCACCAAGAAAACTGTAATTTAAAAAAAATTGCCACATCAATTAAAAAAAATCTCGCATTAGTTCTACATTATATCTTTCCAAAAGATCCATACACACAAAAAAACCCCCAATCCTCAAATATTCTCTTCCTAGAAGATATAGCTCATTTATTAATTCCAAAAAGAAATATCCAGACTTACATCTCTGTTAGAACCAAAAACCAAATTAGATTCTCTAATTTGACATAGGATTCTGACTTGGTACTTCTACATCTAGGAGGACATGGTGTCATTCTAAAAGCTATTCCTATAAGGAAATAACTTAATGTAACATGAGAATATTAATTATGCATAGAAGTAGGTAAGAATCACAATTCTTCAAGAATTTGCAGTGAGTATTAGAAAAGCATCCTGGGATGAGACCAGTGAATCTATTTGAAGGACTCTGGCTGCTCATTTCAGGAATGTATATAATTTTCGTCAATTTATTTTATAAAAGTCTATTTATACATTTCTCTCCCAACTTTCTACTGAGAAACAGAAAGTTTGTGGTAATGTAGGTCCACCTAAACTTTGAGATGAGTATTTTCCTTCTGTAGATTCAAGGCAACTGACTTGAATTACGCATATTAAAATGTTTGGTTCTGAAACTGAAGTTAGACAAACTCTTAAAGAACCCTGTTCTACTTATTTGAATCTCCAGTTTAAATCTCTGACCCACTAAGGGATGGGCTGTCTAATCAATCAGAACGCACAGGTGTGACTACATTACAAAATGAAAAGCTCAGGTAAACTGAATCTATATGCAGGGAGAATTTCAGGCACTTAAGGGTAAAGAATCCTACACAGGCAGGTAAGTGAATCTCCTTTCCACCCTGGATTGTTCTTGATGCTCTCCAAAATCCATGCTCGATAGTTCTACTGATTCCAAAGCTTTATCTGTGCACTTCTACATGTAAATGTCTCTCAGTATCACAGTATCACACTCAAGCTTGTGGGCACCTTTCCTAGTGATCAAGTGCCAAAGATGAGGCACTGCAGCACTTCAGGTATGAGAAATTTCCAGTGCTCACACACTCAATCAGGTCAGGCACCCACTGTGCACATCTATCTTGTTTAAAACAAACCATTAGAGGTAGAGCTGACTTAATGAATCAGTCAGTTACTCAGGTAAAAAAAAAAAAAAATCCAAGAACCCAAAGAGAGGGGTTCAACCGCAGAATCAGCAGCAGTCATATTAGCTTACAGGTAGATGAATGCTACTCAAGAAGCATTTTGTGAGACCCATTTTACACTGAGTCAGTCTTGTTTCTCAGACTCTTTTCTCTCTCCTTTCTCATTAGCAGATTGAATCATGAGAACACTAAGCATCAACTTTCTAGAACTCAGTGTGACATTTCAGCTCTGTGCTGGTTTAGTCTGGGATAGAGTTCACTTTATTCGGAGTAGCTAGTATGGGCTATGCTTTGGATTTGTGCTGGAAACAGTGCTGATAACAGGGATATTTTTGTTACTGCTGAGCAGGGATTGCATACAGCACCAAGGTCTTTTCTGCTCCTCACACCATCAGTGAGCAGGCTGGAGGTACAGAAGGAGCTGGGAGGTGCACAAGGAGCTGGGACAGCTGATGCCAGTTGAGCAAAGGGATATCCCACACCATATGGGGACATGCTCAGCATATAAAGATAGGGGAAAAAGAAGGAAGGGGAAGACATTCAGAGTGATAGCATTTGTTTTCACAAGCCACTGCTACGCATGAGAGCCTGGGCTTCCTGGAGATGGCTGAACACCTCCCTGCCCATGGGAAGCAATGAATGAATTCCTTCTTTTGCTTTGTTCACGTGCACAACTTTTGCTTTACCTATTAAATTGCCTTTATCTGAAACGGCAGGGTTTCTCACTTTTACTCTTCTGCCTCTCCCCCACCCCACCAAGGGGCAATTGAGCGAGCAACTTGTGGGGGCTTAGTTGTCATCTGGGTTTAAAGCACAATCAGCTCCTAAAATTCAGTTACATGTAACATAGACTGGGAAAGGTTTACGTATCTTTAAAACTTTTAAAGTTTTTAAAAGTCTAATAGAAACAACTGTGAAACATATTCTTTTATGTAAAATAGCACTTTCATGTGGCTACCTGGAGTTACTCCTCTGTTCACGTTAAAGAGGTTCTCATGAGAATTACACTAGTAATATATTTCCCTTTTAACTGAATAAACAAAAGGGTTAAATGACAGAGAAAGGTTCCCTGTCTGTGTTGCCTGTTTTCTCTCCTGTAGGTCAGTGAGCATCGTGATTTGGTGAAAAGGAGTGATTTTGTATTCGAGGATCAAGTCTTAATTAAATTAGTTACAGTTGGGGTTATTCTGTGACATTATCATGTACACTGGGAACCCAGCTGATACTGTCTGAAAGTATTGCTAATTGTAGAGCTGGTTTTGAATGAAAGCCAGGTCTTAGGTTTTAAATAGTTGAGAGTTTTTATATTTCTTGAAATGTGTTTTTTGTTGTTCTATATTGATGACATCCTGACATGGACTGTGGTGGGGGAGATGACAAGGAACAGGTAACTAATGTGGAATTTGTTATCATCTGCCAGAGGCAATTTATTCTAATTAATAAAAGTAGATGTATATATATAAAGAAAAATCTTTTAATTTTTAATCAACATTAAGACGGTGCAACCTTATGTTTTAGGACAGAGGAATGCTTTTATTTTTTAAAACAAGTAACAAAATGGCTGGCATGGAACTAAGGGAATGGTGTCTCTATTGGAGGTGTAGTTACAGTTACCTTAAATATTCTGAATCCTCTTCAGCTGTAAGGTAAAAGAGTGCAGCACAAAATTCCAGAGTCCAACAGGAGCAATCAGGAACTGATAGTGACAAGGAATAGCAGCCACGTGGCCACATCACATTATACTATAACACGTCACCTACAGGGGTTGGGATTAATATGAGGCTAACACCCTAAGAGATTTTTCTGGTTTATTCACATAGGAACTCACCCAGAGCAATTTGCCATTAAAAGTACCATGCATTATGCTGTGTACTATGAGAATACAGCATTTTGTGTTGAAGTCTAACATCAGAAAGTAAGCCATTCAGCACTGGTCTAAGTCAACAGGAATGAGAGTTGCATTTCCTGGAAGAATTTGGTATATCCTTTATGAAAAGAAAAACAAAACTGTGTAAGAGAGGCACAAAGCATATCACTATATATGCAACTGACATTTATTTTTAATAATTCTCATTTAAGTAGGATGACGTATACAACCTGCAGGTGAAATATGCAACTTATGACACATCACTTGCTTTAGATAAGAAATACTTTTTAAAATTACATTTCCAAATCAGCATTAAACAGTTTAACTTCTGGTTTCACATTCAAGCAGGGTATTCTCAATAAACGGAAAGGATAGGACAATCCACTATACAGCAGACCACTACAACTTTCACTTCACCAAGTCATGCAGAACACACCTCTAGTATTTTCCAATTACAAATTCTGAAGGACACAGGGGAAAAAAGTGTTCAAGACCATATCCAGATAAGTAAGAGAAGGGCAACATACTGATACGTTTCTTTGAAGCTCTATTCTGCTACTTGAGCAGAGAGGTGGACAAACCCTTGATTACAGCTGTGCTTACTCAGTGTCTTACAGGGCTTTAGGAACACAGTGAAGTGAACTATAGCAGTTTTAGGTGCAACTATCTTCTATCTCTTATCAGCACTTTGGAGAGTGGCCTGGGCATTCACATGGTTATTTCAGAGCAGAGTGGAATATTTCTGAGAAATTTGACTGGGTGAAAGTTGAGCAGCATAGTTTAAACTGCTACAGCAAATAGCTGCATTCGATGTGTATTTATTTTACTTGGGTGTGGAGAGACTAAAAGCACACACTTGTTCAGGCATTACCAGTCTCCATGGTTATGCAAACTTACTAATATCAAATTAAGACTAAGACTTAAAGGAAATTTCTGCAAGAGCAACTGTTTGTAACCTAAAACATGAGCTTGAAACACTTATTTTTCTTACTTGTCCAGCTCTTTTCAGTAGACAACATCAGGAGAGCCAGTATCACTATTCTAGTGTTAGCAATTTGAGTTACTGAATCTTTCACAGTGTATCAGTTAAGTTTGACAGACCTTTACATATTCAGAGTAGCATTACAGGCTTTGTTCCTAAAATTACGGCACCAGAAAGTCCAAGACCCTTGCCAAGATCTTCACGTCAAGTATCTGAAAGTCCACGTAGCCTTTGCTGTTAATTCCCAAAATTAAACAGGAACTGAAAGGTACCAGAAAAGTTGTGCATGTATCAAAGGTGACAATCACAGAATGTGTTGAAAAAGAAACTGTGTTGACATAAAATACTTGGAAAGTAAATTACTATTAAAAAAAAATAAAACAGGACAGGAGGACTCATATCATCACACCATAGCTTAAATGCAGCAGTTTCAAATATAATCTGTTTAGAATGAAAATAACTTTCAACACTGACAGCTTGGTATCTATCTGTATAGCTTAGTTGTCTCGCATGTCAAGCTCTGCCAGCAGAACTGTTTGTTTGAAAGGACAGAATAATCCTAGGACTCTTTTCATGTTTCTATTCTTTGTTACCAAGTCAAAATAATGGCCATCGACGTCAACATAAAACTGGCTCCCAAACACTAGTTCATTCCTGACCAGTTCTTGTCAAAATTTGTTTACAGGGTTTTGTACCAGCAGATGAAACTGGGACACATACTTTCTTCTCTTTTCCTGCATCATAGCCTAAAGCTTAACACAGTCACCAACGAAACAACTGTGAGCTCTTATTTTGCCTGATTTTGAAACATGGAATTGAATTTAAACCTTTTACCGTCAAGATGAATTCCCTAAACACAGAGTATTTGATGGATTCTTCTCTCTTCTGTTGAAGTGGTTTCATCTTGTATAAACAAGTTTTTCTCTAAAGGAGAGCCTTAGAAGTCAATCTCTCCCCTTGAAGGGGCATGCCCTAGCAGCATTTCTGATCGTCCTGAAGTTCTTTAGAAATGCTTATAATAGGTACAAATATTTTGGCTCTTTCTCAGTGCAGTAGCTATTCCACCACCACTACTTTGCTACAGAGATAATGCTCTTTTTCACTCTCCTCTTTTCACATCTTTGATTCCTCTACTAACCTATTGTGGTCTTAAAATTGTTGTTCTAATTATCCCTGTTCAAACTGTTGTCTCAAAGATAATTTTCCCATTCTTCTGTTGCCATACTTTTAACATGCTGCATTAAGTGCAAATTAGTTCTCTTTTATTAAAACTCTTCCTAGCCCTTATTCTAAATCTCCACATTCTGAGTTTTCACCTGTCAAAATCTAAGGCACAGCATTGGTAAAATGCTACAAAGCAGCAAGTCAAGCCCGGAGTGCTAATGTGCACACAAGTTATATACTGTAGTAAAGTGCACAGATTATTTGAAATCAAATTAAGTGATACAGTTTAAAATGGTTTAATAGATTTCTTTCTGATAGTGCTAATAGCTTTAATTGCTTAGTGCCTTCCTGCTTCTTTTTGCACTATTTCTTACATATGGAATTCTTGGCAGCGTAGCTACTGTATTAATGAACAAAGAAAAGAACTACCCGAATTAAACAACAATAGTAGTTTTACTTCTCTGCCTGAACTTTCTTTCTTCAGGTTGAAGTCCTGCAGTGCAGTTTACCAATAAACTGATTTGCCCTGTTTGCATCTGTTCTACCAATCATGGATCAGACATGCTAACTTTGTCTTTCTGCTTTTAAAGCTTCTCCAAGATCCCATCTGGAACTCAGATAGTAAGCAACATAGTAAGAACATTTCTGCCTGTATGTCCCTACTGTTTCTTGGCCACCATTCCCTGCCACCCATTCCATGCGAATAGGGTCCAAAGAGGGTAATCTAATAAAAATAACAGGAATACTTACTGCTATAATGGGACTGCAAAACTAACAGCTTTTCCCTTCCAGATATTAGCACTGCAGATGGGCTTTCACCATTTGTTTCCAGCAGTAGTGAAAGTGATCAGCTCATGGATAAATTTACGGTTGCACTTGATGATCTTAAAGATCTTTTCCAACACAAATGATTCTATGATTCCATAAAAAAGAAGCCCATCTTACGTTCTAAAATGTCTCTCTCATAAACTGCCTTTTCATTTTCTAATAGTTGAACATTTGTTTTAGTGATTACATAATACTTTTAAAGTAAAAGTGAGCATAAATATTTTGACATTTTATATATGTAGAGAAATTCCATTGAGAAAACATAATTCTTCTAATCTTAAACAGACAAGAGAAAGCCTCTTCAAGCTGGCACTTTCCCCCTTCCAATCTGTTACAAGGCAGTTTCAGAAAACCACACACAGTCTTGTTATAAACACCATCTTGCTGTGCAACTTAAAGTGTCTGTCAGAGCAGTGCTTCTCTCTCCAAGCAAAGTCAAATTTTTTGTTGCTGTTTTATAAATGAGTTAAACTAGTGAACTCTTCTGCTAACAGATGACTCGACTTATACATCACCCTGCAAATTCACACACATATTTCTGAATGAGAGAGCCGCAACTAAATGTTCTTTTTGCTTGTATCCACCACAGTTCTATGGTTTTATAGACCACTGAACAATCAGAGACGACCAAAAAGAGGGGGGCCCTCTTTGTCTAAATCGTTACTTTGTTTCTCTCCCCTGGCTTTCTGTTTCCCTCCCAGCACTACCATCACCATCAGAAACGACATATTCCGCATTACTAAACAGCAAGAGCCATAGGGCTTTTCATTTCTAATTTCACGCCATAATAAAATGCAGTGGTTGTTTCACTGGGGGACCTGAAAAGCCTTCCTTTGTGAGGCTGCTCTGACGGTCAGGTTAAGTATCACACGCTGGCAGCAGGCATCTGTGCATGCCTCTTCATGCAGTTATGGCAAAGGGGGAGGAAAAAGAACAGGAAAATGAAAAGGAGGTTGTCTGGAAAAAAAAATATTAATCCCCTACTCTGAAGCATGCAATTCACATTCTATTGCTTGGTCTAAATAGTTTTAAACGTATCTCTTGTCCACCTCATTGATAGACCAATCAACCTAATAATAGTAAGTCTAGAAAGTTTCCAGTGAATTCAGAATTATGCTTGTGGCTTTAATGGAAAATCTATTGACCTGAAGTAGACTGATAACAAATTTGAGAGGAAGGGAAAAAAAGATTTAAAGGCAATAAATTTACATTTTTAAAAATTCACTGTATACATTCAAACCAAAACACCTCATCCAAAATCACTGAAGATGATCAGCAATAGCAACAAGAAATGTGGTGTTTCTAAAACTATCAGGACCATATGTAATAAAAATATTGCTTAATTCTGTAGAAGTAGAAGCTGTAATTCCATTAATCCCAAGTACAATGGGAAGAAAAAGCCAAACTGTAACAGGAAACTCTGTTAAGTGGTCTACATTTGTCTGAGATTTTTCAAGTTTATTCACACTACACACAGAATGTTTTTCTGTCCCATGTTTAGAAAGCCTATTGCATCCACTGAATCTTTTGTAAAAAGATATATTGTGAATGCTTTTCACAAAAATTTCTTTATATGTCTTAACAGAGTCTATTGAAACATCAAAATGAGTAAAATTCTATCAATTTACATGACAATTCATAGAATACTACCTGGAAGTACATTAAAGTTTAGAAAATTTCACATATTAGTTCAGGGGGGGAAATGAAATCTAAACAAAGTAACCTAAAACAGCTACCTTGTTTCAATTAATTCTTTCAAGATTTATTAAATAAATGCCTTCCCTTCTATTATTTTTCAATGCATGCTACACATGAGCAAGAAAGACATCCATGCTAAATTTCTTGATATCTAATTGTGGGTTTATTAGGTTACTTTTACATGATGAGCATAAGCAAATTTAAATCCATAATGCCACCAAAAGGGGCAGTCCCGAACTGGAACCAGCATTCCTTTAGATGCAAATGTACTAAAACAGGTACTCTAAATGAAAAATTGACCAGTTTTTAGCTAAGTAAACTTTCCCATTCAGCTCCCTCAGTAGTCTCATAAAAACTGGCTGTCTGGGTTGGGGACATGGGCAAAAGGCAAAGAGAGAGCAGTCTGTAAACACCTCTTTAATTGAGACTCTGCACTTACAACAGCTTAAGCCAGCCATAAAACCACAGTCTAAAAACCACCTAATATCTGATTTTCCCTCCAAGGCTGAGTAATAAAGGTTAACATCATGGTGTTGAGAGGTAAGCAAGACAAACTGGCAGCTGAGTTAATAAATAAATAGTTCTGATTAAACTTTCATAGAACATGAACTGTTAAATCAAACCTCAGCCTTGTGCTGAAACAATCAAGCTGGATACACTTGCCCTAGTAAGAGTCTGGGACAGACTACTGGCCATTTCCACTTCCCTTTCTACTTCCAGGACAGAAGGGAAGACAATTTGGCTATCCAGACTTTTACAGACTGCACCACAGGAGCACATTCTGCTTTCAGTGTACATGAATGTTGTAGCTCACCTCTGCAGCTCAAAAAGGCATCATTGCATTTCTGCACTGTTTAAGTGAAACTCAAACAAATACATGCAAAGGTCATCTAAAATTGTTCTTAAACATGAAATTTAACTGACACATATAATTCCTAGAAGTATTGTACAATTGTGGCCAAATAGGTAGCTTTATTTTTTTTTTTAACTTTAGTTTGAAAGCTATTTAAATTACCCACTGATTTCTAACATTATTCAGACATAGTGATCTTTCTCATAATGAATTGCAATACAAAGGAAAGACTAATAGTAATATACTTCTAGTCATCCTAAAATGAGCTATCACCATGTGCAGATGTAAAAATGATGAAATGATCTTTAGCACTTGGACTCAAATCTTTCCAACCTAAGTGATTCCATGACTCTTTGAAATGGAACAGAAGCATGATAAAGGTGATGCTATAGTACAGCAAAAATGTGAAGTGGACATTTGGGATATGTAATGCTTCAACCAGTTTTCTGACATTCATCTTAACAGGACTGTTGAGCAAGCTCTCAGAAGAAACAGAGAGTAAGATTATGGCAGCATGTTGGTATTAAGCCCGTAGAAAACAACTGTTTTGAAATCAGCTCTTTGCATGGCACTCTATGCTGACAGACGAAATGGATAGCTTGCCTTTTTATGCAAATATATGCAAGAAAATGAACACTTAGTTAGTGAGGTATAGCCAAAGGGTCTGAACCAGAAGTCACAATTCCAGATTACATCAGCACAGATTGTAGGTGCCCACCAACGTCAGGAACTGACTCCCTGTCATTGCTCAGAGGCATCCTAAAGCTCACAGTAAGGCATGTCTAGATGAGGGTACCAAAATGCTCTATTTTGCGTAGAGAGCATGTACCTGTGAGCTGCTCTGTAATTACTGTCAATGTAAACTGCAAAACTTGACAATCCTGAAAAATCTTCACTGACGGTTCTGGAGTTGCAGCACCTCTAACTAGATGTCATTTTTTACTACTCACCTCAATAAAAACAGGTTTAAGTTGTGCAGTAGTGGTAAGACGGCAGGCTGGAGGAGTCCATGCACACAGAAGAAAGAAAACAGTGGCACTGGATGAGGGAAATAGAAGAGGAAGAGGGAAGGGAAAAAATAATCCAGCAAACCCTTCTGTGTGAAGCCATTTGTAAGGACTAGAGTACATCCTTGAGGGCATATTAATGTGTATTCAAATACTGCAGCTTTTCTTTCAGTCCAGGTATTACCATGTTTTCTGTTTTCTACATAGCTACCTTTTTTAATGAAACACATTAAGGATTTTCTGTTAGGAAGTTAACTCTACTTTTGAAACCTAACATCAGGAAAGATAGCACAAAAGACCATTGCCCATTCACAGATACTTATATCCAATATAATGCACAGTATGGCAAGTAGCCTCCAGCTGCTACTCCTGAAAGCCAAACATCTTTTTCTCAGGTATCTGTCACACCTGCTAGCCCCACATGAATGTCCCCAGTAGTCTAAAGAAGCTCAAATAAAACTAGGGGCTCTTGTGTAAAAAACAATGCAGCCCTTATGCAGGATTCAGTCTCAGACAATTAAGTCACTTATCAACAGGTGAGACAGGGACTTAACCTCCATCAGCTGACGGAGATCTAGTCAATATAGTCAGTGGTATGTGAAGAATCACTCAGTGGACCACATACAGGTGTCTCCTACAGGGAGATATAACTAGCTCTCTGGAGGTTACTGACAATATTAACTTGACCCCTATTGACAAAAGAGTGAGTCTGGATACCTTCATCATATAATAACTGCATAGAACCCAAATTTTGGGTGTCTGAATCTCATGTTAAGTCCTACCACTGGTCAGGGTATTGTTAATTTGATTGGCATAATGGGATTATAGTGTTGAGAATCCACATCTTACCCAACAACAGTAATATTTCAGAATATTGCTGAAAACAGAACACTTCAGTAACAAGTATTTCAGGCAGACATTTATAATATTGTGGCTGTATGCTACTTCTTAAATATAAGAACACTCAGACAGCAAGGCAGATAGATAACTACTAATGAAGAGACTTCTGTAGAAGACATAAGATATAATCTGGTTTGTTTCACCACCAGTCATGTTTGTTACATGATTTTACTAATTTTTATTCCCTCAACCCAATTTGAATTTATGTAATTTTCAATTGCTATAACTTTTCAAATATGTTCAGGTCTATGTATGAAACTACCAAGACAACAGTTTCTCCTTATTCAAAGAAACTCTCCTACTCTTTTTATATTTTCCACAGTTCCTCTTGGGGCAAATGGCTAGAGATTAATATATAAGCACCTTAGAGAAACTACCCTGTGTTTGTCTGAATAAATGCAGCAAATGATGATGTATATAAAAAACTAAATCTCTATTTTCTCTAACCTCCAAAAGACAGTAAGATAAAAGTTTCCTACCTCTATGTAAAATTGTCATTGCCTAGAGGCAGAACTGCTAGTATATTGAAACTTTTTACAGAATTACTTGTAACATGAAATAGACATAAACTGTCTTTATTGCAAATGCCAATTGTTACAAATCAAATCACAAAAACCCCACTCTTTTCAGGGAACAGCACAAAAATTTTTGAGTAGTGTTTTTATATACACAAGAAGGAAGAATATTTCAGGATTTGACTACTAAAAACATCTTAATAATATCTGACTGTAAAGAAATATAATCTCTCTCTCCTGCATTTTACAATTGCCTAATGGAATGGTCATAAAAGTTTGCATGCATCTGACAAATGTATTCTTTAAGTATCCTAAAACTGCTTACACATTCATATAGAAATGATCTCAGTACCAGAGGGCCAATTTTGTTCTCAAATTAAAACATGCAATATTCATTAAAATCAGCAGAAGCCACCCAGGCAATCAAGGAGACAGAGTTTGGCCCAAAGTATCTTAAGAATTCATTTAAGAATTTGGCACAAATTCTAAAACAACATTTTGGCTAAGCCACTTACATAAACAATCTTTCTTGTCATATTCTTAAAACAGGCAAGAGCAATAACAGCTGTCACACCTCATTGTCCAAATACATCTTCCTTTTTTTAATTTTAACCTCTTAGACTAATCTATACCTACATTTTTCAAAAACTAACTTGAAATTATGTCTTTTTCAGTCTTCTGTTTCTATGAATAAAATTTTCCTTCAGACATTAAAAAGTAGCTTAAAGATTATATTATTCTAAATTGTAGTCATTACAGGTAATTTACTTACTTCTTTCTCCATCCTTTGGTGCATCCTTTTCTTGTTTAGTGTAACTACTGAAATCCTTTCCAGGCCTGAAGATGACCAACTGAAATGACTATACCAAGACACTTTGGCCATAAGAGCTTTTCCAGAAAAGGATCATCATTTAGGCAAATACGGACTTCATCTGTGTTAGAAAATCTAAATTTCTTGAGTGTATCTCAGGCTTTACTTTGGTTACTAAGACTTATGATACATAGAAAGTCTTTCAAATCTAGAGGAAGCTTACAATACCATATCATGTGCTCTTAAAGACACAGCCTATTACACTAAAGCTGAAACAGTCTGTGCCTGTAAAAGCCCTTTTATGCTATTATAATTACATCCTTATAAGTACTTTGATAGAGGAGTATCAAAAAGCTACTAAACCAGCTGCTGATACAATTTTATATTTGTCTCCTCGCCTGGATCTGACAATAATATAACAAAGGTATGGTGTTAAGGCAATAAAGTTGGGGTTTTTTTAAGTAGAAGCATACTTTTAGCCAAGAATCGTTATAGCTCAGTTTTTGAAGTATATCACCATATCTCTTTCACACACAAATCCAATCCAAGAAGTTGAAGAGAAAAAACATACCAGCCCCATGTGTAATGTATTTTAAGCTAATTTATTGGCACTAACTGTTCTCAAGTAACTGACTTGCCCTGCAAATACCATAAGCTAATGCTTTCTTTTAAGAGTATTACTTTATTTGCTTCATGGATAGTTTTGGCACATTTTGCCATTTCCCACCATAAAGTAGAACTAAATTTCATGTAGTCTGCAAACTTCTATGTAATATCTCAGAAAAAAAAATACTCTGAAGTGTGTTATTTGCCACATTAACAACCCAAACTGCTCCAGTTATCCCCAAGAAGGACAATCAATCACAACATTTGCTATGAGAGTCTTCAGAAGCTATTTCCTCCATCAAGGCGTTTTCTGATTTTTCTAAATGACGACAAACTTACAGTCAGATTTGCTTTCTAAAAAAGGAGAAATGTAGCTTTAAAAGGATCATTCAACTACTATAACAGAATACATAGTAGAACAGACAGGGGCATTTCATGTGTCTTCAAAAACATATGAAAGCAGAAGCAGACTAAACAGTGGCATTTACATCCCACATTTACACAAGGAACACTTCATCAGTCCAAAATACTTACCACCCTCTCCCTACATATAAATACACTTGAGTCTGTATATGCTCAAGCTTTTCTGTGTTTTTTGTTTTGTTCCACACACACCACCATCACCACCACAACCCTCCCCCCACCAAGTAATGCCAGTGCCTTACAAAAGCTTTATTGAACTTTATGTAGATCATGCACAAGACCTGTAATGGGCTTCACTTTCCAGTGCATTGCTTCTTGTAGAGCCATTCGAACCCAGCACAAATCAAGTGCTACGAAAACAGAACAATACTATTTTCTAATTCATTGAATCCAGTTTAGGAATTAGAGATGGTGTCTTTACAAAGCAATCAGTGAAAGTTAAGTGAGAGGCATACAAAATTATTAGTCAAGATGTAGTCCAGAAATGGCATCCACCTCCATAGCTATTAAGTTAAGTACAATAAGTGAGAGTAGACTCCAGTCCCACTGCCCTTTATAAGAGTGAGCAAGCACTTTGCAGAGATGAGCAGGTGAGGCTCCAAAAACAGCATAAGCCTAATCAACTGTGGGCAGAAGCTCTGGTTCTGACCTCCCACTCTGTCAGGGCTGCCAATTGTGTTTGCTCTTTACACTTCAATTAAAAAAGTGAATGCACTTTTATGCTAGTAATGGTAACAACTCTCCCTCTGCTCATCTCCTCTACCCCAGTTATTTATGGCCAGATGTGTGAGCTGAACACCTTGCTCACTGCTAAGTCAACATAAAGTCCTGGGATCAGACAGGTAGCTGAGGGAAGGGAAGACTTTCCCATCACACATCAACCAATACAGAAAACAACCTTATGGGCAACCCACTACCAAATGTATTGTGTTTTGGAAATTTCCAGGTTTCCTCATCCTTTCACGAAACTGAAAAAAATTCTTTTCTTCTACTTCTGCACTTAGAAGTTATGACTGTTGCCATAATCCTCAATGAAAGGTGTATTGCATTCTAAAATAATAAAGCATGATTTGCCCTACTGTTCCAGTTCTCAAATATAGACATAAATTTGAGAATCTGAGAATTAGAAATCATATTCACAAAGAAGACAGCAATGTCACCATGTTGCTTATCACTGTTCCATTGACCAAATTCTGCAATCATATATTGTCTATACCTCAACTTCTTATTTTCTGACACACGTATTAAGGAGCAAAGTAAAGCTTTTTTTCTAATCTCACATCTCCCTCTGAATACAACAAGTTATGAGAGTTGGCGAATTTACCACGGTTCAATTCTGAGCTCCCTGGCCTGCAGCAAATATTCCCAATAGAGCTGTGAACTGCCCTTGCCTTTTACCACTCTACAGTGTCTCACACTCTACTCCAACTACACATTCTTTGCTCCGCATCTTCACAAGAGTTTTGGGCACATGAAGCTGTTTTGAGAAATTCTCCTTAGAAAAACCTCAGTAATTTCTCAAGTGAAGAATCCAGGCTGGAGAGAGATACATATTTCTTATCTTTCCTGAAATTGCAATTACGGTAGATAGTAAAAATAAAAATGAACAGATCTTTATCAAATCCTGAAAAGCTTAAAATGGAAGAAAGGAAGATATATTACTGGCAAGGTGAAAAACAATCAGAGGAAGGGCAAGGAATTGTATTTTGAAAATTCTAGTGTAAAAAAATAGGATTTTTAAAACTGAAAAAAGTAATCACGAGTAGCCAATAAGGTTTAGAATCAAAGTCAACTGAAATCAATGATATCCATGCATTTACTTCAGCAGGCTTTCAGTAGGGCTATAATTGCTTTAATTGAGTCTTGAAAGATAACTCCTGATTATATCATGTACATTATAGTAACATGTAGCTGAAAAGTGAAAATCTGTGTCTGAAAAGGTCTTTTTATCCCCACTTATCATCTCTGTTGTTTGAGTGGATTCTTTTTTTGTAAATATTTATTCAAGTTTGCATTTTTTTTTCACCAACAGCTTCTAAACGAAAAGTTTTAAACTGTTACAATATCTTTATGCATTTTGTTTACTGGAATTGTGAAGCAGCTTGCCTTTCAAAGAAAAGTCACAATTCTGTCCTATCATTTCCTTCCAGTGTTATTTTTCCATTTTATCAGTACAAAACTAGGAGATCATTTTTACCACAGATGAGTATATTATCAGCCTACTGACAAAACATGAAACTTTTAAAACTTTGTTTACTGAACTTCACCAATTTTATAGAAATAAACACTGTATGCAAAGTTATATTTTATTGTAAAAATGTCTATGAAGTGATTTTATTAATCTGTTCTCATAGTTCTTGTCTTTTTGCTATATTTATATAATCTTTCAATTATTGCACAGGATTTAACAGCAAAACTTATCTCCTGAAGCTTTTTAACAATACAGAAGACACAAATTTCTACAACTTTGCAACTGCACCAGTTTTCTAGTTTTTTACCAGTTTCAAAAATATTGCGTTTAATTAATAACACTGCCGGTTAAACTTGACAGTAAATTCATTAGCATAGCTTATAGGTGATGCATTCACACATTTATAATAAAGAACTGTTCACAGAAAATATGTCCAGCTCAAACTACAGTTCTTAATTGCTAAAGCAGCTCCAAATTAGCATTCACAGCCTTCATTTCCCTAACAACAGGCTTTCAAGCTGAAAATAATTTGTAATTCAAAAAGGATTTTGGTCAATAGATTCTGAACATACAAAACATGTTTGGCACTTTAAAATTCCAGGACCTGTTGAAAACTTAGGAGTTTACATTTTCTTGTTTCCTGTTATTTTTCAGTGAAACATTATAAAATGGCTGTATGATTTGATAAAAGTTGGAATTATTCCCAGACATTCAATTTAGACTGGGTTTATTCCTAATATCTGATGAAATCTTAATCTATATTTACAACAGTTCTTTACTTTGACTCCAAATGATGTAATGCCATTATGGTTTAAAAGAAGGAAAAGATGTTGAGAAAAATAATCTTTTATGTAAATTTGAAACACACCAGCCTCCTCTTCAAAATGTTTGTCTGTACATATGTTCAGATTATAAGTACAGCTTCTGCAGTATGTTTACTTCAATAACAGATGCAGAAAAAATCAGGTTGATACATTGATTAATTATATAGTTAAGCTGTGTGTAACATCTAGCACTGACTGTGCATAAATTACATGCAATTACATTTTTATGAGGATTTATGGTACATAAGAAGTAATGAGATATTTAAAAACTGAACAGTACTTTCCTATTACAAAAATAGAAAAGCACATACAAAACAGTTTATATTTTCCCATGTTTGGCTGTCTTTGAAAGTCTGTAGCCATAATATGATGGAAGCAATATGTGCTATCATTATTTCTGCACCGCACCACTCTTCTATAAAAGTGCTGAAGAAACTTCTACAAGAGTTCTCAAAGAATTTAAAACGTCATTTCTCCTGTGAAGTCTGTTCCTGTTTTGGGCAATATGTGTCTTCCATTTATTTGCACCGAAGAACAAAAGAGTGAAACAGACCTGTCAAGCCTGCTATGACAGAAGAGATGCCCACCATTCTGGCCTTCACCTTAAGTCCTCTCTCCCTCCCCCTTTCCCCTCAAGCCTGCCCTCTAGCTTCATGTCCTCACCCAACAGGCCTGCTCACCAGCAGCTGCTGCAACTCCATCTGACCAGCTGGAAGACCTTGCTAACAAGATTTATGGGGTGCAAGGAATCGAGCATCACCAGGCAACAGAACCATTCTGCAAGAAGGAAAATGTATGCCTAGATAAACATGCTTACCTGTGCCTGCAATGAGATGTTGTATTCTTAGAGAGGAGCATCAGCTCCACATGGGGTAACAAGACTCCAGAAGACTCTGCCATTCTATGCTGTTCTCAGATAAAACACATTGCTTGGAAGAGTAGAAGTGTTCCATGTAAGTTCTCAATCACGTTGAAACAGATTCAAGCATTATCTCAGCCATGAGAACAAATTAATGTAACATCCTAGTGTGCTGGGGATTTAGGACACAGCAAGAAATTCTTCCTGAAAGCTCAAAGCTGTAACTTCACTTTGTCACAGTTGTAGCATTTTTCATGCATCAGAAGGCACATAAGTTTCATCTGTATTTTTATCTCACATATTTTTGTCATTTTGCCTATTTTCATTAGGCAGGCATCCACTATTGCATTAATTCTTTCTGTTGAGTGAAAAAACATGGAAAATCATGTAAAGAAATTTTAAAGTCAATTTTAGGAAAAGTTCCCTGAGACTGAAACAACAATATACTAATTTCACTTCTTATTTTCTGAGTCATACAATATGCTTTGCATATTGTCATGATTTTAGAAGACATGCCATCTAGGAAAAAGTAAGATCTACAGATCAAAGACTTGGCAGACAACTTTGTAGATTATTTCATTATGTAACCATCCTTTTAAGCTAACCCCAAAAGCAAAAGAGCTACTACAGATGGCTTCTGATGGCAATTTTTTCCTCATCGTAATTGCAAGACACATTAGAACAAATGACAGATTAATGAATATCCAGCCAGACCTATACTTCTTTCAAATAAAATTAGAAGTATGATCATTATGGGCTTATCCAAATGTTTCCTCTACCCCAACACCTTGTATATTCAAGAAAGTTAGCTGTGATTGTTTCCCACACTCAGCTGACATACAGGATGCTTCAGAATGAAATTATTCAATCAGAACATGTAATTAAATCTGTCTCAGGCTCACTTTGTACCTCCATTCTCTCATACATATGATTTAAATATAAAAATGAAAGCCAGATTTTTTTTACTGAAACTAAAAGAATACAGAAGAGCAATGTAAAAGTGCAAAAGTTTTAGTTTCACTGAGAAAAGAAGGTAAAGCATTTGATTTCCTATGAACCAGGTCATTGTATCTTCTATATTCTGGGTCATGATATAGAAAATAAATATTATACTTTCATAACCTTTCACATCCCTGTTATAAAATTTCAACCACCATCACTAAAAAGACTGAGATGATTTACACAGCAGCATGTGATGGCTTCACTCAGGATAGCAAGGAGTTAAATAGAGGTGCAACAAGTAGGAAAAATATTGCATAGGCCATCCATTTACTCAACATTGTTTTTCTCCATTATGCCAACTGTTATGACAAGAAATTACACCCATAAACTGCTAAAAGTTTATTTTCTACTGCCAGCCACATAGAAGTTTACTACAGTCAGCACAGTAACAAGACAGACCAGTATGTATTTTAAGTTAAAATTATCTCATTAACCATTACTGAGGACATTAATGTAAAAGAATATATTAGTTACTGATATGTAACTCAATCTCTTTTATCTATTTAGCTGTAATATTAGAAACAGAGAGACTAAGTATGGCAGAATTATTTCATACCTATCAGTTTATCATGGTGCCAGTTTTTTACCAAAAGAAATGAAAAAGACTAGAATTAACCAAAAATATAAGCCAAAAGGAACATATCTTACATTATGACACACTGACTAGTCCATAAATATTCCAGTAAAGCTTCCACTTTGGCAGAGCCATTTATACTAATATGGTATAATCCTTTTCCTACTTAGCACAAAAAAAATTGTAAGCACATGGTTATACCTAGACAAAACTGTGAAAAGTGCTCATGATTTCCTTGGTAGAGAATATAACAAGCCTTTTTCATTGTTATTTGCTACTCTTTCTTTGTTGTGGTGAAATTAGATGTCATGAAAAATTATTATAGAATTCAGTGGTATTATCCAAGCAGATACTAGTGACCAGGCACGCTACATGCCTGAATGTATAACCGAAAAATAACTTCTCTCTCTTATACTCGGTAAAAAAAAAAAGATAACATAAAACTAGGACTAACACTTCACAAGAAAGCAAGCCTCCCTTCCACCAGAGTTGCCCTTGGTTGCTGTTCTGTTAATTTGTTGTCTCCTTATATTTCTTTCTTCCCCATCTCTCATTGTTGATTTACACAAAATCGTAACAGACTTGAACTGGTGCAGACTCCTTACAAAGACATTAGATAGTAAAAGTTTCTTATGTTCACTGAAATACTTCATTCTGTAAAGATAGCTGTATCCTGCAGCTCTGTTACAGTTTTCTTCTCAAGACAAATTCCAATTCTTAGATAAATCCAACTATGTAATGTCAAACCCCTGTAATGAAATTATATTTTGGTACAACAGCAGACCTAGTGATATCTATATATTTGCCTAAACCTAGTGATATCTATGTATTTCCAAGAAAGTCCAGGGGAGGTAAGTATCATTCCATTTTACAGATGGGAAAGTTATAGAATACAGAGAGCACAGAACTTGCCAAGATGACTTAAAGCACATCAGCAATAAGAACAAGTGTTACTCAACTGCAGGTAAATCAAAAAAAATCTTACTCCTACTTGAGTTACAGTCACTTATAAGCAATTCACCTTTAAAATCACTTTCCATATCTGGATGACAGCACACATACCCCCAAACCTTAAGTACTATGTTCAGATTTTGCTGTGGTGATCCCAATATCCCACCTCTGTCTTCTGTTGTGCTCTCTGCAGAAGACAATACTGTACCCTAAGACATCTTCAGGCAGGTGGGCCTTTTGACTTTTTCCAGTCAAAATTAGGCTGCTTAGCAAAAACTCTACATTTGTCCAGATTAACTTGTTTTGACTCAAACAGATTAGGATGTGTTCACCGGAGCAGCACAGTGAAGCATTAATCACAGGGATATGCTGCGGAGAGGGAAGAAATGATAAACAGCTGGGGGACAATAACCCTTCAGAGGTACCATAAGACAAAAAGGTATAGTACACAAACTAGAATCTGCAGTCCATGTTGAAGGAATTTACCTAGTTAGCACTGTGGTAACCAAACTCTGAACCATCAGTAAGTGAATGCTCACTGTGAGAGAGATCAACCCGCTGAACTTAAGGAACGGTAAGAGCAGAGGCTGGAGGTGAATTACAGCTTTAATGGAGAGGAAAAAAGAGGGTTGATTTACTTGTCATCCATGGGTCTAGAGCAGTCTCTCACAAGCAGTAATAGCAAATGTATATCAAAAAATCAAGGACACTATGGAGCAGGTTAGCTAGTGTCCTGTGTAATAACAATATAGCCATATTACAACTCAGTTTAGAGTAATGTGTATTTTTCTCTGGACTCCTCTTATAACTGTGAATTACACAAGAAGTACAAGCAGTGTCCTCTTGCAAATAAAGTCCACTGCAATTCTAAAATGACCAAATAAGCAGCAATCCTAGCTGCAAAACTGTTCGGTGATGAAGACTGTTAAAAATTAAGAACAGATACTTTCTTGCAGCTCAAAAGACAGCCTGCACAAGCCTAAAATTAGCACATACCTCTCCTCAAAAGTGTTTTATCTGTTTCTTTTTAAAAAAATCACATTAACCTGAACAGGAATTAAATACTGCTTCTCTTCTTTTTCCTCCTTGAAACAAAATCTGCATTTCAAAGGAAATAGACAATTTTATGCTGAATAATGAGACAGTATCTGCCTACTCTTCCTTTTGTGTTTCCTATCTCCCCTTTTCAATTTTACATTTTATGACACCTAGTTTGGCTGGTAAGAAAAGCTTTGTGAGAATAACTATATATTAAAAACAATCAGAGGGTCTATTTTTTGTATTTGTATATTACTTCATGATACCTCTATCTGTATCATGGAATAGTTGATGCTGGAAGTGACCTCTGGAGATCGTTTAGTCCCACTCTCTCTGCTTGAAGCACAGTCCACTAAAGCAAGTTGCTCAATATCTACATATATTGAAAAGGGTGTTGCTATTATAAATGCTTTTATACTACAGAAGCAGGCTCATTCTTTGGTTATATTAGGATCCTATATAGAAATGTGCACTAAAGCTCCATAAGAAATAATTTCCAAGTGTCCTGTACAAAAAAAAATTATTCAACAAATTACCACAACACTACATATGAAAAAGGTAACTAAAATTATAGATATTCTCAGCCTTCATGGAGTATTTATTTCCTAATGCCAACTGAACAGAAGCAATGCTGGAGATAAATGAAATGACTATGTCAAAAAAAGCTACCTAACTGCTGCATTTTAAGGGCTGGCCAAATGCATGATGTGGATATGCTCCAGAGTAGGTACACCTGGGCACAGGCTCTGCTTGAGAATGCACTTTTAGACATGAACTAGGTACTGGACAATAAGATAACTAAAGAAATATTATGCATTCAGGATTTTTTTTTCTTGGAATTTCAGCCTAACTAGACACATCAGTCACTAAGAGCTATTTAATCTATTTTATAAATAGTGACACAAAGTTTAGTGTCATCCTAGTATTTTAGACAGACATAATCCTTCAGTAAGATACAATTTATAGATATATAGGCATTATGTCTACATATTCTTGGAAATAGCACTCTAGGTTCTAGGAGCTCAGGCTGTAATCCTCTGTAAATATTTCAGCATCAACCTAGAGAAGCAAATCCTGAAGTAGCGTTAATTCTCCCAAGCAGAGAACCACTGTTTAGCTTCAGAATTACACTATCTGCAATTATGGTACTTCAAATTCAATGAACTTCAGTGCTGTTCCTTATCAGACTGACACTTTCAGAGAAAATTACACTGGCTTCCTTGGGAACTGGATTTTTACCTGTAAGACATAGTAGAGAAAGCATGTACAGGTGTGTCTAAATTTGGGTCCAAATGGAGAAATCTATGATGGATGATTAAAAATTCCCTTTAACAGATTTCTAACTTTCCACTGTGACCTCTTGCTGCACAGTCTCTTTTTAAATGCCTAAAAAAAGTTGTCTCTCAGAGTGTCCTGATTGGTTGTCATTATTTCGGAAGCCTAGTTATGTTCAGATGCTTGACTGGCCATGCTCCATTAAAATATATACTATAAACCAAAAATGAAAATCAGGATGACTCTCCAACTGGATTTCAAGCAGAAAAAAAGAAACACAGAATCACAGAATATTCTGAATTAGAGGGGACTCTCAAGGATCATGAAGTCCAAGCCTAAAGAGAATGTTTCCTATGAGGATCCAAACCACAGCCTTGGTGTTAACAGCACCATGCTCAAACCAAGTGAGCTATCTCAAGGTCTTTTTAAAATATTGTGCAAGCAGACAAAAATCTCACAGGAACTAAAGTATTCACCAAGATGAGCATTTCATCTTCCTTATTTCAGAAGCTCAAAAGGAGGCAACTGTTCCAAACAAATTTCAACACCTATTTCAAACCACAATTTTCTCAGCGAGTCATAGCTTACCTTCCTCACTAGTATGAAAGTAACATCTTGTGAAACAGCAAAAATAAGAACAAATATAGACAGAAAAATTTATATCTGTACTTAGATCCAACAAAAACTTATAGTTTTCTAACAAAAATTCTTTCCTCATGGGAAGGAAAGGATGCCTCTATTTATCTGAATGGACTACTGGACCTAAGGGAAGGCAAGTAAGTTTTTTCAGGGAAATGTCGTTACAGGACTGAAGCTGAAAGATGAGGTGAGGTGATGTGTAAGACACTTGGAAGTAGAAAATGCCAAATGTTTGTGCTTCTTTTCTGCCTGTTTATGGCAACTCCCCCTAACAATCAAAGGCATACACTTGTAAATGCTAGCAAAAGTCACAACAAAGGTTAAGAGTAATCCACAAAGTTGAAGAATCAAAAGACTCTCCAAACCCTTTAAAAGCATATTTTAAGCAAGTGGAAATTAGAAAGCAAGAATTATTAGCATAGATGTTTGTTTACACAGATAACACAGTAGAAATACAAGTGAAAATGTTCTATCTCACCCAAACACCAGTTCCTCCTTTATGCTATTTTTTAAAAGCTCAGATATGGGAAAAGACAACCAGACTTGAAATATGAATTCTGTATAAAACCTGACAATTAGTAAAAACCTCCATCATAAATCAGTCACAAAGAATCAGTCATTTATCCTAGCTGTATCCTGCAACTTCCAAAAAGGAAATCATTGTAAGTTTGAAGCCTAGTTGCACAATCTTCAATTTCAAGGGTATTATAGCTGGACGAAGATTTTATATGACTGCAGTGTCTTGAGTTTCATTGAAATTTTGCCTGTATACAAAGTAAGGAAAGTCCCAGGAAACTCCTGTGTTGCCATTTGTTCTGTGGAAGGCATGACCAAGTAAAGATCTCTGGATTCAGATCCCAAGAAAAGCCTCCTGAGCCAGGTAATTTGAATGCCATTGTCAACATCAATTAGTTTCAGTAAGAATAAAAATTATTTATTTTCAAATACTGCATTACTAGTCAACAAGAATTATCTTCTCAGTCATTAAATGCACACATTTAAAGCACAGCAGTTTGTAAAGGAAGTAGGAAAAGTTTCACTGCTTTCAGTAAAAGTAAAAAACTATGGTATCAAAACAGAATCAGATAACTAACATCTTGAAAACACATCACAGTAGTGTACATTGTAAGATCTAGTTTAAAATTCTGGTATTTCACATAAAGACTTACTAAGGGGGTCAGCTGGCTGGTGTATCTACATTTGGACTGAAACTCCCTTTATAGTTTCCTAATTTTCTTTCATACAGATTTCCAATGCATTTTTACTATTTCTCTCTCTATAAATCAAGTATCACTACGCACTTGCCATATATTCTGCAGATAGTATATAATAGGAATAATAATTTTTAAACCCAACTTTTGAGAGATCCAATTGCATGTGTTAATGTTCTCTACTGAAGCGCCCAGGTAAAAAAAAGGGATCTTTGAAGATTCTCATCCTTTAAAAGAAATTAAAAGAACAAAGTCACTGAAGGTTGCCTCTTCATGTGTTTTTCCTTAAATTAGTGTTAGGGAATGGGGAAGGGGAGGGGGGGGCAGGTGTCTCCCCCTCCCCTCTTGTTTTCTTTGTGGAAGAATGCTATTGTACAATAAAAATGTCTTTTCAGTAATTTGTCATCTGCTTTTAAATCATTCCTTTCAATATAATCTTTTGTTGAAATCAGGCAGAAAAACACATCTCTTTCTGCAGAAAGTTACAAATTAAATTTCTAGTACACACTGAGTGGAAGAGTTCCACTGACATTTTGTTACATGAACCTTAACACAGTTGTAAGATGAAGATACTTGATGCACTTAAGTCATACCTTGTGGTGTAAAAATCTGAACTAGCACATGTTACCACTTTTGTATTCCTAAGATTAAATCCACTACCTCAAGATCCTCCTAAAATGGGTATCATTTGAGAAATGCTACCCTTCATACTTTTACAAAATTATTTTTGCTTACCCACTTTGTGTGCACATATGTATCAAAGAAAAGAGAGAAAAAAATTTTAAGCATATTTTGACTTAGAACTTAAAATCATGTCTTCTTTTCACCCACTCAAACATCCCCTGTGAAGTGCCAGTGCTATCATAACCCTTATTTCCAAACAATTTCATATTATTGCAAGTCCTGCATAAACATAGACAGCAAGGTTGGACTTTTATGACTGCCTTACGTACTTCAGTAAGTCTGAAGGATGTTTACAAACCTACTTCTTTATAGAAAAGTGTCCCTCTGCTTTCAGTGCTCAGATATTTCAACTACTTCTCGTGTCCTAAAGTGCAGAGACCATGCTGCTAATGCCTACATTTGTGCATATAAATCTCTAATCTGTCAATCCAGTTCCCTGTGAATAGTCTATTTAGGTTGGGTTTAAAGCAGTGGGAAGTCGACCTACACGAGAGAGTTCCCTTGTAAAATGACCGGAGGTCAGTGTTATTATCTCTGTAGGCTACCAATGGTGCATTTGTTCCACCCTATGTATGAGTCATTCATTTATAATAAGCTCCACTGCGCTTTGAAAGTGCTGGGAGGGATGGGTACAGAAGCTTATCTTCTGTCAATTGGCTGAAGCGTAAGACGACTCAAAAAAGAGATGTCCTCAGTATTTAACTGTTCAACTAGAAGATTATTAACTTTGTTATAAATAAATTAGAGACCTTACACCCAAATCCCAGTAAAAGTATGCTGTAATCCCACTTCCCATTCAGACTGCCACTTAGCTATATGTTGCCTTCACTTTTGTAGTTCTCATAGTTTATAAATACCTGCTGAAGATGTGTACTGTCAATAGCAACTTCCCATTAAAAGCAAAAATAGTTACAAAAGCCAGTTTAAGCAATTAAAGTACAACCACATTATCAAGATGCAATTCTAGATCCCAGAGTTTATCTTTCAAACAGAGAATTTAACTAATGCGATTAAAACAAGCTCAATATTCAACTGAAAGTAAGTTAAATACAGATTTACGTTCAAATTTTCCAGATGCAAAACACCCATATGGTTTGAACAGAGTGGGACATTTCTATTTTATAAGTTTCTTCAGGGAGTGAGAGAGGAAGGTGAAAGGAAAATACAATAAAACATAGCCATTTCAGCATTTCTGCAATCACTGATATGTATAAAGGGCTGTGGGATTCATGTAAAGAAATATTTTCCTACCCAACCTATTTACACAACATATTTACACACTAAATTAATTCATATTTATTTATAAATTTTAATACAGAAGTGTCATTCAAATCTTTCATACCCTCTTCTTATGATGCAATCTTGTCAATCTTGGAATCTCTTAGACAATTCAGCTGCTGCTGTTTTCTCCTAACTTATTCCACCTCCCCGAGGCCTCTGCTTAAAAGCCTTTCTACCTGTTCTCTTTATAAGATGTGGCATTTTTAGATTGTAGACTATAGAACTAAAGAGAAATTAGTTAAAGCTTTCTTAATACAAGAGACAAAGGTGTCAGGACGGATAAATTTCTGTGGCTTTGTCTTGAAAAGATACAGAACAATACAACTTGTCAGCTTGACAATTCTTCTAGGCTTTGTTTACTGTTCTTGCAACATTCACAGAAAATGAGATCACCAATCAGACAAGGTCAGAATATCATGCTATCCAAATACAGGACAAAATATAGCACAGAGCATGCAAAGTGAGTGTCATACATCATTACAGAGGAGCTCAGATTACTGTAGGCATACAATACCATGCTTCAGTAGTGGTTGGATTTGATGCAACATCTACCATTTTGACAGGCCACCCTAAAATAACTATGTATTTAATTTATTTAAATAAGAAAATATTTTAATTTCTTTAATAATATTCTGGAGCCATGAAGAAAATGCATAATCATTTTCTGAGTGCAGGTTTTTTCCATTTCACAACACAACATTTCTGAAACTTACTCATATCCTTTCCTTGTTATGTGATGTCTACTTTCAATTCAAGTACCAAATGTGGAGGCATTTGCAAAGCTGAAACAGTAGAATACAAACAAGGGGCGGAAAGGTCAAAATAGGCCTGACATCTTTACAGGCCTGTCTTCTCACTGACAGATTTCCCAAAACACACTGTGCTTCTTGTTAAGCAAGAGTCACAAGTTTCTTTATTGTCTTCTTCCAAGGTGTTAAACAGCTCTGTACTGCTTGATAACCTGTCATCACCCAACAAATGTTAGTAATAAAGAAAAAATGCAATATATTTCCATGACAGCACAATAAAATGTACTCAAGAGCTTTTCCCTAAGTTCATTATTTGATAAAACTACAATAAAAAGCACAACTGTATTGAGGTATTTCAGCATTTCTCCAGAAAAAAAAAACAAAACCCAAACTGTTATGCACTTAAAATGTCACTCTGGTTTAACTGCTCAATCAAGTGTGTTTCTTTCTGTACAAACATAAAACACACTTGACACACACACAACTGTGTGAATTGCACTGACCTACTCATTAAACTGTGACAAATCTAGGGAGAAAAAATACTTTATTACAATATAACATCATCATTCTTCCTTTAATTCCATGGTGAACAACTTCATTTTTTTCAATAGAAGTTAGACAATTTAAACCACAGCTCATTTTTCTAGCAAGAAGAGGGTGTGGTAACCAAATAGCAGAGGTGCAACAAGCCTCCATTAGGATCCTGCTGGCAGGGCAGGAACGATCCCTTCCATTTGTTGGCAAAAACGCAAGTATGTGATCTGCCAACACAACTATGCTGCCTGTTCATTGCTCTTTCACCACCATGGCATGCCCTTACTTTTTTTCTTTACAGAATACTATCCATGTTTATTAACCTTTATATAATCTGCTAAACGTATAAGTTTGAATAGCCATTAACTAATAAAGTTCACAAACCCTTTTAAATCAGTATTACATCTGACAATCTTTCTACCATAGCATCAGTAAAAAGAGAGGAGAAAAGATGAATTTTTAATTAATTCAATCTTCCTGTATTAGTGATTAAAAACATTCATGTATATGAATAGTTTTTACAAATCTATTTTGCTGTTGATGTTGTCAGGATAAAAATCTTGAAACTACTGCATATAGATATACCCATTTCCTTACAATAGCTACTTCCAAGTGTATTATAAAATGAATTTGCATAATGTTGGACCCATGAATAATGAGGACAAATAAGTCTTTCCCTGAAGATGATGATGACCTACTTACTTGCCATTTAAGGAATTAAATTTCTCAATCTGCAATACTTTTAAAGCCTTATTAAGCCTAGAAAACATGAAACTCAGATGATTTCCCCTACAGATGCATATTACTTTGAATGAAGTACATGTTATAATTTTCCGCACCACTATTATCATTTAACAAAAAACATACTTCCACATAAGCTATTATTTTAGTTCTCCTAGTTTCAGTTTATTTAATGGAAGGGCTAGAAATTAAAAGGAAAAAGTAAAGCAAGAAAGCCACCAAGCAAATATATCCTTTTTCTTTTTTTAACACTAATTTGTTATTCAAATGTGTTCTCTAACTATAGATTAATTTTAAAACATTCAGTTATTAAATAAAAAGATTTAATTCATTCTTTGAAGAAAATAAGCAATTAAAAGGAGATTATTTTCTGTATCATGACCCCACCAAAAGCACAGGTTACAATTATTGTAGCAGTTGTGTATGACACAAAGTGAAACATGACTTTGGATGAAGAAATTGTGCAGCAGGAACAGCTGAACTCTAAAGAAACACAATACTTCTGTCATACAGATGCCTTGAACGATAAATAATGGCAGGAAAATAGAACACTGAATAATATATGAGCAGAACAGATCTCCAGTGGAAAAATGTTGGAGACTTTCTTTGAGACACCAGTGGGTTTTTAAGAAATATTTGCTGACCCAATGAGCTTAATGTGGCAAAGACAGGTTCAGTAATGTCTTCACTGATTTAAACAGTTACACATCAGCTCTCATTGTCTCAACGCATCTTTACAGCTATAAATCCTAACTTGTCAAAAATCTCACCCAAAAAACTGCAATTCCTCCCTTGCTTATGGCCCTTTAGGAGGTTTAGACCTGCCACCTGGTGAGTGAATAAAGATATCCTCAGATATCACTCAACGATATGGTCCAGATCTAAACAAAAATTAACAACTGTAGCCAGACTGAGCTCTGCCTGCTGGGTCTGACCATACCTCCCATGAGCATTCCTGCCACCCAGAAGCAAGCTTGGCTAATTCTCCTTCAAACAAGATGCATGGACCAGGCCACGGATGTGTTCAGGGCTATATACTGTATTCTCAGGTCAAATTGAAAGAATTCCAGATATTAGAAAGAGCAGCATATCAGAATTCATGTGATGATAAAGCCTGATTTAAGTGGACGTAAGTTGAAAAAACCTTTAAAGCGGTAACTACTGCTTTATCAATAATCTGTTTTTACTAGGGCTGGCAGGGTGGTCAGATTGATGTAATACAAAACTATTTCCTTCCAAAGGGGTTCAAAATTCAGTTAGTAACAATACAGCTACATGTTTTACATACACGATAAAATTGGTACTATTTCACTCCTAATATAAAACTACTTAAAATTTCTTTCTGCACTCCTAACTCTGGAAAATTTCTACTATCTTTGGACGGTGTAGTTCAAATCCCAAGAGCTGTAATTCAGTTTTCTTTTCCTGTTCAGACTCTGGTTTATTGTGGATATTGAAATTTAATATACTTTGGATATAACAATATCATCTCTGTGAGAATAATAAAAAAAAAAAAACATAGCCACCTATATTCTTCATTCAAAGTCACAGGCTGCAAATTTTGACATTTGTTGAAACCTACAGATTTGCAACTTAAAGCAAGCAGAACATTAGATATACTGGGGAAAAGATCTTTGTTCATAAATCAGTCTCCTGGTTCACACTCCAAAGGAAAAGATCCCTTCACAGAATTAATTAAGACAAGCCTTTAATTTTTAAATGCAAAAGCTGTAAACACCTTCCTGAAACAAGAAATCCCTTCTATGCATACAGACACCTGCATCAAAACATTACCAGGCTGAATAGTTATTTCTAAAATAATAATCTTATTTCATTTCAGTGTAATGGATCCTACTGGTACTCCTGCAGGGGCAACTGCTTAGACTGAACATGCACATAAAATAACTCTACATTTCCCATACATATTAAATACATATGTCAACATTCAAGAAATACAGCTATGATTTTCCCTTTCACTTTACATGCCAAGTAACTGTTAACTTGCACAAAATGAAGATGCGAACCAATTTTAAATTACGCTGCAGGAAGCTGCCTTTAGACCCATTGCTGATAAATAAGTTACTTCAGAAACATTTTTGTCACTACCTCAGAATTGGGACCTCTGTCTGTATAGTTCTATGCTGACTCTGTGTGTTTACATTCTTCAGGTAATTGAAATGGCTGAAAACATTTAATAAGACTAAGATCAGAACGCATGCTTGTAATTTGTATCATACAGGCAATATTATGGAAGAAATGTCAAAACAGTTACCTTTATGACCTGAGACTATACCCAAACTGACTTTAAGCAGAACTTTTTAAGGAAACTCCATGAGGAGATCTGCTTAAAATTCATAGCACAAAACTAGCTCTTTAACACTGCACCCTTTCAGAAGCATTTCTGTCTGTTGTGCACACAGTTATTCCAATATACAGTCAGTTCTAAATGGCAATTAACTCTTTAATGTCTGACCAAATATAACAGATAGTGTTACAAAATAAAACCTGCAATTTCTGTTTTTCGACAGACCACACTTCTCTGCTCGGAGAGCTTTCCAATTCTTTGCAGGCACTCAAAAGTGGAAAACAGTCATAGCTCTCACTTCCAGCTCAATGCTTTCCTTACAGTTCAGTGAGTGTGTGGAGAAGAGGGCACTTACATCCCTATCTGTGTGTCTCAAAGACAGTTGCCTTCCTCTCAGCACAGCAACCTCATCTACCTAAGCACACTTTTATATCTCCTTCAGTATTATGGTAATGAAGAAACTACAAGGTAGATCACTTGAGAAAGTACGATCTTTCCTTATAGATGGGCATAAAGCTTATTTAAAGTCATTATTCTTTACTTCAGTGGGCTTTGAATAATGTCCTGGGTGTAGTCAAGCAAAACTCCTTTTAAAGTCAGGGCTAAGATGAAGACATACATGTCCCTTTACAGTGGCTGAATGTATTTTATTACCACATTAAAGGTCAATGCAAGTACCTTTTGTCTTTGTCACTTATCTAGAGCTGTATTTGATCTAACTCTGCAGCTGTCACCCACAAGAGGAGAAAAGGGCCATATATTCAAACAGACTATTACAGCCTGTTTTGCACTAGGAATTAATTAGGTCAATGAAATGCAATTTAATAAGATAAGATTCTGATCTCAACTGCACAGCTATAATTGTACAGATTTCTGACTTATGTGAGCTGCTGACATTTCCTAATAGTAATTCATGCAGCTAAGCTTTGGGAACTAAGATTGTATTTGGGAAAACAAAATTTTAAATACACTTTCATGTTATATATTTCCTTCTGTATACAGAGTGTAAAGTTATTGAAAGATGAAAAAAAATACGTACAAGGTTTGAGCAAACTGAGTGGTGAGAGATCTGGGAAAACTAAGGATCTAGAAACATAAATCTGCTGCTTGTTTTCAAGTAGATTTACTACTAATTTTCCTTAGTCTCAGTAGTACTGTCTGTCTTTACTGTTTGACTAGTGTTGCTCCAATGATGATTGTCCTTCTGCTAGATGTTACTTAATCAACTGCTTTCTAAATGACAAAAATTTACAGTTGATTAGGCTGCGTATCTCCATTGGTATTTCAAAAGTTTCTAGGAAGGGATTATGTTTGTGCTCAAATACCTCTAAATAAAGGGTTCTGCAGTCTGAATATCCTTGGATTTTGAAGAGTGTTCACTGAAGCAGATAAAGCTAAGTTAAAGAAGCATTAGTGCTTCAGCATGCCAGCTTCAATAAATATCTGTTGGGGGTGTATGGGGGTGCGTGTGTGTGTGTATGCGTGCACGCCTATGCACACGTTCCTCCCTTTAGCTGTAGTGTGTGTCTGTAAAGTGTAGAGTATGCAGAGTTAAGGTCTAAAGCCAGTATTTGCACTTCTGAGACCCGTGTTGAGACTGCTATGCCATTATCCTCAAAGCTGGTGTTGGCACAATTCAGTCATTAATGACAATTTTGCATCCTTTCTCTGTGCAAGAGGGTTACTTAATCTTTGGCTGGTTATGCTCAGCATTGGCTTAGTCTGCTCAGTATTGAGGAGTTCAAATTTCAAACAGCACAGAGATCAGACTTGATTACCTCCTTAAAAAGTGAACCAGATAGAACTGGCCAAAATAGGAAGCTTCAAAATAGACAACCTTTTCTGTAAACCCACACTGAAGATCAATGAGAACCTCAGCAGAATTCTGCATTAACAAAAACCTGGGCTAAAGGAACAGACAACCTATATGATCCTTTCCTCCCCACGCATCATAAGGGCTCTAGCGGTGGTGATGATCATTTAACAAGATAAAAAGGAAAATAACTTGATTCTAACCATTTGTACTAGAGAATGCTAGCAATAAGTACTACATCTGCCTTCTTATTTCTTACATGATCAGGATTATTTTATCTATTTAGCAGACCAATAATTTGATCATGTCTTATGAACTCTGATTCTATTAAATGGTTTTAAACTTATCTTATACAAGATGAAAGAAAATCTGTCTGGCAGATCAAGAAAGAACTTTTTGTTCATTCTGAGTTTTAGCCAAAAATCAAAACATCAAACATTCATTATCTTGCCCCTTCATGGGTGCCACTTAAATCATGATACCACTATTCCCACTAAATTTTACAAAGCTATCCCTATCCTGCTGTAGCTTTATTGTTTAAATAACAGTGGTTCGACATACTTTCCAGCAGAGATGTGAGTTCCCCGGCTAAGAAACCTGGAATGTTCCAGCTACTTCAGGCTAATGATCTCTCAAATGCACTAATATGTTTGATAGAAGTCTCCCAGCATGTGTGCACAGAATGCTTAACATAAGAATGACAGTACTGTGGGCAGGGCAAATCGCTGACACCATTTCAGACTGAGTTAGATGCTGGAGGCACAAATTAAAACTGTGAGCTTTCATTTCAGTGGGCTTTGACAGATGGAAGACTGCATCAAATCTCTAATTGTTTAAACCATTAACTCATCTTTCCACCTGCATTATCCTTGGAAAGAGCTCAGCTTGAAGCCTGAAACAATTGCTTACATACAGAATTCAGGAATATATATTATTCTAAACCGAAATTAGAGTTGTCTTTTTGAAATAGTCAAATAGTCTGTTTATTTGGCTGCAGCATTTGTAAACTTATCTTCTTTTTTTTTTTTTTTTCCCCCCACATTTTCCTCTCAGTTCCGAAATTTCAAAAAATAACCTTTCAGCCTTCCCGCAGAATAAATCTATCAGGGACCACTGCCTTGGCTATTGAGAACAAGAAAGTTGTATTGAAATTCACAGTGAATTATGATGATCCCCATTTATTTCCAGTCCTTGTAAATGCCACTGCACATGCAGCTCTAAATTATGCCTGCTGGTCTCTTGACTTTCAGTTGCCTACAAGAAGAAAACCTTGTGTAAAGAGCAGTAAAATAAATTAAAAAAATAATTATCTCTAGTTCACAAACTGTCTTGAAATGCCCTTCCCAGTCATTTCAACCCCCACCTCCACCCTCCTTAGGGCTAAAATACATTTTTCACTAAGCCAGCATCAATGCAGGACGCTTTGTCATTTCATGTTACTCTCAGTAGCAATCGACTCTTACTGTTGTTTTTATAGTGAAGCACCTGTTTTGTACTCAGCATTTTCAAGTACTTGAACAGCCTTGGAACTAAGGAGCTCACACTGCAAAAACAAATGAAAAATGGAGCATGAACAGCAAATGCTTTGCAGAATCACTGGTAATAAGAAAACAAAAGGCAGTGGGATTTTAAGGACATGAGCTTTGCCAATGGCAGTAGAGAGGAGTCATTTGGGGCTTAGAAAGCGTAAGTAGAAAATAAGAAAACAATGGGCCAAGAATACCATTCAGGGGCTGGAGCATCTCCCATATACAGAGAAGCTCAGAGAGCTGGGACTGTTCAGCCTGGAAACAAGGTGGTTCAGAGGGATCTTGCCCATGTCTATAAATACCTATTGGGATGCAATGAAGAAGAAGGAGTCAGGCTCTTCTCAGTCATGCCCATGGACTAAACAAGAGGCAATAAGCATAAATTAAAAAACAGAAAACACAGAAATTCTCTTACTGTCAGGCAGTCAAACACTGAAACACACTGCCCAGAGAAGTGGTTTTCATACTCAAAACCCAACTGAATGTGGTTCTGGACAACCTGCTCTTACTGACCCTGCTTGAGTACGAGGTTGCATTAGAAGACCTAAGACGGTTCTTTCCAAAGTAAACAATTCATTGATTCTTTGGTAGATTTGTAAGAAACAGGTAGATGGGCATGCAGAATAGTGACACTAGTGGAGAAAAAGAAGCAAAATACCACATAAAGATTTTTCAGAGTGTAAGTTCAGGAGAGACAAACAAAAAAACTAAAAACCCCCTAGGAATTATGTAAGGACTTGACCTCAAAGTTAAATCCAGTGGCAAAGGTTAATTTAGTGGAAGAATTCAAAACACAACATAAACCAATTTATTGCCATTGTACAAATGAGTAAAGCTCTGGTGCAACATTTTTACCCTTGAAGTACTTGAATCACTCTTGCAGACTATTTCTTGGGCCAGATTCTGAGACTCTCTCACATACCATGTAGTACTTAAATCCACACACAGCTGTTAGTAGGAATTGATCAACAAATACAATGATTATTGTAATGCTTTAGTTCAAGTGAGTTAATTGGTGATGTCAAGATTGAAGGCAGCCTGGGATGCAATCATCATGCATAAATGAAGTTTGCAATCCTGAGGGATATGGGTCAGTGAAGAGTAAAGTCAGGACCCTAAATTTTAGGAAGGCAAAATTCCAGCTCTTCAAGAAGTTAGTCAACAGGACTTCCTGGAACGCTGCTTAAAGGGAGCAGAACAGAGCTGACAGGTCTTTAAGGACATGTTAAGCACAAGAGCTCTCAATCACTAGGTGTAAAAAATCAAGTAAGGAAGGCAAGAGATCAGCACAGATGAGCAGAGACCTCCTGGACAAACAAAAAGACAACAAGCAAATGCACAGGAAGTGGAAGCAAGGGCATCTGTCCTGGTAAGAATACAGAGACATGGTCCAATAGGGAGAGAGAGCTGAGGTATTCAACAATTTTTTTCCTCAGTCTTCCCACACCTCTCGAGTCGATGGGCTGCAAGAGAGGGACTGGGAAAGCAGTCCCTCCAACTGTGAGTAAAGATCAGGAACCTAAACCTAAACATGCATAGGTCTATGGGACCTGAGGAGATGTATCCCAGACTCCTGAGGGAAATTGGCTGATGTAGTAGGCATGCTATTTGAAAAGTCATAGCAGACAGATGAAGTCCCAGGTGACAAAAAAGGGAAACATTGCACCCATTTTTGAAAAGGGTAGAAAGGAGGATCCTGAGAACTACCAATCTGCCAGCCTCTTACTAATATCTAAACTAAACCTACTCTCTTTTAGTCTGAATCCATTCCTCCTTGTTCTGTAACGGCAACAAGATCAGAGCTTTTAGCAGCACAATGGTTTCCGGCTCTTCCTGTTTGCTGCCCCTGCTGAGTGCATTGGTGTAAAGGCATCTCAGCTGGACTGTTGGCCATGTAGCCTTCCTAAAGCCCTTAATTCCTTTGACATAGTTCTCTGGTGTTTCCATTAGTTTCTATTATGTCAGGAGTCCTTGGATGCCTCTGTAAGACTGTAAGTGTGTTCCAGTGTGGCTGGCACATTTCAGAGTCACTGGCAGAGGGTCCTGGATATCACCCTGTCCCTCAAGCCTTTGCCTCTAATCCCACAGCTTGCCAGCCACAAGCCTGATATTGTTCCACTGCCCCCTCACACCCAGTTTAAAACTCTACAAAAAACCCTTCTAGTTCCCAAGCAGAGACTCTCCTCCATCATTGAGAAAGGTGAGTCCTGACTGATGCCAGCAGGCCCAGTGGGGCACAGAAAATTCCTGTGTCAAAAAAACCAAAATTCTGGTGGTGACACCAGCTTCAGAGCCATGTATTAATAGAGCCAGCCTGTCTGTTTCTTCCAGTGTTGCTGCCTTTAACTGCAAGTAGAGAAAATAATTTGTGCCCAAAACTCCCTTAACAAAAAACCCACAGTGATTTTGATCATCCTCGATTGCATGTTGCCACTTCATCGTTCCCTACATGGAAGATCAGTAACAGGTAGTAGTCTCAGGGTCACAACAGGCTAGGAAGTTTCCTGCTGGTATCCTTACCCAGGCCACAGGGAGGGAGACCTTCCCATGGGTTGGGCCCAGCGAGCATTTTGGGCCTTCTGTCACCTTAGAAGGGAATCACCTACAAATCAGTAAGCATAAAATCAAACAAAACAAGGAACTACGAAGGAAGTTGGACAAAGAAATTTTGGGTTCAAATCTATTTCCAAGGAATTTCACAAACATCATCAACTACAGTGCCAATTTTACCTCAATACTCATATTCACAATGGAATCCAACCAGGCAATTGCCAAGAATTCAAGAAAGAAAGGCCTCAGTCTGTTTCAACACTGTGCCAGCAGACCAGCGGGACTGCATGATGGCAGTGAATCAGTAACTACTGCAACCAAAAATGGCAATTTATTTATTAAGTCTATAGTTGTCCTAATTATAACAGAGTATTTTAACGTATTAAAATTACACACCTCATGCCAAACAGGGCAAGCTGTCTTCTGTTTTATCTTGCTAAACAGACCTCTGGAGAGATCTTATTCAATTAAATTATATGTAAAATCACTGGTGCATATTTTGCTGCCCACAGTCATGCTTTTATGACTTGCTCCACTAATATAACAAAAATAAACAGCCATTTGGGATGTAGGTAGTGATCCAATCCATGACTGCTCCTATGCCAGCTAAAACTACTTTAGTTCATTAGATTTGCACCTCATTGAAAAATAACCAGTTCTCAAAAGGTGTTAATTTTCAAATTAGCATTTGTTGTCTGTATTAGAGGGCAATAGCTGAAATTAACTTTAGAGGTACTTCAATGAGCAAACAAACTTGAACAATAGTTTATCAGGAGCTATCTTCAACCTCAGAAGTATTCTTGAATATAAAGACCATGGACTTCCATAACAAAAAATAAAATCTCCCTCTATGCTGGTATTAAGGTATTTTTCCCAATTACTCTACATACAAAAGAGTAGCCACAAAATTTCTACAGAATTTTATGCCAGACTGATCTTAGTCTCAGAGTATAACGGAGAGAGGCTTCAGAACTGCTTTATTTCTCAGTTCAGGTCTAGGCAAAATGAAGCCAAAATAGATGTCAAAGGCTTAGTGAGGAGAAAACACATGCAAAAGCCCTGTATTGTATGCTCTATCATGATTTTTTCCTCTTCATAGCTTCATTTTCTATTCAGGACTTCTACTTTTACCAGTTACCATCTGTGCTTGGAATAAAAAAAAATGTTTGTAAAATAAATTTGGGACTGGTTATGTTACAAGTAATAAGACGAATCGCAACGTACATTTTCCATCAAATGAACTGTTCTATGAAAGCATAAGATAATAGAAAAGTTACTAAACTGCTGCATCATCTTTCATTGTTGTATCAGCTACTGTCTGATACATTGATGCAACTTCCAAATAAAACTTCTCCATTGTGTATCAGATGTAAATATGTGTGCAAACAAAGGTGCTTCTGTGCTTCACAGTCTCCCTGCTAACAAAGTAGTTGGATGCTGGCTGTCATCTGCAATTTACCAAAAATCACCACAAAAAGTTCTGTCACTAAACACCACAGCCACAAAACAAAGGTAGATACTGGCAGAATCCTTCAGAAAAAAATATCATCTGAAATATTTAGCAGAATCACTGAACAGGTAAGCTTGGAAAAGACCACTGTGAGTCATTTGGTCCAACCTCCTTGCTCAAGCAGTCATCCCAGAGCACAAAGCACCGAATTGCATCCAGGTGGTTCTTGAATATCTCCAGTCAAGGGGACTCCACAACTCCTCTGGACAATCTGTTCCAGTGCACAGTCACCCATGGAGCAAAGAATTTCTTCCTCATGTTCAGGTGGAACTTCCTGTGCATCGGTTTCTGCCCGTTGCCTCTTGTCCTATTGCTTGGCATCACTGAGAAGAGCTTGGCTGTGTCCTCTTGACACCTTCCTTCAGATACACTGAAAAGTTCCCTCTCCGTTGTCTTTCTAAGGCTGAACAATCCCAGCTCCCTCAGCCTTTGCTCAGAAGAGAGATGCTCCAGTCCCTCAGTCATCCTCACTGCCCTCTGCTGGACCCACACTAGGAGCTCCACATCTCTCATGTCCTGAGGAGCCCAGAACTGGACAAAGCACTCCAGATGCAGCCTCACTAGGGATGAGTAGATGGACAGGATCACCTCCCCGGACCTGCTGGCAATGCATTTCCTAATGCAGCCAAAGATACTAATGGCCTTCTTGGCCCCAAGGACACAGCACTGGCTCATGGACAGCTTGTTGTCCACCAGGACCCACAGGTCCCTCCTTGCAGAGCTGCTTTCCAGCAGGTCACTCCCAGCCTGTCCTGGTGCAGGGCGCTATTTTTCCCTTGCATTTGCCTTTGTTGAATTTCAGACAGTTCTTCTCTGTCCATCTCTCCAGTCTGTTGAGGCTTCTCTGAAGGGCTGCACAGCCCTCTGGGGTATTGGCCACTTCTCCCAGCTTTGTGTCATCAGCAAACTTGCTGAGGAGGCATCTGCTCCTTCATCCAAGTCACTGATGAATAAGTTAAACAATACTGAACCTCGGGGGACACCACAAGTTACAGGCCTGCAACTAGACATTGTGCCACTAATAATGATCCTCTGGGTTCTGCTGTTCAGACTGGTCTCAATCCACCTCTCCGTCCACCCATCCAGTCCACACTTCCACAGTTTGCCTATAGGGATATTGGGAGAGACTGTGTCAAAAGCCTTGCTGAAGTTGAAGTAGACAATATCCACTGCTTTTCCCTCATCCATCCAGGTAGTTGTTTCATTGCAGAAGGCAATCACGTTGCTCAAGTATGATTTCTTCTTAGTGAATCCATGCTGACTACTCCTTATTGCTCTCTTGTCACCCATGTGTATAGAGATGGCCTCCAGAGTGAAGTTCTCCACTCACTTTCCAGAGATTGAGATGAGTTCCCTGGGTCCTCCTTCTTGCCTCTTTTGAAGACTGGGGTGACACTTGTTTGATTACAGTCCTCACACACCTCCCTTGATCCCCTGATTAACCTTTCAAAGATGATTGTGACTGGCCTAGCTATGGTGTTTGCCAGCTCTCTCAGTACTTACGGATGCATCCAGTCAGAGCCCATGGACTTGTGGATATCAGGGTGATCCCTAAGCCAATTCTCCATGACCAAGGGAAAGTCTTCCTTTCAACATTCCTTTACCCTGGTCTCCTGGATCAGAGACTCCTGAGGGCTGGTCTTGTTAGTAAAGACTGATGTAAAAAAGATATTCAGTAACTGCCTTCTCCATGTCCTCTGTTACCATGGTCCTCACTCTATTAATTCCAAGCGGGCCTTGGCCTTCCTTGCCTCATTTCTCCTTACTCTGACAACCTTGCTATTTTCATTCCAAGTGCCCCGATCCTGCTTCCATCTCCTGTATATTTCCTGCTTATGCTCTAGTAATGAAACGAGTTCTTTATTTATCCACACACATCTCTTGACCACCTTGCCCAATTTCTTGCTAATTGGAATGCATCGTTCTTGAGCCTTGAGCAAATAATCCTTTAATATCAACCAGGTCTCCTGGACTCCTCTTCCCTACAGGATGTGTTCCCACAGGATTCTTTCGAGAAAACCCCTAAAGTGGCTAAAATCAGCTCTCCTGAAGTCCATGGTTACAATCTGACTTACTGCCCCGCTTCCTTCTTACCCAATGCTGAATTCCACAATCTCATGGTCACTGCAGCTAAGGCTGCCCCCCACCTTTACACCTCCAACAAGACGTTCCATGTTAGTTAGTATAAGGTCAAGCAGCACACCATTCCTTGTGGGATCCTCCACTACCTGCCACACTCATGTAAAACTCCTCCACCAAGGTGCTGAGAAGCAGTGAAAATAACTTACATTTTTAAAAGGTTAATTCAATTTCCTGCACCACTTCAAAAGTTTAAGTTAGATAATAGAATTGTTTGACTTTGCATTGCACAGAAAACCAAAGCCATCCTGAGAAGAGAACATTCTGCTTATGTTCAGCTCTGCTCACAATTTGAACAACTTTACAGTTATTTATTTTCTAAATATGTCAAAGCTGCTTTCTTAGGAAAACATATTATCTTCCTAAGAAAGAATGAAAAATAGAAGGCTAACATGACTAAAGTGTCAGTTAAGTAATTTAAAACTCAAACTATCATTTTGTCTTGTAATACAATAAAATATTAATTTGTAGCATTCTTACATTGATTTGAAGAGACTAATAAAATCTTAAAGTTAACTTTAATTCATAACAGTTTATATACACCTTCTGTGGATTCAATAAACTTTTGAGCCATTCAAGAGAGATATTCCTGTAAAATCTGCCCTCTTTGTCTTGTATGATTCCTTCTTTATTGACAGAAACCATTGGAAAACCTTTCAGATTACTTACCACAGTAGCCTTCATAGCTAAATAGAAAAAAAAACCTATTACCAGGATCACTGTGGTACAAGGCCCCTGTGCTTTCCTTCAGAGGCAATTTGGTTATCATCTCTGCACCTCTGTTTGGGGTTTTTAGGAGTGATAATATTTCATTGCAAAAGTTCAATCAACCCTTAGCAGTGAGGTGCAGCCAATATGAAATGTTCCATTCTATTCTTAAACTGGCATTGTTATACCCTGGATTTTAACACTGACAAAAGCAATAAACTTTGTTTTATTTACCTGTGATGGAACAGTTAATAAAAAATTGGCCCATTTCCAATTCCATTTATTTCAGTTGAAGCTAGAGCAGTGAACCAGTAATCTTACTCCTCAGATGTACAGAAGAAATAGTCATGTTAAAGTCGAGGGTTAGCAACAGCATTTACATAGATACATGATTAAAACAATATAGAACAATGCTACTTAGTTTTAATCCATTTTTCAGTACATCCTTCGTGAATAAAGAATAATTATTGAAGTTAAAGAGCCTACATTGTTGTAGAAATACATTTTCAGGATGTTTAGACAAAAACACTACCCTGAAATTTTCAGGCATATTTACAATAGATGCAACTTCCATAATTTTTATGAACAGTCAGCACCAAAATGTGTAATTCCCCTTGACCCCCAAAGCTCTCAAATTATTGCTGCTTCCATCCAGGAACCACAGAGAGACTCTTGCACAAGAGAACCAGTTGACCACTAGCTCACCTACTGTAGTGGGTTTGACCCATGGCTTCCTCGGTAACCAGGGTTTCCAAGGAAGTGAACTTAACAAGCATTCCACACGTGTTTTTCCACGTAAGAGAGGGGGAGGAGTGGTTCCTGTCCCTTCTCTCTTCCGGCCTTGCCTGCTTCTGGGAGTGAGCTCGGAGGTAGCAGGGAGGAACCTGGACAGCCCCTTGGGTTCTGTTGGTCTTCCTAGCCCGGGTGAGA
>JAWWEV010000001.1:98765877-98792261 GCA_035583235.1 Hafferia zeledoni
TTGCTGGGAAGGCTCTGGGGGGAGGGAGGAGACAGTCCAGGATTGGTAAAAAAACTGGGCCAAACCTGAGACACCTACCCTTTAGGCTTTCAGGGTTGAAGTCCTAGGAGAGGACAGCACATCAATAGAGCCATTGGGATTTGTATCAATATTTTCAAAGAAATTCAGTGTCAAGCCAGAAATTAAATACCCAATCTGAATGAAATTTGAATGCTGACATAGCTTGGTGCTGTTGAAGGAAGATATCGAAGTTGCTGAGTTTTACTCTCTTCTGACCAAAAATACTGAAGAAACACGAAGTATAAACCAGGTTTTAGGCAGTGTAAACTTTGTTACAACCACAGAATTATGTTAGTTTAACTGTGCTTGATATGTAGCCTCAAACTTGATTTCTTTGTACTGAAAAAGTAAATCACTTGGTTTTAATTTTCAGTATTTTATTACAGTTTGAGGTTCACAAATAAAATATAAACAGATGCTTCTGAGAACAGGCTAAGAAGAAAAGCACCTACGCTACAGAGGAGATTGAAAGTAGCCAGATAACTTCAATGAGAGGGGTAAAAATAGGACTTACCTTTGAACATTGTTTATGATTCTGGCACCAAGCAAGTGACCCATTGTTCTGAAAGGCAAATGAAAAGTACATAAATATTAATATTTCTTTCAGACTACAAATGTTCACCCTAACATGTTTAAATAGGAAACACCATCCAGGTCTGCCTAGATAATGATGTTGTGCCACAACACAAGTATCAATGCTGACTCCTACTCCCTTGTGTGGACTAAACGCTCAGGCAATTGTAAAGTGACAAGAAAAAAGTTAGGAATGTATTTCACCAGGCAAATCTGGTGAAAAACTGACCAAAGTCACCTTTTAGTACATCTTTGTCAACACTTACTGTCTAGAATTGCTAAGAAGGAGACAAAAGATAACACTTATATTTAAGAAATTGATACAGATCAGTAGTGATTCATTAACAGAAAGGCCAATAGTCACATTTCAATATTGCACAATACCTACAATAAATTATCAAGGCAAGATAATGAACAACCTTAAAGTAAATGGAAAATTCAATTAAATGTAACATGAGTTTACCAAAGTCACCTGTGCCAGTTTTATTTTGTATTTTTGATAATAAAGTGCATTTCCCAGATAAGGAAATACATCCCAGATAGCTCTCATTTATCTTGACTGCAGTAAAACAACCAATACAATATAACATGCAAAATAATAACTTAAGCTAAAGTAATAGAAACATGATAACAGAAAGACAAACATGAAACTGGCACGAGGAAAAACAGCAACTTGCTGTTCTCCTAGAGGAACTTCTGAAGGGTCAATTTTGGAAACAATATTTCCTTTTAAAAGAAAACACAGCTCAGAAAGAGAAGTGTATGTTCGTGGTGTTAAGAGATGAGATAAAATAATGATTCACTTTCTGGATAGGGGAAGATCGAAACAACATCAGGAAGACTTGAGTGACTCTGTGGACTGAACATGCGAAATAGACTACAAACTCTGCAACACAGAGTATACATTCATGTACTTAGGACTTCATATATATACATTTCTTCCATAAGTTCATACTCTGGAAAAGAATGGATGAAGATTCTGGTAAATGTGTTGTTCAGAATCTGAGCAGAGTTAAGAGTCTGCTGGAGTAATAGGACATCCTTTCATATGAATTAGGCAAGGTATTCCCACAGGGATGAATTAGTGTGATCATAGTATACCTTCACCATTGGCACTGACTATAGATAGAGAAATGAGTTTCCAAGGAGGAGGAATCAGGTAGGCCAGAATACTAACACAGCAGCACTACACCCTTCTCCATCTCTCTCTCTCCTTTCTTTTTTTTTTTTTTTTTTAATTTAACAAAGGGTGATGCAAATAATGGGATAGTATCTCTATATGTTAGCTTCAACTGAAATATAGTTAATTTTATTCAGAGTGGATAGGATAGGCTATGCTTTGGATTTATCCTGGAAACAGTGTTGATAAACAGGGACGTTTTTGTTTACTGCTGAACAGAGCATACATACACAGTACCAAGGTCTTTTCTGCTCCTTATCCCACCAGTGAGCAGGCTGGAGGTGCACAAGACACTGGGAGAAGACACAGCTGGGAAAGCTGATCCCAACTGAGCAAAGAGATATTCCATACCTTATGGCATCATGCTTAACATATAATGCTGGGAGGCTAACTGGAGTGATGGTGTTTGTCTTCCCAAGTTGTCATTGCATAACGAAGCTCAGGTTTCCTGGGGATGGATGAACATCTGCCTCCCCATGGGAAGCAGTGAAATAATTCCTTGCTTTGCTTGTGTGCATGACTTTTGCTTTACCTATTAAACTCTTTTTATGTCAACCCATGAGTTTTCTCACTTTTACTCTTCTGATTCTCCCTCCCATCCCACCAGGGGGGCAATTGAGTGAGCACATGTGTCAAGCTTAGTTGCCATCTGGCTCTTAATGACAATACATAAATTTTTATATATAAAACTCAAACAGATGAAGTCAAAATTATTCTCTTGACATACAACTACAATTCAGAAGGAGAAACAGATACATTAGAATCATTGCAACCAAGACAACTAGAACAGTTTCCTGAAACTGCAGCACTATGTTCTAACCTCAGCAAAGCTTCTAAGTTTGACTTGCTACCAGAGCTATGAAGCCTATGCTTTGAAGATGGATCTCTCTTTGTGAATCTTTCAATAGATCATGTTTGTGCATGTCTTCATACATGCAGTCATACGTTCACAAAAGCTCTCAAGATGTTGCCAGCAGGTCAAGGGAAGGGATTGTCCCCCTCTAATTTGTTTTCACGAGCCCCAAATGGAGAACTGCATTCAGTTCTAGAGTCTCCAGGACAAGAAGTTCAAGGAGCTTTTGGAGTGGGTCCAGAGGAGGTCTCTGATCTGATCTGGAGACCAGAACACCTCTCAGTAAAGGCTGAGAGAGCTGGGCTTATTCATCCCTGAGAAGAGAACTCTACAGGGACACCTTACTGCAGCCTTTCAATATATAAAAGGGGCTTATAAGAAAGATAGTGAGGCTTTTTACCAAGGTCTGTAGTGACAGAATAAGTGGCAACAGTTTTAAACTGAGAGAGCGTAGATCTATATTGAATCTAGGGAAGAAACTTTTTATAGTAAGGGTGGTGAGATACTGAAATAAGTTGTCTAGAAAAGTGATGGATGCCTCATCACTGGAACTGTTCAGCAACCAACATGACCTCGTGAAGGATCCCAGGGCAGGGAGGGGTGGAGCAGATGACCTTTAAAGATCCCTTCCAACTGCAATCATTCTGTGAATGTGCAACTTCAACAATCACCATAGTCATAGATTCACGGAATGGTTTGTCTTTCACCACAACTTCTAATCTGAACTTCAGAAACTTTTATATAAGCCATTTTTTTTCATATTAGCTGTGATGTTAAAAATATCTACTCTTGTATTACCTAAGGAGCTCTGGGGATGATAAATATAAAGGTATATTCATTTCTTTCCACTTCCAAGCATATTTAGAAGCAATTTTTAAAAAGCAGTTCAAATAATTTAATTTCAATATTTTATGAAAAAATATTTTATCTTCCAGAAGTTTACAATGCAATCCCTACATGATTTTAAAATACCACTTTTATCTGTCATTATTGTAGAATTTAGCTAAAACTGAAATTTTCTAGCATAACATTAGCTAAGTATGAGCACCATGTCAGGTCAAAAACCCTTTGAAAAGATACATAAATAGAAGTAATAAAACTTTAGAACTGCTGTAAATAACATATGCTAGTGGGAATTCTTCAGTATTACCCTCAATGCTATATGAGGATTTATTATTTCCATTTACTGATCTAGCCAGAAGTAATGTTAAAAAAATATTTTATGTGTTACTTTCAATTTATCCTCCCTTTCTTCTGCATGTAAAATGTGACAGAGGGAACTGATTGCAATAACAGATTAGTAGCAGCTCACTTTGTTTCAGTTACACTGCTACTTTCCACTGACCTAGAAAATGCACTTCTGCTTTTAAATTGTATCTGCTACTTGAGACAATAAAGTCATAAATGTCCAGGTGTTTGACTCCCTGATTTGATAATTTCAATGTCTACAACCATTTTCATTTTCTCTACTGAAAACTATTAGCACTTGAGTTAGGAAGTTTATCAAAAAGTAAAAGTATTGTTTAGCAACTTCAGCTTCATACAAACTAACGTGGTGTGAATGATCTTTCACTGCACAAGAAGAAAAAGCAAATTCTACAGGTTTCCTTTGAACCACACGGTATCGGAGGAAGCACAAATGCTACATGAGGGCTCTTCTCCACTCTGCATCTTAGCAAACGGTTAATCACAAACATCCAGCTGAGATTACTGTTCCTGTTAGTGTACCTGGCTGAACTATAATTTCAAACTATTAGTATTTTTTCCTTTATCTGTAGCATTTTACATCTTCCTAGATTCCATCCTCAGTTCCATCACATCTCTTTTTCTTCAAACCCAAGCCTGACCTAATTTATGCCAATGAGAGTTTTGACTTAGTCTTCAGTGGAGGCTTAACTCTGTGGTAGAGAAATGGCCTCAAGGAAGAGTTAAATAGAATAGTTTCTACCCATCTATAAGCCTTGCACCAGCACACCTTCAGGGCAACCTTGAAATATCTTAATCTGCATACTGAAGGGAACAAGCTGCACTCAACAGGGCAAACTCCAAGAATCCAGCCCTGACACATCATATGAAAGATGCTGACAGGTAGATGAGACTAAAGCAGTCTACAACAGCATACAGTAGATGCAGTAGAGGAACTCGGCTCACCACCTGAGCCCCGCACACTTTCAGTCTGCCAAGAAGGAAACTGTAGATAAACTTCTAGAAGCAGACCTTCAAAGACCAGGACAGTTTGAACTTGTATAAGGACGAGAGCTTACCAAAACAAAGACAGGAGGGGAAAAAAAGCCTAAAACAAAACAACAGACAAATATTACAAGACTTACCATTCAAATACTTGAAGAAAATACACGCCACATGACACTGTTAAATTGGCATCTCTAATCAGTCTTATTAGGCTTCATTTCAGCAAGTATATGGGCACACTAGCTTTCCTCCGGTAAACCATAAACGTACTTGTTCTGTGCCCTCTTATACCCTGAGAAAAAGAACAGTTGTGCAGCATCCCTTGAAAGGAAAAAATACATGTAGAGAAGCAAGAAAAATCAGTCTTCTTCTACCTACAGTATGCCCCAGGGGAAAAAAGTAATAACCTTCATAAGCATGTAAAGACTGGTCTTTAATTGGAGCAATGGCAAAAAAAAAAAAAAAAATTCATTTGCATCTCTGTCCATAATTACATTAGGAGATACAGCCCTTCTTTTGAAATGCCTGAGATGAGCAATAAAAAATGAACTAGGCACTTAATCTGCTATGACAGTACCTGTATACCTATTATCAGTTTTGGAAGTCTCTTCTCCCCTACCCAGTTTTCAATACACATTTGTGTGAAACCACTGTCTTGCAGCACTGGTGGCTCCTGATGACCTCACCAATCCTTTCAAAATGACAAGAAAGCATAGAAATAAACCCTTCAACTAACAATACTCACTGAAGTGAAAAAGAACATCTGAGTAGACAAATCAATAACTGCTGCAGTGATAAATTTAGAGAGACAGGCTCCCAACATACATTTTCCTTAACCTTCCAAAAATCTTGACAGCATGAAATAAAAAGTAGCATTGAAATATAATTAACATTGTGCTTGACATACATTTCCTGACTGCATGTTCACTATTACATAAATTAATATATAGACTTATCTATGGCAGTGCTGTGTGTGCTCAATCCCAACTCAGAAGTGTGGAATTAAGATGCAAAACAGAATCAACAAATTCAAACTAGGCCTTCCAGCTTACCAAAGTATAAACCTAAGAATGAACTTCAGAAAAGTCTATACACTTAGCGGGGAGAGATATCAAACCCAGAGGACAGGAAATGCCAAAGAAAAATTTATTTCTCAAAGCCTCTCTCTTGAGGTTAAACACGAACTTGTAGTAAATGTATGGGCAGGGGAACAGTACCATCTCTCCTGAGCTCTCGTATTTAGTTATCCTTTTGCATATATGTAACCAGAATGCCATAAAACCCAACAGCTTACCCGTAATACCCTAGTTCCTTGGCTTCCATTCAGGGAAGAAAGGCAGGAAATACAAACAACTGAAATGAGTACATTTTGTTCTTTTTATAGTGTCATATTTCATCGTAAATTACATTTTAAGAAAATAATTCCTTAGTAAGGGATTTCTGTTGCCTTTCAATGGTTCTAATAAGGAACTAAGCTGAATAAAGCAAACATCAACAAATCATAAATTGAATGACCTTTGAGTCATTCCCATCTGCCCTGTCACTAGATCCCAGGGAGGAGAGATGAGCACCATCCTTTCCACTTCCTCTTCTCAGGTAGAGAGCAATGAAGTCCCCCATCAATCTCCTTCTGTCCAAACCAGACAAGCCTAAAATCCTTAGATGTTCCTCACAGGACATGCCTTCTAGCCCTTTCACCAGCTTTGTTGCCCTCCTCTGGATGCATTCAAGGATCTTTACATGTTTCCTAAATTGTGGAGCCCAGAACTGCACACAGCACTCCAGGTGAGGGCACACCAATGCTGAATACAGTGGGATAATCATCTATTTTGACCAGCTGGTGATGCTGTGCTTGATGCACCCCAGGCTGGGATTTGCCCTCTTGGCTTTCCAAGCACCCTGTTGACTCCTATTCAGGCTGATGCTGAACAGCACCCCAAATCCCTTTCTGCAGGGCTACTCTCCAGCTGCTCCTCTGCCAGTTTATACTTGCATCCAGCATTACGCAGAATCCATTTTTTAATTGTTAGATTTGATCCCATTAATCACTGCCCAATATTCCAACCTATCTAAGTTCCTCTGCAGGGCCTCTTGTCCCTCAAGAGAGTCAACAGTACTTCCCACTTTTGTATCAGCAAACTTGCTAATGGTGCATTCGAGCGCTGCACCCAGAGCATTGATAAAAATATTGAGCAGAGCCAGCCCTAGAATTGAACTCTGAGGAACACCAGGGATGACCAGTCACCAGCCTGATATAGCCCCATTCACTACAACTCTTTAAGCCCTGCACTTTAGCCAGTTCTACTACACCCAGCATACGAAGAACCCACTCATCCCACAGCTGTCCCTGACACTGGCTCATCATTTGCCATGCCCGGGGCTGTTGATGACTCTGTTACCAGCACCCAGCACTGACCATCCTGTGCCAGCACCTTTGGGGCTGCTCCCCTCCGAGAGGCCACAACCTGCAATAGAGTCACCCTTGGCCCTCGCTGAGCCTGACAGAAGAAGACTGTGCTTCAGGGTCTGTAACAACATCTTCATTTATTCCTGATGTATTAATAATGCTCTTAAGACATTGGTCTAGTTAGCAAAAGCACAAAGCAAAATTTCGACACCAAAAACAAATAAAGAACACCTAAACCAGACAAAACAATAAAACATATAGAACCTACAGAAACAAAATTAAAAAATCATGGCATAGGACTCCAATGTGAGAAAAGGTAAGAAAACGAACAGTACTTAGCACATATTAGTCACACTGTTTAATATATTACTATCAGATAACTATATGACTGTGTAATATAAAAGCATGTAGAAATACAGCATTAAGTTTAACTATGTGCATATATTTCCTCTGTCATCTTATAACTACATACACCTCCTTAAAACAAACAAAGAAACAAACAAACAAACAAAAAACCTGTGCAACAGTATTCTGAAAAGGAAGCTGAAGGTAAGAACATATTTTAGAACAAAGACTTAAATTTCTTCTGTTACTGTAACTAGCCACTATGATTCCTCACAGCCCAATCAAATGTACATCCCCCTTAGAGAAAATCATTTCTATACCAGATGTTTAAACTGTAGAAAAGTCAATGCTGGTTACTGGTTAACCCAAAGTAATTAAGAGGTGACTGAATGTAAGAAATAGTTATAGAACTAATAAGCCTAACAATTCATTCTGGTGACATAAATGCAGTTTGTAAATATAAACCAAAATTAAACTATCATGGGTAATGTCATGACTCACACTACCACCCAATTTTAAACATCTGGATTTAACACCAGAAATTTAAGACAGTCATTCAGGTTTTGGTTTGGATTTCTGCTAAAATTGCCATCGCCTGTAATGTGCTAAGTCCTATCACAATGATATGGTGAGTTCTCCTGCAGATGAATGGCTACAAATAGAGCTATATTGACTCAAACCTTGCACCGGTATTTTCTAAAAAGTCCAGGCAAAGTCATCTTCAACTTTCTTTGCTATTACAGACTGAAATATTTAAAGCCACAATTTCACAAGCACCAAAAAAAACAAACAGAAAAAAAAATCAGAGTAATGAAAAAAATAAAATTAGGTAAAATCAGCAACCATTACCTAAATCATGAGACATAACAGTATTTGTTCTCTGTCTCTGCATTAGTATGTTCCTAGAAAGACAGTCATCAAAACCCAAAGGCCATTATCACACCTTTTCTCTTTTTACAACACTGACTTCTCAAATGCATAGAAAACCTACTAGATAAACACAAGCTGTAAAAACAAATGAGCCACAGGAATCCTTGTGTCTCCACCACACTTGTGAGTTATGACTGCCTTCTTGTGGTTTCACAGACTTCACTCTTACCACTTCTAAGACTGATCTAAACTAAGGTCTTATTCTACTTAGCAGGAGTTCCCACCAATCTGTGAAAGAAACCAGATGAAATAAACTTCACTTCACTGTGCAACATGAGGAATTAAATACACTGATTCTAACTTGAAGATATTAAAATTATATATTGAGTCTCACATTAAGGCATATTTGGGCCAAATTCTGCATACATTTCTTAGGCTTAAGCAAACCAGTTGAAGTGAACAGAAACTAATCTAATGGCATTAATATGCGAAGCAAAAGACAGCTTGTCAACTATTTATTTGTATGCTCTATTTCAAAATGCCCACTTCCAAAATGCTAATGCATTTTCTGTCATGTCATAAAGTGGGTTTGCTATACATATGAATGAATGAGGCAATAAAAGTATAAATAAAAGTATATGCCAATAGCTCAAGGATGTGACAGAAGTGTAGCCCACTGGGAAATTAACACTAAAAAGAATAAAATGCATTCCAAAAATGTAATGCTTACTTATGCAAAATACAATATAAACGTAACATATACAACCTACTTTAATGTATTTGAAAAAACACAACTGGTTTACAAAATACAGTAATATTCAACATTTCAGAAATGCGTGCATGCTGCATTTAATGATGATTTGACTCCATAACTGAAAATTGCTGTTGGTATTACTATTCCATATAATTATAAGATTACTGGTTAGTTGAGTCACTCCCAATAGCAAGTGATGTGATACATTTACCACACGCTTCATTCGCCTGCACTACAAACAAAACACTCCAGAGCATCTCCACAGCAGGAAGTCGTGTGAACAACAGAAACACAACTGTTGAGAAAAAAACTGGTGTTGATGGACTTGATGTCTGAACGACACATATTACAACTTCCCCTTTCCCTTTTTGTTTAATGAGTTCTAGTCTGGTCCCATGGACACAATGCCCATTAATACCTAAGGCACATTAGGTCCCCCTGGATCATCTCCCTCAGATATGTTAATCCAGAAGAAATCTAAAGTGAACTTTCAGATTGATCTATAACGTGAAACTAAAGAGACTCACTCCAAAAGGAAACTCTGATCCATATTATAACACTAATGTATAGACGCACCTCAGACACCTCTAACACCCCCCCAAAACACAAGAGTAATAATTCAGTGATTCCTATTAGACTAGATTTTCCCACAAAAGTCACACTGTTTCAGGGCTGTTCAGGGCAGCAGTCCTTTCTGCACTTGCAAAATGCTTAGGGTTCTGCTGTTTCACATCATTAAGAAACTAACTGCAAAAACCAACAAAAAAACCAAAAAAACAAGAAACAAACACACTTTTCAGATCATCTAAAATGTCCATTATAAATAGTCCAACCATAAACTACATGAACGTGAGATATTCAGATATTCCATGCAGGTTTTATTGTCAAAGAGTAACTCCTGATTACAAAACTGTTAAATGCATTGTACAATATAGTGGTCATGTGATGTTTTACTGTACTTTCTCCTGTTCTAGTCTAGTATGCATGAGAGGAACACCACTATACACCACACTTGTGTCTTTGGCAAGAGTATGTATACAGACCTGTCCTTAATACTTGGCAGCTCATCAGCACCCAGGTTACTATGACTCAGTATCAGGCACCATCAAATTTTATGCTCACGCTCTTGTACTACTTATTTCCAATATAATTGCATGAATTTGATGTGATAAATTTCAGGAATGCATTTCCTTTCTCTTTGGCATGTGCTACTAGTTTACAAGGTACTAAATATGTCAAGCCATAGTAGCAGCCATATGCACTGCAAGCTGATGGATCCACTTACTTTCATTTCCCTTTCAAAGAAAAACAAATGAATAAATTCCATGCAGCACCTTTTTCACCAGAAAATATTTGTGACAAATACCTCCTTATTCCAATTGATTTGATGTATTACTAAAATTTCTCCTCTTTGATCTGTGCATGGCAATAAGCTCAATAAACATCACTGCCATTATGAATACTATGTTTTACTATCCAAAGTTCTTTTAATATTTTTAAAGTATGTAGTAAAGTAGAATCTCAGCAATAAAAATGCTGTAAAAGTAATGATCCTAGAGATGAAATATGCAGTCTAAAATTTGACTACAATTACTCATTGGTAGTTCCACAAAGCCATTAATATTTATTAAGTTTTCTATATCAAAATCATGTTTTGGAGGAATTATTCAAATGCCTAGCAAAGTTCTCAAAAGTAACAAGTGTAAAAATTAACACAGTTCTTGGACTTCCAACAGTTGAGTAAACAGTCTTTGAGGATTTTTTTTTCCATTTTCCACAGAAGACCTGGCTCAGTCAGTGAAGTACCTCACCAGGCATGGGATTTCCTAGAAACATTTGCAAAATGGTTCTGTGGTCATTCAGAAATTAAAGAACTTTCCAAATAAAAATGACCCTTGGACTCAAACAGAACAGCGTATCTGCAGTCTGAACAAAAACCAACACAATATTGTTAACATACACTCAGAAAGCACTAATTCAAAGAAGCGTATGTCAGCCACACAAAAAAGTCTTTCACCACAACAGTTAAGCAGCATTTCAGAAGGAAGTCTTATTTCCCAGACATATTTTAATTATTAGTCTTTCCATACATCTGCCTCCATTGTAGACATTTCAGAGAGACAGACGAGATGTAATGGGCACAATCTTCTACGCCAACAACTTTGTTCTTTCATCTCTAAAGCACAACTCAACAAGAAATCACATCATGCAAGTTAACACTCCTCTCTCTCCATTGCTCCTCGTTTTGGTCCTTGGCCTCTTCCTTCCCAACCCAGCTGTCACTTCTGCAGAAGGCCAACACACAGGACTGCCACATTAAGACTAGTGGATGCCAGTTGCATACTGTGAGGGTTTGTTTCTTGTTGTTAGCCTCGTTGATCTACGTGCTGAAGGAAATCTGCAACGATATGGAACTTCCCCTGGTCTTGGATTATTAGTCCATTAACCTAGGAGAAGTACATGCTCAATGCTTACCCCGACCATGTGGTCTCTGACAGCCCCCAAAAAGGACACACAGGGACTACCAGCAAAGGCAGGAACTAAGAGAGAGTTTATTCAGGGGAGCAGGTTTATATGGACTTTGGAGGGATACAAATTCACCAATAAGGGACAAGGCGGGGCAGTCTGGTTTTGTGCCAATAGGAGTAAGGGGATTTACATTTCAATGGGAGAGGGTTTCAGGAAACATGAGGTCACTGTCCTTCTCCCAGCCCCCTGGCCTGGCAGGGGGTTATGGGAAGAAGAAGCATTGACAATGCAGTTTTTACATTTAATACATTTAAACAACATTAAAAACATCAATTGTTAAAGCATTCTCAGTGGCTGGTGTATTTTCTTCATCAGACCATTTCTGACATGACATTCTCCAAGACATGTATTGAGAATGCATTGCCACAGCATACTGCTCAGATACCACATATCACATCAATTTATGAATGTCCTCCTCCTAATTGTATCAATGAAACAAGAGGAAGTGGCGATGCCCTTCTTCAGGCAAACTCTTTCCACAGTTCCCAGACCTGTAAATGCTGTTCATGTTTGTCTGCAGACCACATTTTTACTCCTATCCTATTTTAAGGAATGGTGATAGCTCCTGCAACAGCAGATGTTGCAATGACATTGTGTCGACAATGGATGAAAAGCAGGCATCAAGTGAAGGAGCACATAGACAGGTGGGTGAGTCCCTTTCCACTTGAACACACCTGCTAATTTGATCCTAGCTGGGATCTACTGGCTCTGCAATGCTGACAGCATACTCCTAAAAGAACTGGCCTTCTAATGCACATTACAGTAGAATCTTCCCATTTTCTTAGTGGCTTTTTACAATTCACCTCAAGAAATATTTATTACATGCGACTATTGCCACAGTCCAGTCTTCTAGACCACCTTGCCACCAACCTAAGACTGTGAAAGGACAACTGAGAGAGAGAATAAATCAACATTAAATTCTATTGAGGAAGATATACTAAAACTACTCATACAATTCAAGCTACAGAGATATTAACTGTATCTTTCCACAGTGACAATCTTCAATGAAAGATTTACGTTGTCTCATCACATTGGCATAAAATTTCCCACAAACATAAAAGCACTTCATACACCAGGTTTTTAGAATACAAACTGGTAACTAGATAATGAAGACATACCATAAAAAGAAAATAAATCTCTCCTCAAGGCAGGACTGAAGCATTTGTCATTAACACATCTGGTTTCCAGAGATATAGCTGTTATGCAGAGCAATCATGTGCTGACAGGTCCATCATGTTTCAGACCTTTCTGGCATCAGGTAAAAGAGTTAAACTTAAATCAGGCTAATTTGCACTGAAGTTATGAAAAGGCTTGTAACACGACAGATGTTAAAGCTCAGCTTATGTCTCTACCCAAGCCACAGAATTTTAAAGCCTCCAGGTAATGTAAATGATTGTCTATGAAATTTCATAGATTTCCACTACAAGGATCACACAAGTTCTGAAGTATAGCATTTGCTTTTATATCTTTAACCTAAATAAACAGCCACAAAAGAAAAACATAATAATATATATCCTTAAGCTGATAAAATGTGGATAACTCTGGTTAATGCCAGTTGTCAGCAGACATTCTATACTAATGTTTTTTCCTTTCTCAAATAATTTTTTTTTGCAAAACTGACAAATATTTTAGTTGTTACATCTTTGAAAAGTGTCACATAATGGTGGCATGCTCCAGAAATTCCATCTAAATCATGTTTCCTTCCATTTTACTAGCCTTCTCACCTGTATAAAGCAATTAAGAAACACAGTGAAGGGGGTTGTGGTACTACAAGTACATTGATAATATTCACGTTTCTTTTTCATTGGTCTGGGAAGCTCTGCTCAATTTGCTTTCTCAGTAGGAAGTTCATGGGTGAGAACAATTTGTCTGAGGCTTTATCTATACCAGATGGATCTACTAGGTATGAGTAAGTATCTTAAGGGCATCAAAATTTGACATCTGCTCCTGTTATTAAGAGGATATACCATGTTTGTTGATGAAACAGGGATGCCTTGGAATCCCTGAGGGCACTTGGATATAGGAAGCTACAATCAGTAATTCAGCAATATTCCAATTTTTTTTTTTAAATATTTGTTTACTGTCTATAGCGGTATTTAGCTCTGATTACATAAAAAGTGGCTTCTACCTTCCCTTAATAGCTGAAAGAATATTTTCTAAAAATAACTTAATTTGAAGTCAAGGTGCTTCACATCTGACAAATAACTGGCAATTCAGTTTTACTTTGTCCTAATGGCATAGCATCATTTGCTCACACTCAACTGTAAAGGAAGATGTCATGACACAGTAAGATGGTATTTAACAAATTCAAATTAATTGTCTTTAAGCAGCTTACAGGGAATTTCCTTGGGTTTACCTATAAACTCTGAACAGACAATTCCAGAACTGGCCTAAGCTTATTTCCATTTAAACCACTGGATACATTACTATAAACTATAGAGATATAATACTCAGGCCAGCAATGAAAGCTCACGAAAAATCTTGTCAAACTATTAATTACATTAATGGAAGACTCAATAAGTATCAGTCAGAAGTCTGAAAGATCTCCAGCTAAAGAAAACAACAAGAGTTTACACTACATTAATATGTAAAGCTCTTCAGTCTTTAAAACTACCCGAGTCATGTTTTCTACTCCAGAACAAAGACAGTCAATATATTCTTTAGGCAACTCTAAAGGTTCATTCCTTTCTACAGTTTGGAAAATGGCTCAAGTTAGGAGTAACTTTCAAGTTTAGTCCACATTGCTACTCTTTTTTTCTACCTAAGGACAGTTTTGAATACTGGAAGGAGTCTTGAAATAATTACTGTTTGTTATTGCACATTTATTGCCACCATAATTACAGCTTTTCCGCTGTCCACACTCAAACGCCTACATGTGTGATTCTATGAATAAACTAAACCTTTTACAAGACAAATTAATATGCTGCATGTGCAGCACTGAATGCATCCCCACTCCACTTGGTCATGAGAATCCACTGGATAGAAACCAAAAGCCTACTGTCTTTCCCATTGTTTATTCAATTTTTCAATTCAAAGAACAAATTCAACAATAAGCTGTTAGCTGCAAAAATCTGCATCTTCTTTCTTTATTTATTTTGACAAGCGTGACCTGTAGCTGCTACTAAGTACTATATAAAGTGACATACACGTCATTAATTGCATTATTTTTACCTCTTTGTGTCAGTTTGTCTAATCTTAAATGTTCCTTCTACCTACTGCAGATGCAGACTGACCAATACTTGGCTAATTCATGATCTCTCAGTTCATAGCAAATCCCAAAACAGAAGAAACCCTCAAGCTCTCTTAGTTCTATTTCTCTTCCCAAAATTGCTAGATACAAATCAAATGTCAACATATTACATACTCTTTGTGACTAAGAAAAATGGGGGCAGGTAATGATGTGATTCACTATTGTCTAGTTGTGGTTAACAGTAAAGTGCTTTCATTGTTTTCAAAAGTATCTATAACCATCCCCTAACAAAAACAAACCCTGTTGAATTATTATGCAGTGATTCAAGTTCTGAAAAAAAAATGAGTCACTGTATTAGGATAGAAACATAAAGACAATGACAATGATAGTAGTAATACAAATAATACTACTAATAATAAATTCTTATCACCCCTTCATCACTATTTCATGCCTCACATAACTGTTCAGCCATGTACTGAATTTGAAGAAAACCCAAAACCTTACAGCAAGCAAGGTTAAAAACTGAATTTACAGTGTTTAGGTCCAAAAATGCCCTTAGGTCTGACTGGAATGTTCCAGTCATTAACAGTTAAAAAGCATTACAAATTAAAAACAAGTGATGTATAGTCCCTACATGCATGGCCTGTATCATTAGATAAGAAATCATGTTCATGTACATGAAATGTGATTACTTCTTTTTTTAAAAAAAAAATACAACAATGTGAAGATAACTTCCCCAAAGAGTAATTATTAAATAAAGAAAAACAGATTTATGTTTATAAATTCTCATAAGAATGGCAAGGAAGGCTGCAATATGTTTTCACTGGATTAAATGAGTGCATTATTCTCATCCAACCTTCACCATCAACCTCAATTTCTGACTCTCTGGACAGAAGACGTTTGCTCTGAAACAACCCTATTTCCCTCACAATATCTCATAATAGGGTCCATGACAGCTGGACTGCAACCCTCACAGGAAGCAAAAACAAAATCTTTACTACCTCGTCCAGGTTTGCAGATTCAGCTGTGACCACTTGAGAAATTACAGTGGCAGCAGTTTGTCTTACTTCTGACTTAAAAGATAACATCTTTGTACCAACATACTGCCTGGGAGGACACCACTTTTTTTCCCCCTACTGCATGGGAATAAAACATATGTACTTTGTCTCATCATATGACCAAACTTTACTATTTATGTGCAACACAGTAAACCCAGCACTTCTGAATATGCACAGGACATATGTGAAAGAAGACTCAAAGCTTTTTCCAAATAATTGGGATCACTATTTATTTCAGAACACATGTAAGTAAATCACAGTACTGACTCAAGACAGCAGGCAGCCATCACCAGAAACTACTTCTGGCTGAAAACTCTCCAGGGAGTAAGTTCATAATGTTTGGAGAGTAGGAGTCATTCAGAAAGCCAAAGCAGACAGTTTCTTTGTCCCTCTTTTTCACAATCCATCAACACTGTTAAAGGAAAAGAAAGAAATAAGGAACAAGCTGCCATCACCAGGACATACTCAGTCCATAAACTGCCTCCAGACTCACAAGTTACTTTTAGGAAATAAATGAACGAAAACATGCTGAAAAGAAGCCAGTCACAAGTCAGCAGCTTTACCTGGACAGGCTCCACACTTGAGCACCCCTGATCTAGAACAAATTTAGTATTTATGTGCCTGCACTGGTACACATGGCAGGATCACAAATTAGTTAGAACTTTGTGATGAATTTTCTTGGAGGTTTTACCCCTAACTGTATTTTCAATGAAGACAGAAGTATTTTCAAAACATTTTTACAAAATAATAAACAAGAAAAAGTAACCTTTTTAAACTAAGTAAAACTCAAAGCAGCTGAGAAAGAATGGAAATAAAAAACATTCACAAAAAGCATTTACAAACAACTCTTCCTACACTCACTGTGTCTGTTTCCTGTTTCCAGCCTTAATAGCAATTAATTGTGACACAGTAAATTTTACAGTGCCCTCTTCTCCTAGATAATTTCTCTTTGCAGCATTGTGAGCCTGTGGGAGGTCACCTGTCTCCAGTTTTCTCCCAAGACTGTCTCTCTTCTTTTCCTTCTCCTACAAGTTCCAAAGCCATGCCCTCCTCACAAATCTCAGCTGCTTACTAGGACAGTCATTCCTCTTGCAAAATTGAAACAAGTCTCTTCTTTTTTACAGAGAAATGTAATATAGCATGCAGACCAAGTTAAAAAACAAGCAAAACATGCAGTGTCCGCAATGTAAAAGTATAGTAAGTCACAGGGTGTTGTTTTTATGGTAAAAATTTATTTTCCTGCATTATATGAGTACATAACTTGGATGTCATATCTCTTTGGCAGTCTAGAGAGGCACAAAACAAGACAAAAAAAATTGATAAAAAGTTTGGACCAGGTTTTTTTGCCAAATTTGAAAATATCTAATATTCTTTTCAGTGAAAGGAATTGAATGTGTGATTTCTTCTAATCAGAGATGAAAGGAACAGTACTCTACTTTCAAGTTTAAAGAGTCCACTTACCTTTCAACACCCCCAGTTCTCCATCTTTGAGTCCTGTGATCTCTTGGTCATTAAAAGACTGAAAAAGGGATACAACCAGAGTTGGGATACCAGGCTCACAGCACTCTGTTGACAAAGGCTGCATGGACCTAGTGTTCATACATGGACCTGATCCAGCTGAAATCACAGAAGGCTTTTCATGGATTTCAAAGGTTTTTGAAATATAAGGCCTTATAAAGCTCAGCTGTGGGAAAGGTCAAAAAATGAAGATTCTTGGTGTAAACTCCTAGGCAAGTGGGGTTTTTTCGTTCAATGTTAACATTTGCTAGGCACCAACTACTAAATATCAATACAAATTTGTCTGTCTTCTCAGTGAAGGTCCCGATAGTCATTAATGCTATTTTAAATCTTTAAAAATATGGATGCTAAATTACAGCACTTCCTTTTTCTGTTTACAGAAGTAGTCTATGTACTCAAATCCAGATAACCTGGGAAAGCAAAAATTCACATGGAACAGCCAACAGAGATGTAAGTCAGCTTGTGAATAACAATCTCCATTTGTAGACACACTCAAATTCAATACTCAGCCTTAAGAAGTTTGCCCTTTGCAAAATGACAAATTTTGAGATTCTGGAAAATCAGTCTGTTTTTCAAGCTATTTCAGAAATGTATTGGGTCTGGTTTAACTTACAGGATACTTTCTAAACCAAATACATTTAAATACAGTTCAGAGCACCAGTTAATCACAGAGACAGCCCATATGCAGACAATGAATAATGTTTTAGTAATAGTTTTAATATGAACATTACCTATCCTAAAAACCTTTCACTCTGTAGTAAGTGGATATATCTTTCAACAGGGAAAGGATTTACATTTTATAACTCCCTATGTTTTATTTTCAAATGTTTACTAATGCTTTTCAGAAGCAACATCTCTTCCCTCTTCCTAACATGCCTGTGACATTAAAACTATGCTTTGCCAATATTATCTATATATAAATGCCTGTCTCAAAACATATTAGTAACATTCTTGTTGGATTTATTACGTATGGTATCAGGCATATTTATGAAATTAACAGAGATTTTATTTTATGAACAAGTATATTTTATGAAGCAAGACAGCATAAAGAATTTTTTTCTTAATATGTAACCATCCACAAGTAAAATGTGAGAAAAGCATCTTGGCAACTCATTGTTCAATACAATTGTTAACCATTCACTGACATTTTCATACAGTTCATTTGCTCAGCATTTAAAACTTATGCTTGAGGCACAGACAAACATTTTAACTTGAAAAAGTAATGGATAAATGAGAGGTCCCAAATCTGAGTAACCAAATCTTCTAGAAAACAGTGATCAGACTCTGTAAAGCCCACACTCACATCAGCCATGCAGGCTATCACTGATACCAAAGGCATTCGAGTCTAGTTATGACCAAGTGTATATAACTCCCACTGAAGTCAGGGGGGTTCATAGCAGACCAGGTTACAACAGCAAAGACTAACTGCGGCTCAATTCCACAAAATGGTGAATAATGCAGGTCTTTTCACTAGATGCAACCATTATTATTCAAAAAAACCCCTTTCATCTTCAAGGTTTTTACATAAGATCCTGTTAGGAGATGTGTGCACCTCTTGTTCACAACTGCAGATCTCAATAATAAGAGCACACCAAATGACAAAATAGTTATCCAGACCATATGCCATATGAGCAATAAAGACAGGAGCACGATTGGGACTTTTAACAAGTTTTGAGGAAAACAAAGTAATGACAAATGTTAAAATTTGTCTGTGGAAATAAAGTAACAGCAGTGGGCTCTACAAGACATATGAAAGTCAGAATTATTTAACACAAGAGCTATATTTGGAAAGGAGATGAGTACTAAAATGGTAACATGAGCAGATGGCACACATCTTCACATGTAGAAAAGACTGTGAACATGCCCAAAAGATCTAAGCAAACTCAAGTGTCTGAGCAGCCCGTCCATTGGAACTGAAACATTCTGGGAATAACACTGCATATCTACTACATCTCATTACAAAAGTACCCTGTAACTTTTAAAAAGACTTTATGAAAAAACAATTTACGGTTCCAGAATTATTCAAGACAGTTACAGTAACTGTTTTTTCATAATCTCCACCTTTCCTACAGCAGAGCAGAGAGAGACATATGCACCCTAGACTTTTGGCCTGGCCTACCATCTTCCAGCTGAAACCCACTGCAGATTTTTGCAGGTGCAGTCACTTTGGAGTTACAAGCAGTTTGAAAGCAAATGCACCGGCATTTAGACATTTAGCTATCTGACTTGTAGGTGAAATCTGGTATTGGTTATCTAAAGGTAATCACTTGCACATTATTTGCTTGCAGACATACAATCTGAGAACCTTTTATTATTTACTTAAAGGAACTGCCTGCTTTTCCTCAAAAATTTCAGTTGTCCTGACAGGCAAGAGCCCTTCTACAACAGTAAAAACAACCTGCTACCACCGAAGAGTTATCAGTCATTCAATATAACAAACTTTTAAGACCTTATTGTTCCCTCTTACAGTTACTAAACATTAGGCCATATATGGCTCTTAGCTTAAGGCAATATTTTTCCATACTTTTAAAACAATTTTCAGTTAGCTTTGGCTCAACTAGCTTAGTGCTAATTCCTAAGTACCAATCCTCAGTATGTTACTATGAAAGTTACACTAAATAACATTTACAAGGAGAAGTTGCACTACAATTTCCCTCCAATTATCATGAAACTGGATTACCACTTGAAGGATGTCTATGCCGTATCAAAATTTTCAACTACAACTCATCCACTACTAAAATAAGTCAACTTAGGTATGCACAAAGAACCCCTGTGTGACCAGGGTCAGCCACAGTGTTGTTGGTATGTTTCTAAACAGTACCACCTTAATGAGTTTAAGCAATCTCTCAGGAGCAGCAATCACAATTTTGGACGACACTGTATGTATAAATCCCAATACACCTCGACTTCCCTCTTAAGAATAAAGAAATGGATTTGCTAAGATTCAATTTACTACTGAAGATTACTCACAGAAAAAAAATTATAGTGAGATGTATGGCTATCTAAAAATATGGAAAAAAGTCTGATTTGACTTAGCATTAGCATTTTGTATTTAACACACTGACAATCACAAATGGACATATATGAACTCATGTATGAAAAAATAAATATTAAAAATTAATTTAGAAGTAACAGTATTTAGCAGGCTTTATAACTTTAAAATGTTGCTAATCTTGTTCTCTGTTCTATTCACTTCTCCACACCTGGAGTGCTAGGTCCAGTGTAGGGCTCCTTGACACATGGAGAGACATGGACTTAGTGGAGGGAGTCCAGCAAAGGGAATGTAGGCTAAGAGAACTGGGAATGTCTAGCCTTGAATAGAAAAGGCTCATGGGATTTTCATCCATGTTTATAAGCATCTGATGGGAGAAAGTAAAGAAGATGGAGCCACACTCTTCTCAGAGGTGCCCAGTAACAGGACAAGAAGCAATGGCCAAAAACTGAAACACTGGACACTCCATCAGAACATAAGAAAACTTCTTTTTTACTGTGAGGGTGATTAAACACTAGAACAGGCTGCCAGGAGGTGCTGCCCATCCTCAACTGCTCTGTCACTGTGAGCACGTGGCTGTGGCCTCTCCTGTGACTCCACAGCACAAACACAGTCAGTTTTATTGGCAACTACCCCAAATTCTTGTGGCATGTTCTACCACCCTCTCAGCTTTTGACCCAGTAAACAAGACTGACTGCTCCTCTGCCTTAACTAATTTATCAAGTTGCATATATTAAGCAGGAAGACGCTCAAGGAAGAGGCTTGAGAGGCCTGCAACAGATGCCAACTAAGACAAAAGGTCCACAAGTTCATAGGTCGAAGTAAGCAGCTTCTTCTCCATAACATTTTTATGCTGCATTTTTATGTAGCTTAAGTAGTTATGCTGATGTTGAAGCTCTTACAGACAGAGAAAATTTTAATCATAGTGGTTTTAGAACATGTCTCAGACAACTGGCAGTAGAGATTAAAATCCAAACTGTGTTTTCACTTGAAAATAGAATGCTAAAGGTCGCTGCTATGCCTGCTCCCCCAAAATGGAACTTCATCCACAACCAATATCATAGATGGGAAAGGCTACACCCACAGATAGCAATGCAAGGAATTTAGTCTCACTGCACTAAAGCAGGCAGGTTATACAAAAAAGCCCTAGCAAAACTAATCTGAGTATTCAAGCTGCCTTTCCAGCTACCTAGACAAGCTCCCTGTTTATACCCACACCATTCTCAAGAATACAAAAACTTGTGCATTAACTGACCTCATCTTCATGAGAGTTTTACTAACTATACTGGGTTACTATGAATCCAAATTCACAAATAAACTTTGAATACATCAAATTAAAATTCCTATCTTTTTCCTGAACATCAGCTAAAACACTGAGAAGGGGACTGCCTTAATAAAAACATGTTGAGGCAAAGAATGTATCCAATGACATCAATATTCTTTACAACCTCGGTCCCTAAAATAACATGCCTTTTTCCACACAGGATTCACAGTCTTGGTGTTTGTATTGAGCCAGACACTTCAGTTCTTCCTTTCATTCCCAACTAGAGGAGGAATCGTCCTTCCCATGTTATAAGGGCAGCTTACTAACACACAGGCATGCTTTTTTAGTTACAGACAAATACATTGATTTTGATACAGGACTATAAGGTTTAAACCTACACCTTCTTCTCCATCATAAGCAGTTCATTTGACTGTCATGCTCTTGCTTACTGGAAGAGCACTCTTACCATTCTCTCCTGTTCAAGTGATTTACAGAGAATTTTGTCAGAAAAAAAGCACAGCAGTAGGTACTCCACTACTTTTCAAGGCAGTGACCCAAGAGCATGGACAGGTTCCAGCGAATGCTGTGATTACTCCCTCATACATGTTATGCAACAGACATGGTAAACCCCTAATCTCAACATCGAAAATGCCTAAAAGTGACTACCCTAAACATTAGGCTAGATAGATGAGTCCTCTTTGTCCTTACTCTTTCTGGTCACAGGTCAGTGAATGCTTCATTTGGTGATGTCCAGTGGCACAACTTGCACAGTTGAGATAAATATGCCTGCTTATGATTTTTGTATGACTTTTTTTTATGAAAGGATTTTATGCCAGCATGTTCTCTGTGAAAGTTTCTGGCCTGTAGATAGGCCACAGATAGACATAAAATACACATATTTCACTGGGCTATAAGACCCATGTGATGCATAAGTCTCATATTGATCTCACATATCCTTTGGTGTAACCTCTACATAGAATTTCCCAACACTACCAGAACTGGAAAAGTCCCCTGGTCATGGGGATTTTATAGCAAAAAAGCAGACATCTGCACTTCTTCAACAAGCATTCTCAAGACAAGATTTAGATTTAGGTGACTGATTCTTCTTCTAGCCCACATCAACAGTCTACATGGAAAAAAAGAAACCAAACCTGTATTATTTGACCTGTGCCTCAGTTCAAATAATTTTCTACTGACAATGTATCTTTAAAATAGGCTAAGAAAGGTAAATTAATGTAAATTAACAAATAGGCATTTTTTAAAAGAACATCTCTCTTGATCCCTTCATGAATAGGGACAGTAAAAAAAAAATGAGTAAAAATTCTCTGTGAGGGAGAAAATTAATTAAAAACTCTTGTGAACATTCTGGAAACTGGAAAAATATAAGTTGGCATCCAAACAAGGAATCAAAAGGTATAGAATTAACCCAGATTTTCTATTCATACTACCCTATTCTCTCTAAAAGGTTGTTAGTAATGTGGTTTTAGTACTATAAACTATGTGCAATGAAGTCTCTCTGAAGTGTTAGGGATGTCACCTCTCCCAAAGCATCCAGCTGTTGTCTCCTTGCCCCCGCCTCGGCCCTCCCCCATCACTGAGGCTGGATTTAAAGCAGGGTTGAGAAATGAGTGGGTCAGTCTTTCAATTCTTGCCCTAACTGGGAGACACCAGAGTTCCTTCCTGCTCCAATTTGGATGAGCCAGTGTTTTGTTGGCTTCAAAGGTTGAATCAGATTACAAGATAAGTGGGCATCTCTGAAATGAAAAGAACTCCAGAAATTGCTACCAGTTCAGATGAAAAGAGGAGGGGAGTGAGAGAAAGGGATGAAAAGAACATCGTATCCTTTAGCCCTCATGGAATAATATGGCCCAAACCTGCTCATCCTACAGTCCACTGTGTCTTAGCAGTCTCTTGTGCAAACACTCAATGCATGACGTACTTCTAAACCTCTCCTCCCTTCCCTCATTAAAAGACAATGGAGAGCTTAACTTTTATAAACGAGAGCACTTTACCTTGCAAACAATACAGTCATTTCATGTCTAGCAGGAGTTTAATCCCTGGTAATTTATATAAATTACTGTATGCTTTAGCACGTTGGGGTTAAAACTCTGAGATTCTCAACTGATTACAAAAACCCAGCCGTTATCAAGTCCTAACTGAGTAATTCCCTGTTTATTTCACCCTAGCTAATTAAAATGTAATCACGATTGTTTGGCAATCTGCATTCTGTCAGCAGTTTTACATCGAAAAGAAATCTTGCCAAGAAAACACACACCAAAAAAAAAACAAAACAAAACAAAAAAAAAAACAAAGCCTTTCACCATTAATTAGCTTTATCTAAACTGCCTCTTCAGCCACTGAAACTGTAAATCAAGTAAGCTACAACCTCTTGACAACGCAATAAAAAATACTAACCCTTCTCTGGGATAATGAACTATTTTAGTGGGTGCTCTCCATTCAGGCCATCCAGCGATGCGGGTCTACGCTGACAGCGAGTGCTCCTCCGGTCCCGGCGGAGCCCCGCGGGGCGGCCACCAAGGCAGGGCAGCCCCTTCCCCACACGCTTCGGGGTGCACCCCTGGTCTTTTCAACCCAAATCCGGTTGCAGGCACCCAAACACTTCCTGCTGCCGCTGCAATGCACATACTCAGCTTTCCTTTCACAGTTTTTTTTTGGTTTTTTTTTTTAAATCGGGTTATCCTGAAATACCTCTCAAAGCTGCCTTTTGTGCCAGCACCTTCGCCCCGAACGCTGCTCCACCCAAAGCATTCGGGTTTCTCACCGCTCGGCAAGCCCGGGATGTGTGAGCGCCGCGCTCCCCGCCCCGCCCGATGCCCGGCGCGGAGCGGAGCGGTGCCACCCCGAAGGGCGGAGGTGGCTCCTTTCCCACCGAGCTGGGCAGCCCTTTCCCAAAGGGGCTTGGGGACTCGGGAGGGAGATGGGCTTGCAGCTCTGAAGGATTTCCAACAGATCCAGGAAGTCGACTCGGTTTAATATTTGCGCAGTGTAGAACAGGTGGGGAAGGAAGAAGGGGAAGGTGCATGAGTAACTGGAACAGCGGAAAGGACGGGAAGACACCCCCTGGTCTTGCACCAGCTCTCGCTCTGCTTTCAGCATTTCATTTTATGCCCCGCAGGTCTCCCGCAGGGAGACCCCATTTTCCTCCACTTTATCCCTATTTCCCTACTCCCGTAAGCCATAGATGTGCACCTCTGTCCCAGAATAAAAATAATTAAAAAAAAAAAAGTGTTACTCCCACCCTCACCTTTCAGGAGGTCGGAACTAAGTGTTACACGTTCCCAATTATCGCTCTTACAAAACAGGCTCAAACTTTCCCACCAGTTTGGAAAGCGAACCACGCGCGGGCGCACAGGCAGGCGGAGCTCCGCGGGATCGCCGCCGCACCGCCCTGCAGGACGAGCGCTCGCCGAGCCCTGGAGCACCGGGCCCGGACGCCCCGCCGACCCCACCGCCTCGGACACCGCTGGGCGCATCGGCTGGGGCTCGTCCCGCCCTGCCAGAGGCGGCAGCCAGGAAAGCCGGGCACATGCGAGGAGCCCGGGCAGAGCGGTGCCCCCGCCGAGCCCCGCGACCCGCAACGCGTGAGCGCGGCCGGTACCCACAGGCGCTGCCGCGGAGCTGTGCCCACCTGTCCGGCGCCTCCAGGTGCCGGTGGCGGCTCCCGCAGCGCTCCTGCCATCCGCTGGGGCACGGCCCCCAAGTTTCCCAAGAGGTTCTCCGGCCCCGGCTGTCCTTTCGGCCCCCGCCCCGCGCCCGCCGCGCCGGTGCGGGGGTACATCCACCCTCCGGACGGCGGGGCTACCCAGCGCGGCGCCATGCCCCTACCTGGAAATGCTTGAAGAAGGCGGAGATGCGGGTGATCTGGAGGCTCAGACACCTGGAGGTGCATCTGGCAGTGGAGAAAGCCTCGTCCTGCCTGCGGGCGGAGGCGGCGGCCCCCGGCCCGTCCGGGCTGCCGCAGGCGGCCGTCACCCAGAGGATCAGGGCGAGGGACGCGCCGGGCGCCCTCCGCACCATCGCTCTGCGGGAGAGGAGGGCAGAGGGGCGGCCGGGCGATGCGGGGGGCGGCAGGCGCCGGGGAAAGCTCGCTCTCGCTCGGCGGGCTAGTGCCGGGCTGCGCCGGGGACAGACACCTCCGCGCACAGAAACTACACAAGAAAGTTCAATCATTCAACTCCCCTCACCCCGTTCTCCCTCCCTCCCCGGCCCACAGCCCTCCCCCGCCGCCAGCGGGCGGGCCGATGCTGACAGCGGCCGCGCCATTGGCTGCGCCGAGCGCCAGTGGCGGGGCGGGCGGGCCCTGTGCCCGCGGGCAGGTCGGCGGGGCCATCCCCGGCTCCCGGACCCTCCGCCGGACGCCGCCACCTGCGGGGCTCGGGGCGGCTCAAGGAGCCGCACGCTCCGTCCTTGCCCGCGGGCGGACGGGGTGGAGGTCCCACCGCGCTGGCCCAGCCCTGGGCGCCGGGGCCGCTGGTAACCAGTCCTTATTGCCTGGTCACTGTCGAAGGAAAAGAAAAGAAAAGAAAAGAAAAGAAAAGAAAAGAAAAGAAAAGAAAAGAAAAGAAAAGAAAAGAAAAGAA
>JAWWEV010000001.1:98792361-98817149 GCA_035583235.1 Hafferia zeledoni
AGAAAAGAAAAGAAAAGAAAAGAAAAGAAAAGAAAAGAAAAGAAAAGAAAAGAAAAGAAAAGAAAAGAAAAGAGAAATCACTTTTTTGAAAGTCGTTTCTTACAGAGAAGCTCTATAGTGAGCAGTTGTCCCAAGGTGAAACCCATGCAGGCTCCTCTGAAGAGTTATTTAAAAATTAAAATCTACAAGTCATTAGTCCAAATACCTCTGGGTAATAGCTGCAAAAATTAAAATAGCGCCTTCAGCTGTAAAATGGCCACCATACAGTATATATCAGCCTAACATTCTTTCTGCGCCGTCAGTTCCAGGGCTGGGAGTGTGTGCCGCAGTATGTAGCACAGAGGTTACGTACCACATTCCTCTCTGTTCTTGCTGTATGGACTCCTCCCGTCGCAAGTATGTGTTTCTAGAAAGAGCAAGTGGATCATTCCTCACTGAAGCCTTTGGATTGAGCCTCCTGAACTTGAAATTTCAGAGCTGTATGAGCTGAAATAGGTAGACCTTAGGCCGTTTCAGGAGTTAATACTAGATCAGTTACTCCTACAAGTAGTAGTGTGTGGTTATCAAATCGTGTATCAAACAGACTGAAGAAGTCATCTTGACTGGAACAAGTTTTAGCATGAGTTAAGTGTTCATCAGGAAAGTCACCTAAAGTCTCATAAAAGATGGCAAGTTCTTCAACCTGTCTGGCTTGTACTAATTTTACATAGCTATAATTCATCTGTGGATGTTCTTATGGACACAACTGTGAAAAAAAGCATATTCCCCAGTGTTATTATTCTTACCGCACTATGTGCATACACCTTTCCTACACCCATGTATCTCAGAAATTCCGAATATAAGAAGGTCTGCTGCATCCAAACTAATAAATTGGTTGTTAAATTCCACCTTTATATTCTAGGTATAGTTTTACTATCTTACTGCAAAAAGCACAGATTAGTAGTTCTTGTCATGAGTATTGGTAACATACAAATATAATATAAAGCAAGAAAAATATTAGCTTAGATGTTACTTTTGCAGCTTACAGTGTCTCTTATCAGCTGACCAGAAATCTTCACTTGAGAAAAGCCAGTAGGCCAGATTCAGTCCTGCAAGAGTTAGCAAGTGGAGATGACAGTTCACACCTTTGAAGGTTTAAGAGAGTGCAGCTGCCAATAGATGAGGTCATCTACCACAACCTGGCACAGAAGTTGCCCTGCTGGTTGCTGGTTTAGCGTATTCTGCCTGCTATTTTATAAGAGACCTGGCTAAGCGAGAAAGACGATCTCAGCTATACCTCCTGAAGTCTCCTCATCTTTGCAGTTGGAATGATTACCATTCCTCTCGCAGTGAGCAGAGGCTGTAAGCAGTTCAGAAATGCTTTCCCCAATTCTGACTGATTTCTCACTGCTAGAGAACCAGTTACTTCAACTAATCCAGCATCTCTATATTTACAAAGGAAAAAGAAGAACTTATAGAACAACACAGAAATAAATGCACAATTCTATCAATATTGTGAGAAATAGTCATGAGCCCATTCAGGTCTCAGTATTACGTTCAGAACTTCCCAGTTTCTAGCTGACAAATAGGTTTTCTTAAGCCCTGACTAAAACTTCCTCAACTTTTAGCCTGGTGTCAGGAAAATAAAATTGCTTTGCTGATTCCTAGTGTTTACAGGTATGCTGAATGCATTGAACTTTTGCCATACTTTAGTAGATAATAAGAACTGTCTGAAAAAAAAGTATGTAGCTATCTGTAAATCAGATGTAAATCTAGAGAGACCAGGTGGTTCTGTAGATCTATCTCCTCTGTGTTAGTAGTAATGCATTTTATGTCATATATTATAAACTCCAGCTTTAAGCAAAGGGATACGAATCCTGTTTCCTTTGTTTTATAAAGTCTGGTAGCAAAGGACATAGAGCCCTTAATAATAAAAAAGTTAGTGGACGCACAGTTTACTCAATTGCTTTTATTTGAAAGTTGATGGCTACAGAAATATCAGTGTAGTATGTGAATTCCTTTTCGGTAAGGGCTGACTTGGTTAGCACACAAAAGACTGGCTGTTCACTTCCAGTAAAACTGTATTCACACAGGTCCTGTTCCATTACGTGGAGATTAAGAAACAGGCTCAGTAGCTCAAGAATTTAGTAGGTAACTAAAACCCACTATGGGCTAAATATACAACAGACCAAAAGAGAAGATATGCAAGTTGGTAAGTACACTCATTTTAAATATGTCAATAAATTGGCTACAGATAACAGAAAATTGGAAATAAATTACGTGTACATTTTAACCAACCTGTACAGATAATTGTAGTCTATAATCAGATAAATAGACATAGAGACACATTTTGGTTTTCCCACTTTTTTTTTGTCAATCAATTACATTAAATAATCTTTTCGTATTAGAAGTAGTTGAATTAGTACTAAAAAATTCTTGCGAGCACAGAGTATTGATTTTATGCTAAAAATATACAAATTATTTTCCTGCGTGTGCTTCAGTGGAGAGTCTGACAATGTACAAACGAGCTTTTTTGAAGACCAGCTTCGCGAAACTCGCGTCTGTTTTTTCACAGGAGACAGCGCCACATGCTGGCTTTGCCGGGTGAGAGCCACTGGGCGTTGTATCGGTTTATTTCTGGTTAATGAGTTGGGTTTAATCGATTTTGAATTAAGATAGTTTCATTTTAAGTAATTGCTTGTGACTCTAAAGGGAATTGCCAGCATTAGGTTCTAATTCCAGGTAAATAAATAAAGGAGATCATGTTAGAAATATTTATTGTTTTCACATAACCCCCTGTATTCTAGCTCACTGATTTAATTTATTGTATTAAATTATCCTAATGTGTCATTTATTATTCAATTCTCTTCAGCTTTAATTACTTTATATCAAAAATTATCATAACTCTGGGTACAAGATAATCCCCAAACCATCTCCAGGAACTCAGCATGCTGGGGTGCTTTTCTGAAGTGCCTGTGTACTAATGGAGGCAGCATGCAGAATAAACACGATGAGTCAGAGATTCTTGTGCAGCTGCAGGCTGTGATCTTGTCAGGATCACGGAGAGTGGTAAGATGACTCCCATGACTGGAGTCTTGCAATGGAAGAATATCTCTCTTTTAGGAAGGACTGTAGGAGAAAAATGAGGAGGGAGAGTTGCCCATTATGTGAGAGAGCAGCTGGAGTGCATGGAGCTTTGTCCGGGGATGGATGAGTAGGCAGCTGAGCACAGAAGGGTTAGGATTAAAGAGAGGACTGGTAAAGGTGACTTTATAGTGAGTGTCTGCTATAGGGCACCTGTCCAGGAAAAGTAAGTTGATGAGGCCCTCAACAGGCAGATGGAAACAGCCTCAAGTTCCCAGGCCCTGGTCCTGATGAGGGATTTCAATCACCTCAACATTATCTGTAGGGGCAACACAGCAGGGCATAAGCAATCCAGATTTCTGGAATACATAGTTGATAACTTCCTCCTCTGAGTGATAGAGGAGCCAAAAAGGAGAAGTGATGTGTTGGACTTCATACCAACACAAAGGGGATCTTTGATATGTGAAGGTCAAAGGCAGTCTTGGTGGCAGAGACCATGAGACAGTGGAGTTCAGAATCCTGAGGGCGAGGAGGAGGGGAAAAACAAGCTCACAACTCAGGACTTCAGGAGAGCAGACTCTGCCCCCTTGAAAGATCTGTTTGAAGTAATCTTATAGAATAAAGTCTTGGAGGGAAGAGGGATCCAAGCAATTCAGTTAATATTTAAGGGTCACCTCCTCCAAGCTCAACGGCAGTCTATTCCAATGAACAGAAAGTCAGGCAAAAATACCAGGAGGCCTGCATGGATGTACAAGATGCTCCTAGCACTACTCAGACAGAGTAGAAGCATAGAGATTGTGGAAGAAAGAACCAGTAACCAGGAGGAATACAGAAACATTGTCTGAGCATCCACAGATGAAGCTAAAGCCTAAATGGAATTGAATATGACCAAAGACTTCAAGGACAACAAGAGGGACTTCTATAAGCACATGGGAGACAAAAGGAAGACTAAGTGAAATGTGGGCCCATTGCTCAACAAGACGGGGAACTTGGTTAAATCAGACATGGAAAAGGCTGAGGTACTGAATGCTGCCTTTGCATCAGACTGCACTAGCATGACCAACCTTCAGGAATGCCAAGGGGAAAGGTTGAAGAAAGAATGATGGAGTCCTGTGGGACAAGAATTAGATCACTGAACATGTAAGTAAACTGAACATGAATAAGCCCATGGGCTCTCATGGAATGCACCCATGAGTGCTGATAGAGCTGGTAGATGTCATTGTGAGGCCACTTCTGATAATCTTTGATCAGTCGTGGTCATTGGAAGAAATGCTCAAAAACGAGGAAAGCAAATGTGACTCCTATCTTCAGAAGGGGAAAGGAAAACCCAGGGAATTGCAGGCCAGGTAGCTTCACTTCAATCCCTGGGAAGGTGATGGAGCAGCTCCTCCAGAAATAAATTTTCAGGCACATTTCCTTAATCCTTAACAGCTTCTTTAGAGTCTGGGTGGGTGAGGCAAGGTGTACCCTCAACAAGTTCACTGATGGCACAAAAGAGGGAGGAGTGGCTGATACACCAGTAGGTTGTGCTGCCATCCAGAGGACCTTGACAAGAAGGCTGTCAGGAACCTTATGAAGTTCAGCAAGGGGAAGTAAAAAGTCCTGCACCTGAGGAGGAACATCTCCATGCACAAATACAAATTCTAGAGGCCCACCCATCTGGAAAGATCTTGGCAGAAAAGGTCCTGGGGGTCCTGGCGGACACTGAGTTGAATATGAGCCAGCATTATGCCCTGACAGAAAAGAAGGTGAAAGATATCCTGATCTGCATAGGGCAAAGTATGGTCACCAGATGGGGCACATGTAAATACATAACATAAGGGTGCAAAGAAGGTAGAGATAGACTATTTTCAGTGGTGCCCAGTGACAGGACCAGCAGCAATGGACACAAACTGAAACACAGGATGTTCCCTGGAACGTCAGGAAACACTTCTTTTCCTGTGAGGGTGACCAAGACTTAGTGCATGTTGCCCAGAGATGTTGTGGAGTCTCTATCCTTGGAGATACTTGAAAACTGAACCTGCTCCTGGGCAACTAGCTGTAAGTGTCCCCTCTTAGCAGAGGAGTTGATCAGATGACTTTCAGATGACCTTGCAACCTAACCATTCTGGGATTTGAGCAATATGATAATTTGAACAAACAAATGTATTTTTGATTGCATTTCCCAAATGAAAAAGAAAGCTAAATAGAAATGTTTTCCATAAGTGTTTACCTTGCAAACTAATTGCTTGACATAGTCTTCATTGAAATTTTCAGGTACTTTTTTCAGAAGCACTTATTTAATGCAGAAGCGCAACTATGTTTGAACTATATGGGCTTTTTGAGTAGAAGTGGTCTATTTGTTTTGTTAATAAATTCATGGCCAGGGTTTAAAGAGAGTATTACATGTCCCACCTACGCTGCATGTTTAGTTCACTAGTATTCAGGACATACATGAGGAAGGCAATGGATATGTAAGATATACAATAATTTAGATGTAATATTAGATATATGTTTAAACTGTATTAACTGTACTTATAAACTTAATGAAGGCTTGGAAGATGGCCAGCTCACATGTGATTTCTTGACTGTGATTTCTTGCTAGCAGTAGTTCACCAAAGAAACTTTAATAAGTAGAACTCTGCTAGATACCAGTCTTTCTTCTTCTGTCTGAGCTTTGAAGCCAGCCTGTGTCTCCTGTACTTTTCTGCTGCTCAAGGGAAAATGGAAAATTACCATAGAGAATTAAGTGATTTTGAAAGATGCTTCTTAAAAACCGTTTCTTTCTGAAAGTAAAACAATGGAAGCCAGAACTGACATTGAAACAATTAATTTGTGCCAGAAATAATGCCATCTGAGGACAAACCCTCATGCCTGTGAATGGGAGGATGAGATATACTTTCTTATGGCTTTGAACATTTCTTCAGGGATCAAATGCAACTCCATTCATTTGGTAAGGGCAGCATAGTAACCTCTTTTTTTCCCATGGACTCTTATAGGTAGCCTATATCATTAATTCCTCATGTGATCCCTGAAATTAATGACCTTCTCACACTCCTTTTGAGAAAGAGAATTTTACATAGTCTTAAGTCAAGCCTATAAGTAAAATCCAGAAATCTATCTCTGTGTCTCGTAAAGAGGATATTCTTCATTGGTAGGTATAGAATTGCAGTCTTTATAATCCTACTTTCTCCTAGGAGCAATTCAATAGAAATTTTCTGCATCACCATTTCCTCTTGAACAAGAGAAATCAGTAGTAGGTGGTAAGAATATTACTAGGTCAGTTAGCAGTCACAGTGGAAGGCACAATGAAGTAATGGTTCATTGTTCCAAAATTCTCATCATTTTTATGTTAAAAAAAATAAAAAAGAGAGACAATAAATACTTATTCTAAAATATTTGAGGAAATGCAGGAAACCAATTAGGTCGTTTTGAACTGTGTGGTAGTTCTCATACTGTGTGTCTGAGAAGCACAAGAGCAGTGAGTTCTGAGGAGGGGTTTGAAGCAAAATAGTGGAATAGTTTTAGTAAGATTCACTGGGAACTCTTGCCAGACATAAGAAACATAAAGAAAACATGAAGGTTCTTATTTTAAAAGGTATGAAATGAAGAATAGCTACTGACATCATCAATTGCCTGTAAGAAGGATTGAGTTTTTCAGTGTTGAAGTAGAACTGAATGTTCTGTATCTTAATGCAGTACAGAAGAGAAGCAAATTCAGAAACACAAAAAGGGACAAGATGACTTAAGCAGAAGGCTTGGAAAGCACCTTTGCTTTGTTGTTGATGGGTGAATATTTGCAATTATGTCAAGAGTAGAGAAAAGACGTCACAATGTTTAGAATGGAAAATAATAAGAGTTTAGCTACATGAATGGATAGAAAAGACTGAATATTAGGGACATTATGCCAAAGAATACAAATTTAGACAAACTTTACTTTTCAAGATCTGGGAATCAAAGCCTTAGAATCAAAGATGGTGCCCAAGTGATACTCCCGAAACAGATTTTTTCCACAATATTAAAAAAAATGACAAAAAAATTAGAAATATGTTGAACTTGAGACAATAACAAGGAAAGGTCAGAAGCAGAAAATGCTATTCATTGAATGAACATACTTCATCTCAGGGACTCTCATCTTCTTCAGGGTCACACAGAACAGGGCAAAGCCAAAGCCTCACTTGCCCCAAATATGCATGTTCAACTAGTTTGGAAAAATAAGTTTTCCTGTAAAAATGTATCTTACTGGCATGTTCCAATCTGCTTCTTGTCAATTCAGGCATTTGATATAATTTCTTATTTCAAACAGATCATAATTCTTTGTCTTGCATTTTGTATATTCCTTACTTCTCTTCTGATTTAATTAGAGCATGTTTTTAAACAAGCACCTCTTTTTATATTAGGAGAGAAAACAATGTAGAAATCAACACATATTTGGAGTAATGAGTTTTTTTCTAGTTGTTTTCCTTTAAAAATATATACCTTATTTCTAGTCTGACTGCAGTGTTTATTAATGTTTAGCCATTGAACTTATTTCCACCTTTGGGACAGATCAAGACTTCCATTCATGTTGGAATCCACCTGAAGGTGGGTCAAGATCTGTCTGAAGCTAAATCTGGGATATTAGGAGAGGTTACTTGCAGACCATGATTAACTCCTTTTATAAATTAACCCGATCGAAATTTCTTTGTGAAGTTTTGCCGTATTGCAGATTCTGTAAACCTGTTTTTTTTTCAGAGACTCCAACCTTGGGTTGTACACCTAAGGATTGCACATGCTATTCTAGTAATGGTGTCAATATACAGATGAAATATGATATCTGTAGTCTGTCTTATTTGTCTTCACTTATATAATTAAGAACTACTTTAGTCTTAGTCATGGTGTTATGCTGGGAGCTCTTGTTCAATTGGTTACACAGCAAACCCTAAAGGCTTTCATAGACACAGACTTTCCAAGAAACATTTGTGTCTTGTGAGTGTGACCTACTTTCTGTGTTCCTGGATGCACAATCTTGCATATGGCATCATTAAAATGCATGATGTTTAGAAATGAATTCAGATTACTGAGTGATTCAGAATTCTCTATATATTATTTATCACTTGACTCAATAATCATGTCATATGGAAACTTTGTAAGAATTGATTTCATTATTTGTTTCTAATCACCAATACATAAACTAAATAACACTGAGGCCAGAATAACAGCACTGAACTCATATTTTGTTTATGATTTTCCATTTACAATTAGTTTTGAGATGGTAGAATTACAAAGATTTTTTTTTCCCTCCTAGGTAATGCAAATGTTTTACATTGATTGTTGCCGAATGTCAAATTTCAGTTAGAAAGTCTCATAATAAAGCCAAGTGTCATGCTTTTGACATTGTCTTTGCCAATCAGATTTCTAATCACCTCAAACACAATCTCAGATTTGCTTTGTATATGTGTATGAAAATTTTTTCCCATCCAATTATTAATTTAATTTACTAACATTCTTGCCATTGTTGCTTTTGCCAAGTAGAGGCAGACCTGTCAAGGTGAAAACCCCCTTGAACTCGGCTTTACAAACATTTAGTGGATGTGTGCAGAGTCTGAACAACTGTAATAATTCTTTTTAATTAGCCTCAGTCTTAAGCAACCATCCAGCCTGGTACACAACATTTATCAGTTCTTCTCAAATCACATCATAATTTTGATATAATTCACCCTTTAAGATTTATTTGCAAATTACGTAAGAAAACATCATTCTGCATGACAGAACTACAACATAATTAATTGATCCTTTTTAAATATGTCTAACAAATAATTATGAAGTCTTTATATTCCTGTTTGCAATAACACTTTTTGTACACCAAATAGTTAAAGGTAAGGCATGATGTATAAAAAGATTCTGTGTTGCCTTGAATTAAGCTGAAACGTTTTGATATGCTTGAGAGGTTGTTGTTTGTGCACTGTGCCCTTCAACCTAAAATAACACCAAAAGTGATAGAATGAAAAATGACAACAATTAAGTAGAAGCTGATCCTTCAAATTTGGGGGTTTTTGTGGATTTTCATGCACTGTGTTGCAAATGCTAAGATTTAAAATACAGAATAATTCAGACGTCTATTGTTCACATTTTCCTCTTCAAGGTTAATTAATTTTGAAATTAATAGAAGGAAAATCCATAGCAATATATTTGCCTTTATCCCCAATCTTTTTTTAATTGCACTAAAATATTGAAATACGTAACTGCTTTTGCATGTGCAGACAGACACGTGGAAATTCATGAGTAGTAAATGACCCCAGCAAAGTTGCTTTGTTTGCCTCTTCTCACTTGGTAATAAATTTCAGAGTGGTGGTGTTCCCTGTGCCGCTCAGAAGAGCAGAGTCCGGTGAGAGTTATTTTACTCTCTGCAATACCAAAGCTTAGGAGGATGTGACCAAACACAAAATGGGGATATTGCTACTAATATCTACCTTCCAATGTCTTCAGATATGATGTCTTTATAAGAAAATACTCCAGTGATCTGTGCCAGTTTCATCAGTCCTCTGCATGTGTTGGTGGTGACAGGGATTCTTCCTTTTCAGGTACAATGCTTGTATTTTTTGTGATTCCATGCAGAGTGCTACCCACTCTGACCTTGCCCATTCAAACAGCTTTTTACCTTCTTGTCTAGGCACCCAGGCCATGATGGTCTAATTTGGCTAAAAGAAATAATTAACTATGGCTTAGCTAGATACGTGAAATGAACCTGTCAAAATGTCAAAAATCTGTCCCCTACACTACTAAGCAGAATTCCTTCTGATTACCTCCAAGGTAATGTTGAACTGTGCGTCTTAAGCAACCCAATTGATTTGTCTGATTTGTCTTCACAAAAGTCACTGAGCAGATGAAGTTTGGCAGCTTGTCCACTGTATGTGCTTATGATACTGAGTACTCAACAGGCCTTCACTAGTAAGAACTAGTTGTTATAGGGACTGCACGTTTTCTCTCGGCTACGGAAAAAACTTCACATTTTTTTCACAAAAGCTCTGAAAATTTAGTTCAGGGTTTGAAGTAGTCAAAGCTTAATAGTGAAAGAGTGATACAGTGTAGTGGCTCTCCCACAATATGCATTACAATGTACTCAACATTTTTTGCACAGTTGATGCCGCTACATACACAAATTAAATAGGGAGCACAAATAGTTATTTTCTATTATGCCAGCTGAATCAATCAGAATGGTTTCTGCAAAATGTATGTCATTGAAAATATGACTTTAATATAGAATGCTTTTTTTTTTAATTTTAACTAAAATTCTCTCAGATTAAGAATGCTTTGCAAAGAAAGCATGAAGGAATTTTATACCTACATTGAAAAATCTCCTGTTTGTGTTTGTAATGAGGTCTTTCGACCCAGGGGCGAGGGAGGGGAGGCAGAATGAACCAGGGTTCCAAAAGTGCCAAAATCAGTAATTGTATTGATTTTAAGAATAATAAAATATTTAATTATTTTTTTCTCTACTGTCACATGCCAGTAGTAGTGCTGTAGGTGAATATGCTGCTGCTGATATGCAATGAATTAACTAGTAACTATAAAAATAACTTTTCAAATCTACCAAATTAACAACAAATAATTATTACTACAGTGGGGGGGGGGTGTTAGCCAAGCAGAAATCACCTCAGAGTGATATGTTTTTCCCATTTCAGTTTGTAGGAGACTTTAAAATTAAAGTTTAGTTTTAGTACCAAATCATAATGAGACCCTTTTTTGAAGTGCCGCATTTTTTATTTGAATTAGAATGCCAAGAATTTAAAATGTCTGTCCTCAGTCTTATCAAAAGCTTTTTAATAGTTTTAATATCTAGAAAAAGGGTTTATGTCTCTGATTTCTTGGTAATCTGGAGCAAGATATGGATCCTCAAAAATCAGTGCTTTATGAACTGCTCTTTAAAGTTTTCTAATTTACTTGAGAGGTTGGACTGATACTACACTTGTCTTCGTGTTGAGCTGCTCTTTGTACACCTTTTCCCATTTGTATCAGGTCCATTCAGCCTAGCTGAAAATATCCTTCTCCACTGCTGCTACTGTACAAAAATAAATAACAACTTTAATGTTTGTTACTGCAATGAAAAATTTCTGTATTGTTTTATATCATGGTCTTGAGAGGAAATACCATTTTTTCTTGACCTCCTCAAGTTATTTGTAGTTTTCACACTTGTATAATGCTCAGCCTTGTTTAACAATGTCTGTCTGATCATCTGTATTGCCATGAAGACTTTAAAAACATAAAGACAACATGTTTGTCAAATCTTTTATCCCTATTAAAATTCTGTGGTTGTCATGGTAACTGTGGAAAAGAAAGAAAAAAAAGGAAAAGTAGATTGTGGTTTTCTTAAAAGGTAGTGTTTCATGGCCATTAGAAATAAAACTACGAAAAAACGCGTTAGTTTCTCCATTACTCTGTAAGGCAGCATACAAAGAATTGTACTTTATTTTTACAAATTAAAAAAAAAATCGTGTTTTATGTTTATTAGAAATGACATCAAATCTTCTTTTTCATTTCATTCCTCATAGCTGAGGGCATTCCTGACAAAATAACAAAACTCAATTCTACCTGTGCTTTTTAACAGCAATAAACCCTTTCATGAACATGATAGTTTTTGAGAGTTCTTTAATTATGTTTTCCCACCTTTTTTACCACCTCATCATCACAAAGGCGATATTGTTCACCCTGTTAAAACAAAGTTTCATGGCTTTGAGTAAGCAAAGTCCCTTCCTAGTGACAAATGACATTGTATTAAAGTGGTGCATAACACTTTAGGAGACTTAAACCATTTTGAAAGCCCATGAAATATTTTTTTTCTGAGAATTGAAGAAATTACAACAAATTTTCTAATTCACCTAGTTATTTTTAAATAACCTAGTCAATGTGAAAGTGATTGGCAGGATCAGGTTATAAGAGAAAAAGTTTACTTACCTTCTTCCATCTGAGGAAAACTTTTTATTTTGAAGTATTCAGATTGGAGCAGTATATTTATTTTGATTCAGACATACAATTTGTTTCTAAGTTGCCTATGTCTTTTTGTAAACAGACAGATGAAAAATGGGTACAATTGCTAAATAATGGTACTGTTTTGTCACCATTGAATAAAGGCTTCAAGAGTCAGAGTGTTTGAAATATACTTTCATTTTGACATAAAAGAAACTGTAAGGAAACTGTCCTAAATACGTAGAAACCTGAGCTGTAATGGTCTGTATGGTCCTTAGTTGCCATGAGAAACATCTACCAACGTAGCCAAAACTGTTTATGAGGCTAGAGTTGTGAATGAGTCACATGTCTACTTTAACAAATATTGGAAAGGTGTTTCCATGCCAATTTGCTGCACCAAACCAGAGATATTTAATTAGTTCTTTGCATGTTGCTCCTTGCAGAACTCAGGAGGATTCTGTCCTGATGTGACAAAGATATACACTGCTGTGACTGAATCTGAGAAGTGAAGCAGTCACTTGGAATACAGTATTTCTGCCATTCTGGTGATATATTTGTGTAAAGATATGACTGAAGGATTCAGCTCTTTCAGAACTGGAGTATATGTATTTCTGATTCAAGACAACAGCTTCCTCTTCATGCTTTTTGTGCACCACCTGAGAGACAAATCCTGTGGAAAATGTAAGTGACATTTGATTGCATAACTAAATACTTTAACATGATGTACATGAGAAATGGGGATATTAATTTTCAGGATAATTTCAATTTTTGCATTGTAATTCCTGTTTTGGGATGCTGAAACTTATGATTTTAATATAATTTGATTTAGATGGAGCTTTATGGCATAATATATATTAATATCAAAAATTCCTTTGCTCAGTTGTTGTCCTGAATCCTTCAGTCATATCTTTACACAAATACTTTTAAATAGAAGTTATAAGACATGAATGTAATATGAATTACATGACAGAATACGAGTCACATTATAAAAGAACCTTCTGCAGAAAACCTTGAATCTAATGATCCCCATCTGATCTGGTTTAAATGAAACAGTAGGATAAACAAAAGCATGTCTGTACTAAGGATTTTGATTTTTAAAGGTCAAACTTTAAGTAATTGTGAGAACCAATTAGAGACAATGACTGGATTGAGAGTTTAAGAAGTTTAAAATAGAAAAGCCATGCACATTAATTCAAAAGAGCAAACTGTATCTGGAATTTGCAGGCTAAGCAAAGAAGAAAAGGTTGGACACGACATTCCAGTACTCTTAAAGTAGACTACCTTCAGAACTGTAGTGGATATAAAAAGAGGAATTTGTAAAGAAAAAAAGAAGAATTGTTTTTATTTGGTGATAGAGTAGCAGTAAAGAAAAAGCCTTGTGAAAGATATTTAATACATTAAACAGAATATTTATCCAGAAGTACAAAAATAAAAGGCAAAGTAAATCCCATGATAGAAAGCAGAGGTATTAATGAAATGCAAGATTTTGTTAGTGTAGCTCTAGAATAACATGCCTGTTGTGTTTCAATTTTCAGTACCACTAATGATTCAGAACACCAGCTGCTGAGTCCCAGTTTTCCTGCAAACCAGCCATGTGGCCATGAGTTTCGTACTGCAGGGCCTCCTCTTGCCACATAATCTGGCATGTATAAAACATAATAGAGTTAAGAATCCCTGTGCAGAAAACTCATTGAAAAATCCTATAGTAATCTGCAAATCTGTTTAAAATCTCTGCATCATGGGAAGAATCTGTAGAAATGAAAGAAAAACTTTAATTTCAATTGTTTCATGTGCTGCAATGTTTACATTCTTTGATATATGCTTTTGAATCGGTATTGATTTCTACTGGCTTACACATACCATAGTATTTATCAAGAAGAAGTGGATTTAAGAAAAGTATAGATATTTTACAATTCCATTTTACTGTATTTTAGAAAAAGTTTGCAAATTAAATTAGTTGGATTTTAGATGAGATGACTGAAAACAGGTCTGTTCAAGAAAAACTAGTATTCTATATATTTATTCTTAAATTATCATTTTGATGGAAAACAATATTCTGGCTTAAATTTGTTTTTCTGTACATGGCAGAGCAAGTTTCCTCCTCTGTGGAGGACTTCTCCATGGAGTTTACCAGGTGAATATGGTTTGACTTAGTTTACTGAGACTACATACAAGATTCACATATGTTGTATTAGATGAAAAATTAGGGCTGAAATCATTGTGTAATTCATTTAAAGGCCACATCACAGAGATGCCATCTGTACTTCACTAATGCCTTGTTCCAGCTAGAGGCCAGATTTGTCCCCAGAACTACTAACAAGAGGAAACTTAATTAAGTTTTCCTTGGTCCTCTGTCTTTAGTTTTGCTGAAAAGGTGAAATAGTATTTACATATAGCCTTCAACTTTTCTCGCTAATATTATTGGGTAAGATCTTGTATTCTGGACAAAATATTGCTACTAATGGTTGTATTGTTTCACATATATCAACTTTAAGAGAAATATCCTGTGCATTGTAGCCACTTCTTGTCATTGCCAGCATTATCGCTGATCTGATGGTTCCTGTGCTAAATAGTTTAAAACTATCTACATCATCTCTAAATTTTTAACAATGTTAGTGATACTAACATTTTACAGATTATTCAGAAGCATTCAATAATATTTCAGATCTGTACTTCTTTACACCTTATAGGGTCTTTTCACCTTGACAAAGGTACATAAACATTAGACAATCAGAATTACCAGGGGAATTATGCCTGATGCTCTTTGAAGTCTCTGTGTATTGAGAAGCAGAGTATATAATCCCAGCTAAGATTTATTCCCAATATAAGATAATGAATTTAATATATGAGCTGACTCTGTGCAGACATAGTTTTGGAGAATACCATGGGACCTGGAAAGGAAGCTAGGGCTTTAATGTGTGTCAGAAAGTACTTCTGTGTGTCCTACAGATTCTTTGTTGCATGTTTTTTCTACACTGTGGAAAAGTTATGTTTTCTACTCTCTAATTTCCTTCCTCCTTTCCCTGCCAAGCTCCATTTCAAGAACTAAATATACATTTCAAACATTAGCTTCTGGAGCTTCAATGAACCTAGAAGGAAATTTTTCTTTTGTTGCTATTCTGGTCAAATGAGACCAGGATTTTACCTCAAATATTTGTGACAAAACTGCAGAAATCAAGACCTATTCAATTTGGTAAAAAGCTAGAACCTAAAAAACTTTCTTAGAGGGTATTTATCTTGAGTATCTTCTCTGGTCAGACTGGTACCACTTGCCTCATAGCTGAAAATAAACTATGATTTTCCCCTTATGGATAAGCTTGGCAATTCTCCTTGATAAAAGAATACTTAAAGCACCGGGCATTTATCAACTCTAGTATTCCATACTTCTGTTTTCCTTTTGCTGGACATTCTGAAGAAAACAGTTGGATTCATCCTTGGATGAAACTGATGAAAATTAAGAAATGCTTTTATATATGATGTAAGTATGAATATAAGTGTGTGTATATATGCATTTTAGCCGTAGAAGATAATTTATTCATTTCCAAATCAGAAAAAAATAAATTTTTGAGCATATGGATGCTTGTAAGATTATGCTCATTCTGAAGATCTATTTTTTTACAAATTTGCAATCTTTGTGCCACCAGACAATTTTCTTTTACATAATCCTCAAGTGTTTTGCATCATCCTAATTAGAAAGACTTCTCATGCTTTCTCACACACAGCAATTTTTTTTTTTCATTTAATAATCTAGCTAAAGAAATTAGTATCTATTTGGAGGAATAAAGTCAAGAGCAGCAACAGTGACAGACTTTTGATGATGCTTGCCTTAGAAACACAAGCTTTGCAAAAAATTAATTTTTACCATTAAAAAAAAAAAAAAAGGAAAAAGGAAAATCCAGTGAAACAAGTAGAGACGTCACAAACATAGATTCAGGCTTCTCTTCATTTGAATTTTGTGGTGTAACCTTGGGCAATTCTCATCACTGTCCTGTTCTTCATTTCCACATCTTCAGAAAGAAGTCAACAGTTCTCCTTATTCCACAGAAGTTATGTGAAGGAAAGTATATGAAAGACTATGAAGTGATCATATACAATGTGAAAATCTCTCCAAGGAAGAGTGATATTCATTTACTTATCTTTTTAATACATATGTCCATTTTTCAACTGTTTACTTCTCATTTCTAGTTTTCTTCATAGTTTTTAAAGGAGTACGTCTAGCACAAAAGTCATCCTGTTCTTAAGGCAACATTGAATAGAATTCAGCTGAACAATGTTCCTGTTCCTCTCCACTGACTCCAAAGGAAGTCTCAGGTGTAGATGTGAAAATGTTTGTAACAGCAGATATTTCATGAGATTACTCAGTGAAAGAAGTCCACATTTTTTATAGTAACTGTCCAGTGAAAGTGTGGACTGTTACTCAGGCAAAGTGTACTCTTCTAAGTATCAGTTAAGTGCCCAGTGCTAAAGTGTTGACTCTAAAAAGTCGTATACTGCAGACATATAGACACTTAAATTAATGTCTTTCAGTGTCTTGCTCTGCTCATAATAGTGAAGGAGACAATGTGGCTTTCTGTGCATGCCTTCTTGAAAATTCAAACCCAACTGTTACCTGTAGTCTTGAGAAAATCTATTTATTTTTTGATCAGAAAAAAAAAGTGGTGGATGACATTTTCAGACAGGAGCTCTACTCCTTTTATGCCTACCTCCTTACTTTCAGAAAAACTCTCTCTGCAACTGTCTTTTTAATGGAGTACTTTTCTGCTATAAATACCTACTGAAGTCATGAGTGTACTTGTAGACTAAATCACTGCCTATCACAGAATGAGAAAAACAGTCTGAAAGAGACCTCAGGAGGTCATCTACTCTCTACTTTTGCCCTCAGGCAAATTCAACTGTACCTGTCAACTCTGATAGATGTTTACCTAATCTGTCCTTAGAGATTTCCAGTGACTGAAACTCTAAAAGCTCTTCAGGCAATCTGTTTGAGTGTGTCATGATCTGTGTCATTAGAAGTTTTACTTAATATCTATCTTAAATCTGCCAAGCTATAATTCAAACCCTTTAATTCAGGTTCCATCCTCTCTAGTGTGAAGAACTGATTATTTCTTTATTCTGGTAGCGTTTTACATTTTTGCAGATTATAACAATGCAATCCACTTTTATCTGTTTTTTTTCTGAAGCATTAATAGTAGTATACTTTTTCAGTTCCTCCTCCTGAGGGTTTTTGGGTTTGGTTTGGGGTTTCTTTCTTTTTTTTAAGGTACATTTGTACATGTTTTAAATAGGAGATGTATGGACATCCTTCCAGTGTTAGTGTATATTGGGTGTAGGTCACAAGGTCTTGGTAGCGGGACAGGAGCTACAGGGGCTCTGTGAGAAGAGACCAGGGGCTGCCCCATACTGGACACAGCTGTTTCCAGATGGCTCTGTAGCAGACTAACCAGAAGACAGCATTGGACCCATTAGCCAAGCCGGTAGTGCCTCTGGGAAAGCATATTTAATGAAGAGCAATACACTGCACAGCAGTGAGGGGTGAGGGGGAAAAAAAAAAAAAAAAAAACAACAGAAGAAATAGTCCTGGAAACAACAAGGTCAGAGAAGAAGAGGAAACAGGTACTCCAGGTACTGGAGCAGATTCTCCTGTAGCCTGTGTAATCATGCTGGAGTATATACTCATGCTGCAGCCCAGGGAGTACACAGTGTTGGAGCAGGTTTATCCTGAAGGATGACAGCCCATGGAGAGGACCCATTCTGGAACAAGGGAGAAGTATGAAGAGGATGAAGCAGTAGAGAGAAACTGTTACAGACTGATCACAATCCTCCATTCACCTTCTTCTATGCACAACTTAATGAGGGAGGAGGTCAAGGGAATGAGGGAGCAGCATTGAGTCTGGGGAAAAGGGTGATTGGGAGGAAAGTGTTTTAGTCTTTGTATCTCACCATCCAGTTAAACTTTTATTTCTCAAAGAATTAAATTAAATTTCCTCAAGCTGAGTTTGTTTTGCTTGTGATACTAATTGGAAAGTGATGTCCTTGTCTTTTTCTCCACCCACAAGTGTTTTTTAGCTTATTTACTCCCTTATTCCTATTAAGGAATGGAAGTGAGAGAGCAGCTGCGTGAGTGTCTGGCAGCTATCCAAGGTCAACTCACCACATTCCCACAACAGGATAGTCTTTTATATTAAACAATTTTATTGCTTTTAAAATACATTTTCCATGTTTAATGTAAATAATTAAAGTCAATTCACAAGTCCTTTCCTATCATATTATCTGAACTCCATATTTAAAAAGAAAAATACAAAATAGCATTCATCTACTAGACTTTCCTATGCAGAACTCAAAAATGTAAACCAACCATCTACAACTCTAAAACTTCAGATCTCCAACAATTTCACCTACAATAAGCCAACCAAAAGTGCTACTTACTTTACTTGAAAAAACAGTCATTACTAAAAACTAGATTAAAAATCCAGCCCACTCTCCTTATGTTTCCATTTCTGGTTAATTATCTTAATTCAGAAGTGTCAATTAACCAAGATGTCATTTCATCCAGCCATTTAGGAAGAAAATAAAAATGTTCAGAACAGCAGGTGTTTTATATTTTGACTTTATTACTTTAATTATTTTAGGAAGAAATTACAAAATTTTAAAGCCAGAAAGAAAATTGTTTATAATGATAATGGTACTGTATTTTAAAAATAAAACAAAACAAAAAAAACCAAAACCATAAAAAATAGTCAGCCTTCATTCACATCTTTCAACATAACTTTAGAGCCTAAAATTATGCTTAAAAGTTGAAGTTCATTTTAAGCATTTTATCTCAGAAATATAATGAGATTCCATAAAACAAATAGGGAATTGGGCTACAAATAGGGAACTTGCTGCATAATTCATCCTTCATAGTTAGTATGGTTGGATTTTGTGAATTAATATGTACATTCATGAGTTCCTGGCTCTACTTACTGCAGTGTGATAATATTCAGAAAGGTGATTTATATTGGAAAAAAAAAGTTGCAATACAATTTCATTGTTGTAAGCTCTTTATGACAAAATGCTTAATATGAAGAACTAGGAAGTGCAACTTTTAAGGGTTTATTAATTAAAGTAAAATTATAGCACAACAGGCAATGGAATAAGCCATTTTCTTGAGAAACAGATGATGGGCAAGATCTGTGACATGAGATCTCAATCTCATCGTCAAAGTATTGAAAGATATTCCAAAAACTCACATAAGGGCCAGGATCCTCTGTTAGTTTTCTGATGGTTATAAAAGCACCACTTCACAGAACCATTGAATGGTTTGTTTGGATGGGACCTTTAAAAGTCACCTAGTCTGACTGTCTGCCGTGAACACCTTCCACTAGACCAGATTGTTCAAAGCTGCATTGACTCAGGTCTTAAATGCTTCCAATGCTGGGGCATCGTTAGCTTCTCTGCAAAACTCAACCCAGTTTCTCACCACCATTTATTTTTCCTTGTGTCCAATCTAAACCTACACTGTTTCAGTTTAAAACTGTTGTCCCATGCCATGTCTCCACAGATCTTCACTGATCTTGGTGTCTGCAGGGCTGTTTCTCTCACATGTTCTTACTTCTACCTCTTGGCTGCTGTTGAAGAGCAGGTTTTTTAATCTTATTAAATATGTTCCCCAGATATGCTTCCACCATCACTGATGGACTTGGCTTTGGGCAGCAGCAGGATCCTCGTGGAGCTGGCGGGCATTGGCTCTGTCAGACATGGGTGAAGTGTCTGGCATCTTCTCATAGAAGTCACCCCTGCATCCCCATGCTACCAAAACCTTGCCAAGCAAAACCAATACACAACTAATGTCCAATTTTTCGTCCAACAATATCCCCAAGTGCTTCTTTGCAGGGATGCTATCATCACCCAGTCTGTGTTGGTGATTGCCCTGATCCTTGTTGAGCTTTGTGGGGTTCACACAGGCCCACCTCTCCAGCCTGTCAAAGTCCTGCTGGATGGTAACCCTTCCCTCCAACATACCAACTGCACAACTCAGCTTGGTGTCATACATCACTTGACAGAATATTTGGTCTAGAATGACAGAATCAGAATGGCTAAGGTTGGAAGGGACCACTGTGGGTCCTCTGGTACAACCTCTCTGCACAAGCAGGGTCAACCCAGAGCCCATTGCACAGGATGGTGTCCAGATGGTTCCTGAGTATCTCCAGTAGACGAGACTCCACAACCCCTCTGGACAACCTGTTCCAGTGCATAGTCAGTGCACAGAAAAGAAGTTCTTCCTCATGTTCAGGTGGAACTTCCTGTGCATCAGTTTCTGCCCATTCCTTCTTGTTCTATTGCTCAGCACAACCAGCAAGGGCCTGGCTCCATCCTCTTGACACCCTCCCTTCAGATATTTATATACGTTGATGAGTTTCCCTCTCAGTTGTCTCTCTGAGGCTGAACAGGCCCACCTATCTCAGCCTTTCCTCATAGCAGAGATAATCCTGATCCCTAATAATCTTTGTTGCCCTCTACTGGACCCACCAGGAGCTACATGTTTCTGTTGTCCTGAGGAGCCCAGAACTGGACACAGCACTCCAGATGTGGCCTCGCTAGGGCTGAATAGAGGGGCAGGATCACCTCCCTCAGACTGCTGGCAATGGTCTTCCTAATTCACCCCAGGACACTATTTGTCATCTTGGCCACAAGGACACACTGCTGGCTTATGAACAGCTCGTTGTCCACCAGGACCCCCAGGTCCTTCTCCACAGAGCTGCTTTCCAGCAGGTCTCTCCCAGCTTGTGCTGGTGCAGGGGTTTATTCTTCTTCAGGTGCAGGACCCTGTATTTGCCTTTGCCTTGGCTGAACCTGCTATACCCTGGGGTTTTTTAGCTTAGACTGCAGGTGCAGTCTGAAAAGCTCTGCATACTGAAGTGAAGGTTTAGGCTTGCAAACGGGTGCATTTAAGGTTTTTATGTTGATTTCAAGGCCTTTTTTGATTTGCTGCAATACTATGTAACATTTGCCTGACAGAAAAAGAGTATTGAAGAGCATGATATTAAAGTGTGCTGAGTGTTAAATTATATAACAAATAATAGTGAAATTCTTAATGAAAGCTTCATGGTGGGATTTTTTGTTTTTGTCACAGAACAAAAAGCTTTGCTTTTTTGGTATCATTCCAAGTAATCAAAATGTTCTCTGGGAGAACTCATTCTGCAACAAATTATGTCTTAATCCTGTATTACTTTAGAAAGCTATGTTTTACCTCAAGCATCTATGTCATGGTTCTCTGCTATGTTCTGATCTAACAGCACTGTCACAGGCTTCACTGAGACTCCACTAACTTCACCCTATTTCAAGCCTATAAAGAAAATTTAGACCAGATCCTATAAATTCAAGTGTTGTATAAATAATAATGGTTGTATGATGGCTACTCTTGCAATTCTTTCGGTACAGTGTAATTTAGTAATATGATCTCAGCCAGGGATAATGGTTTTATGCAGTTAGACTCCCAGCCTGGGAGTCAGTAACCTCATGCTCTGTTCCCAGCTATGCTTCAGATTTACTGTGCAACCGTAATTAGATCTGATGTTCTGTCTGTGCTTTGGATTGCTGTTTGCACAAGGACAATAATGACTCTTTACCCTAGGCAGCCCTTATGATAAATATGTGAAAAAATATTAATCTGTTGATTACTTCCCTTACTTATTACCTAAAGTGTCAATGATAGTATTGCTAATGCAACCATTGATTATGACTCCATGACTTTGTAATGGGCTTCCTTGGTATTTGGGAATGCCCATGGATTTTGCTTTCAGAAGGACTCAACATCTTTTAATGGAAACAATATTATATATTGTGGCTATCATACCTGCATCATGAGATTCAAACCAGTGTTGGAATGAAAGTTTTGCTTTTTATACTCCAGGTTTTCTCATCTAATTATTAATATCTATCAGTGCTTTCTGCATATCAAATGACATTTCTTGTCAAATAGAAAAGCTTTTGATGTGGCATGGTTCTTTATGTTGTTTCTATAGCCAAAATCCAGCTTTCTAGTTTTAAATACTTCAACATTAAAAAAAACTATGTAAAAATTGTCTAATATAGTTGTGTTCTTGTTCTGTAGATGTTTTCACGGGTACAGTGTCAATTGATGTCTTCACTTTTCTTCCAAAGCACTCCACCATATGGTATTTTCAGCTGTTTTATGCAGTATTTTATATTCCTTTCCAGCCAGGTTAATGGATTTACTCAAAATAATCTTTTAAACCTACACCTAGTGTCTATATTCTGAACTTATACTTTTCCTTTTCTCAATCTGTCCTCAAGCATTCATTGTGCAAAGAAGCTGCATGTCATAGTTAAATGCTCAAGCACTTTCTGATCTACCATTTGCATATATTTGTAATATTTTTCACTTCCTTCCTCTACCATTAGTATCCCTTCTGTTTTTCCCGTTGTATAGATAATTGTTTAGTCTGTTATTGAAATACATATTAGAAGTTAACATTTTCAGTGGTATTTATTATTCTGCAAAGTTTTCCTTCTCTACAAATAGAGAATAACAATATTGCGTCTGCCACAATGGTTTGGAATAGTCAGACTTCTGAATGGTGATCACTGGCATTTTATTTTACAGTTCAGACAACTGCAATTCCCACAGTAGCACAGTAGAGCTGAAAATTAACTTTTGAATATGGACTGGTGCTAGCCAGTACGGGAGGTTTTTTTCCATTACTTTTGATATTTAAGAGCTATGATGTGTACTTGATAGTTTAATGAAATGAGATGGTTCACATTATTGGGTGCATTTTGTCCATTGTTCTAATAAGAAAGTATATTCAGGTTCTCTGAGTTGGTAAATGAAGTTCATCCTTCATGTACAGAAAAGAAGCACTTCTAATACACACACTGTGCAACAAATCCTGCCCCTCTTACACTTAGTGAGCTTTGGGAAGATGCCAGAATGGGAGGTGAGGCAGGCTTTCAGACACTTTCCACATACAACGTGAGTAACAAAAAACCTCAGTCTCTACTTTGAGACCAGGGATGCAGCTGGCCTTGAGCACTCACGGAGCCTGTGGGAAGGCATGCAAAGTGAATCTATCTGAACATTTGAGACTACTACAGTTGTGCACAAGAAAAGCAGAAATTACATAAGGGAGATAGATTTCTGAGGCAATGCCCCCTGTAAAGATTGTTTTTTTTGGAGACCCTCAAAGTTAAATGCTTCCAGCTATGACATTTAGTCTTCAACTCTTAATTCAGTCAGAGAAAAAAATACCATAAACATGAAAGGATATCTTTTTAAAGGATTTTAAATAGAAAAGTTAGGTAAAGCACAATGGTCACACCCTTCATGGAATAAACGGGGCAAATTCTGCAATGCCATAGGTAGTGCAGACTATCAGAAAAGTGCTATTCCTACATCACTGCACACAATTCTTTATGGATCTAGTGAAGAAAGAAGGGATCCAACAAGGGCAGGAAGTTTCCTATTTAGTGGATCAGAGACATTATGGACAAGAAGTCTTGATTTCTATTAGTGCAATGAGCCCATGTCATTTGAGGAAAATTTTGGTCATCCTACTCCATTTACTTGTTCTGAGTGATGAAAATGTAACATAACCCTAAGTGCTGATTAAGGTTCATCCAAAGGTCAGGCTGAATTCTTAAAAGAAAATCTGAATATATTTGGTATAAAATTATCTGTACAAAGGGTCTGGGACTGTATCTCATACATTTACTGTTATAATCTAGCCTAAAAACTAAATGAAGTAATGTTCAGTGTTGTATCTGTAACTATTACAAAAAGAAAAGACACAGCAATAATGGAGGAAAAAATAATCCATCATATGTTCTTCAACATAAAAGTCATATATTCTCCTTTGCTGTAAAGGTTACTGTGTTGTCTTCTGTATTTCATTAAGGTACTTTTACAGTAGTCTTTGAAATCCACCTAGGGCTGGTCCTGACAGGGAGTTCTGACTTTTGATGGATAATGTTTTGCCTATAAAGCAAAATATTGACTACCCTTATTCTAAGTGGGCAAATGTCCATAGTGCAAAGCCTAGCAATGCTTAGCAAATCTGTGCCAAATCCTCAACTGGTGCAAGCCATCATGGGTTCAGCAAAGCACTGTGCATCAGGTGAAATCTAGCCTCAGGAGAGGCAGTGATGAAATTCATGTTGCTGCCAATGGAACCAGGACTTTACACTTCAGATTCAGAAGTCAAGATTGTAATACTATTATAAAATAAATTTTGAATTGTATTATGTGACTTAGAGAATACTAGGTGCTTTCATTTGGAAGTCTCCTCTAGCTCCATTGTATAATATCAGGGCTTTTGTGCAGAGGACTTTGCATTCTCCCATGCAGCATATGCTATGTATAGCTTAGACTCAAACTTAACAAAAAAGGATGTCTTGAATACTTATCTCTTTGTAACTGTTCCTGGTGGGAAGGCATGAATTTATAGTGCCTGGCTGCAATTACACAGCACACATCTTCTGGTGACTTTCTGGAATCTCATCCCGCTGGTTCCTTGACTGTGATGCATGGGTTGAAAAATCAGAAAAAAATCCTTGGTGCTGTACGTCCTGCTGCATTAGCAAAGTGCTCATGTCTAGTCAGGGGAACAGGAAGAGAGGCAAACCACCCTTCTCTCCTTTTCTCCCTCTGTCACTTGTGCCATCCATTGTGTTCTAAGTCTTCCCATGTAATGAAGGTAAATGTACTCTTTTCTCCAATATTTATTTATTATTTTATTTTATTTTATTTTATTTTATTTTATTTTATTTTATTTTATTTTATTTTATTTTATTTTATTTTA
>JAWWEV010000001.1:98817249-98831015 GCA_035583235.1 Hafferia zeledoni
ATTTTATTTTATTTTATTTTATTTTATTTTATTTTATTTTATTTTATTTTATTTTATTTTATTTTATTTTATTTTCACCTTATCTCTTTATCTACTGTGGAGCCATGTCTCCAAACTATGTTAAGAATTTGTATGTAAATAACATAAAAAAATGTGAAAAGTGGAATGGTGTTGAAGTGCTCTGACATTTAGTGTTTTCTTCTATATTCCCATTTATCTGTTTTTGTTTTTCATAACAAATGCTTGCTTTTTCCTCCAAATGTCATTCTGCCAAACATCTTGAGTCATGACCTTTATGAGTTAGTCAAACTGAGCAGCCAGAAATACATACCCAATTACAGTAACTTTTAGAATATGTACCTACAAAGCATGATGCAGCTTAGACCACTTAGAATGTAAGTTTCATGATTTCTATCTATTAATGTAGATTGTATCAGATCATATTTGGTCTGGATTAAGATAGCAGTTTTCACTGCTGTGATATCCACTGCTTAGGTGAACTCCACTTCCAAAAGATGTAATTACTAAAGACGTGATCCTTTTCTGATCTTTTCGGGAAGTTTCAGTCCACAAATGCATCTTATACCTGACAAGGCATTTGCCTTACCTTTAAAAAAGAAGCAATCATATTTGAGACAACCATTACAATACCCAACTAACCCACAATGAGGTGGGTATATATAGTAAAATATGTTTTACTGTAAGTACAAGTATCTCATAGGTGTTCAAAATAGATCTGTATGTTCTTCAAGGATATCTCTAGTGAGGAATGAATTTTATTTCATAGAGCTCCAATTTGTAAAACACTGAATGCTCACCAAAATTACATTTATCGCAGCCCACGTATGTGCAGCTGATGCATTAGTCTGCTTAGAAGTAATATAAAATGCTGGAGAGTTTTATATGAATAGTTTAAAGTAGTAATGCATAGACTGAAATTTATAATCATAAATATGTTTGAAAATAAGTAAATTACACCAAAAATAAAGTCAGCTTAATTCGCGTTTCTTCTCTGATTTGAATAGTTCCAGGACCCAAGCCAGTTCTATGATAATTATGACCAGAACTTTTCAACTAAACACAAAACCTGGAAACTTTTGCAAGGAGCTTTTGGAGAAAAAATTAAACAAGTTAATAGAAAAACTTATTTTATAAAAGTATTTCCATTTTCTTCAGTACAGTTTCCCTGAATGATTTGCAATATAACAGTTACTAATTTTCTTCAGTCAATAAAGAATATTTTTTTATCTTTATTGATTTTTCTTTTTTGTTTTTCTTTGTTGCCACTGGATTTAATTTAAAATATTCCATGGAATTAGGCATTTTCCTTGTTGAAAAATGGATGAGAGTAATTTACTCTTTATAGGAGTTCTTATATTGAGAATATCTTGCAATATTGTAGAGCAGGGAAAAGCAACAGAAATATAAAGATGACAGGGATGAGTAAAATAACATAGATGTCAACTTACAGCAATAAAAAAGATGATTGATGGCATGAATGTTTCAAATTTAGATTTCTTTGTTGTGACTGAGAAATAAATAATAAATTTTAACTAAGACCAAAATAAAAAACAAGATTTGTTTAAAAAGCTGAAATGACAAATAAAAATAGGAAAAAAAATTACTTTTATTTGTTTTTTTTTCTCTCTAGCTATATCATAAGTCTCATAAAATCTATTTCCCTCCTATGCAAATTTTGACTCCAGTGATATTAATGATATCTTCCTGTAAGAAAAAACAGAACAAACAAATTTTTCAAGGAATTTATATTTTCTTTAAAATATTTTTTTTTAAAAATTCTACATCAAATTATGAAGGAAAACAATCTCTTCCAATAAAATATAAAATCAACTCATAACTAATTACAATTAAGAATTTTAAAATAATGTTCACAGGATTATTTCAAAACTCAGCAAAGAAATTACATCTAAGTACCTGGTATCCATTCATCTCCTTATATAGGAAGTTCAGGATGTTTGTGAGGAAGTTCAGGATATTTATGAGGTCCATCCTTAGCAGTCAGTTTGTAAGAATTTCCTTAGAGTAAGACTGCTTTTAGAAAGTAACGTTTCCACTTTCACCATAATTTCTGGTCACCAACACCTTCAGCTTTTTATGCTTGAATCCTGCTGGGAGTATATCAGACCTTTAACATTACTCTAAACAGGAATTTTATGGTTTAAGGTATACTGCAGGCCTTTGTATTCAAGAAGGACAAAACCCATCTGATGATCATCATATCACAGTTAAGATCTGACTGCTGTCCCAATAAGTAATTTAATCCATATGTACAGAGGAGCTGCACCTGCAGCACATAATCAATAGATATGGCTTAGAAAGACAGAATCACATATGCTTGAAATAAACGTCAGGAAAGAGCAAAAGCACAACTTCATATTTTAATGGTAACACATGAAACATTTATATGCAGGTAGGTGCATTAAGCAATCTATCAGTAATTCATCCAACTCCCACAAAACTTGGTTAGTCTAAAAAGTCAGGGCCATTCCTTTGTGTATTTGTAGGTATTTGCTGGTCCTTCCTCATGGCTCAGCAGAACATGAGGTTTTTAACATCATTTTCCATTTAAATACAAAATTGCATTTGAAACACATGCACATAAAACTTACTTTCTCTCCCTTTTACCTTTAAGGTAACAACATACGGTATTTTGCAGTCATGTATTTCTGCAGAAGTATATAGGTAGATAAATATGTCTATTTTTAGTATATACCGTATATACAATGGATCATATAGGCCTTAGAGTCTATGTCATGAGCCTCAGCCCCATCTTTGTCTGTACTGTTAAAATTTAGATGCCCTTGCCATCTCCAGAAACACACAATAAAAATGATGCTTGAGCCCTCAATTTCACTTGCTGTATCAGCTTTAATTAGATTGTGTTACACATTTTAATTGGAATTTTTTTAGGTTGTTTTTTTTACAAGATTTAAAACATGAGGCAAAATTGAATTATTGCTTTTATTATTATTGTTGTTGTTGTTGCATTACCTCCAGGTTGCAACTGATACAGTTAACAAGTAAAATTTAATTAATATTTTATAATGTTTTTGTCTTCTGAAAGCCTCATTTCAGAGAGTTTCTATTTGTTATTTGTAGGTAGAATTAAAATAATTCACACGTAACAAACTCCATTTTTTTCATGGACATTTTAGCTATTTTTTTTCTTAATTTGTGTTGGTTTTTTGTTTGTTTGTTTATTAATTGTTATTATCTGGATTGAGTGAAAGGTAAGTAAAAAAATCATTATTGCTGCAACACATCTCAGATCCTGCATGGCATTATTGAGTTTGGCAAAAGTAGTAATTCCTAATCTGCAAGTGAAATAAACTGATAGCAGAAAAAAGATTAGATAACAACTAAAATTTCAAAGCAAAGTGACCTAAAGGAATCTCAGGATTGATACAGTAATGCAGCAGCCAGTTCTCTCTCCACAATCTCTGCTCCTAAAAACTTCCTACCAGTTAAATTGTGAAAAAAATTTTCTGAAGGCATATAACTTTTTGAGAAAGTTCTCTCATGTAAAAAATAAATTAGAAATGTTAGAATGATAATGCAAATGATAACAAAAAATTAGGAAACACTGAAGCTGCTTAAATGAGAAATATTGATCAACATCATGAAAGAAATGCTAATCAAGGTAGCTGTCTGTGGAAAAATACACTTTCAAGAGAATTACATATTGAAGTAGTCCACACCCATCCTGCATGAACATCTATGTAGAAGAATTTACTCTGAAATGAACTTGAAGTATAGACTGTACCCCTTGAAAGGATGCTGCCACACTGATTCCAAGACTGAGGGACTCACTTATTATCAGAGGGTTTAGATTTACAGATATAGTTAGAATAATGAATGCTGTCAACTCACTGATAAGCATGAAACTTCCAAGGGCCTTGGGATTTCAAGATGTGGAACAAACCTCTCATTGACATTAGTGGAAAAAAATGAGTGTGTGTTGGTATTTTCAGAGAATTTTAGTCTCTCTTAAACTTCCAGGGGTTAACAAGCCTTCAGTGGAATTCAAGAGCTGCAGAAACTAAACTAAGAAATTATTCCTATACTCCTTTATATAACTTTATACTCCTTGCAGGTATTCCTAATTATAGAAGCTGTTATTGCCAAGAATAATAGGGAGATATGAACCTCATACTGAAATATCTTATCTATTACCTCCTTACTTGATTTAACTGTCCATCATTTATGTGAAAAGAAAGGATTCCCCTCAGCCAGAGAAAAATGGAATTTACTAATATGTAAATTGCAATGACATTCCCAGCACCAATCCTTCTCCCAGAGGAGAAAAAACAAGTATTAATTACACATGCGCTCCAGTTCATTTTTTAAGTTATTTTATCCTGCAATTATTTCTACATTCCAAAGTGCCTGAAGCTATTAAATAAGCTTTCCCTTGAAGTGCATTAATATATTGTCATGAAAATGAGGAAGAACTAGTGTTAACAGTTAGCTACATTAACAGAACATAAATGCCTCTCCAAAGGTAACAGGAATTACAGCAGTAGCTATAACTGAAAAGGTTGCGCTCAGTGAAACAACCTGTCAGAGCAAAATCTTTCACACCAGATGAATAATGTACACAGGTGTTAAACTCTAGCTTAGTACTTCGAGTAGGAAAAAAAACCCCAAATTCAAAAACCGTAGATATTCATGGCCACATCTCAATCTATAAAGAGTGTCGGTTTGCAGGAAGGTCTTGGAGTCTGTTGTATGCACTGGCACCTAATTCATAGTCCTCCAGCGATTGAATCAGTGCTGCAAATTTACCAATTCCATTGTTATCTGTCTACATGTTGCAGAATTCAAGTACTTTAAACTAAATTTCAGAAGAGTTCACGTCCGACATGTCTTTGGTTTTCTAAGCCGTTTCACTCCATATGTAGTATTAGAGGTATTCAAGCACATATTTTGTGGTTTTGTGATCTTCAATATGAAAAAAAATACAGAGCAAATCTGTTAAAATACTTGCAGGATGTAAACCTTAGAATCTAGTTAGTAGGGAAGACATGTCTAAAATGCACTCGAGTTGATAGGGCATGTTTGAATTTGAATTGAAGTGAGAACACATCCATGTTATGTAAAGCTTTCTATGCCTTAATGAAATTTTTAGCAGTTCTTGTCTGAAGCTGATTGGGAAACAATACTCAGTGTATAATAATAACTGATATCTACTACCTATGTTATCTGTAGCCTTATCCCCACTAATTACTAGGCTTTTGTTTATGTTTTCTTGAGTTTTTGCTTTAATGCCTACAGCTCTGAAGTGTGGGCCCTAACACCTCAGGCAAGCTGCACAGCAGAATTTATTAGTTCAGTCTACCATCTACTGTCACTCCAGAGTTTCTCAACTTCATCTTTTTTAAGACACTATACTTAGTCTCCATTGTCTATTCTGTCTTTTTTTTCTTGTAAGTATGACCTACAAGAAGACAAAAGAACTATGTAGTCATCATGTCCCTTAGACCTAATGTAAAACTAAGCAGATTGCAGTTTTTCACTAATCTGAAACTCTCAGGACATCAAGATTAGGGGAAGGCAGCTGGTGAGTTTCTTTTGTCATATGAAATTCAAATAAGATGGAAGAAGGATAGTAGTAGAAGAAAATACTGAAAATGGATTACATTATACAGAATTATTTCCCTTCTGTTTTTTCTTTGTATCATAGGGCAGACAAAGAGAAGACACATTCATATTATTCCTCTGAAGCTGTTCACTATAATGTGATGAATGGATGAGTGAATGAAAGAGTGAATAAGAAACAGCGACCTTAATGGAAGCATAATCCCAAAGGTGAAATGAAGTTTTATGAAGTTTTATGTTAGGAACTTTTATGTTTATGAAGTTTTTTCTGACTGAACATTTAGACTCCCAGATGTTTTCTCTGTAAAACCTTCAGGTCTCAATTCACACAGATTGTGATGGCAAGTATAGAGATAATTTTTATGGGAAACATCTTTAAATTAGTCTTCCCTATTTTATTAGAACCAGAAGCTTAGGAGTCCTATGGAAACACTCAGAGTCAGCTGCTGCAGCAAGTTGAAAACTGTAGTCAAACATAGTTTAGTATTTTCTTTATTTTTGAAAAATTTATGCCAGAAGATTTTTTTTGGTTGAATTTTTTCCTTTGTTTCTGTAACTGTATATTTTCGACCTCAATTCTTTTCCTACTAAACCTGAAAGACTGCACATTTCTTCACTGCTGTTTCCCTAGTGAAGCCCTCCTCTCTTGTGTATTGATCCCTATCAAGTATGATATTTTAATAATGGAAACAAAATGATATGAGTTTAAAGAATTTTAGTGCCTTTGTACTACATACTTTATATTTTAAACTATTGTATATATATTTAAATATATAAATATATGTAAAATATAGCCAAAGATTATTCCAAGTAAGTGTTTAAAAATTCAACACCAATACAACTTTCATGCTTTCCATACATTTTATCCATCAAATGTTTGTTCATGATGTGCATTAAAAGGGTATAGATGGTTTGTCATTGCCATAAACTTCCTCACATGTTTCAAACAATAATTACTTTTCACAACTCCCTGATAAAAAAGAAAACTTTTCTTGTGTGCTTTATAAAAAATTAATGTTTTATTTCTTCCATTTACAGCAGCAGGTGAGCAACTAAATTCTATTATCACCCCTCACATGTTAGTGGCATACTGACCACCTGGACAGTAAGCCCCGATTCTGTTTCAGTTTTTCTATACCTGTGGCTTTCCAATTATGAAGATTATTTCTATTTTAGGTATTGAAAACAGAAACTATGCAATTTTAGACCCCTTGAAAACCTTCTGCTTTCTCTCTATTTTTAATAACTGAGAAATTTCAAAGGGAAGTGATAGGGAGCTTACAGCTTACAGTCTACAGCTGTAGGTCAATCTATGAAAGTCACTGACTATGACATGTCATGCCAAGCCAGACACAAACATCTACAGTGTCTCGTTCATGTCCTTCATAAGCTGAGGATTTCATTCTTACTTTTCTCTGCCATATCACTGTCCATTGATAGCCCAGCAAATCTAAGCAAATAACATGTAGCCATTTCAGGTTAACCCTTTTAATAAAGAGATAAACATACAAGTAGGAACCAGCAAGGGTGAGCCACAACTAAAAAGAACATTTGCAAGTTTTACCTATTTGGTAAAGTACACTGAGAACAACAGTATGTGCAGAAGGTCCAGAAAGGTTTATTTGGGGTTTTTTTATGTTCCATTTTTCCCTCTCTAACAAAGTTTATCCACATTATCAAGCAAACCAATTACCATATCCATTTTGGCTCAGCAGTACTTTTCCACTTTAATAACTTTACCCTGTTAACCACAGTTAATGCTGAAAAGAACTGCTTTAAAGCAAAAATGCCACACGGAGTGAGAAAAGTTCTTTGAGACGGCGATCCAGTATGAAGGCACGAAGATCAGAAACAGTGTTGTGTGAGAGAAATTAGAATATTATTTCTGTAAGTGAAATATCTTGAATTTTCTTATTTGAAGTGAATCTGCCTTCCAGGTTATTTTAGGTGTCACTCAGAACCATCTTCAAAAAACCTGAGGACCAAGCACAGCTGTCTTTGCTATGAAATAATGTCAGCATTCCATTTTTTCACTGGTGCATGATTCATATGAGGGACTCTCAGCAAAGCTGGGAAACAGACTGTAAAAGACCACCCAACTTTTCTCACTTTATCCTCATTCCCCACTTTAGTCTCAAAACTGTACCACAAAGAAAGCATCCTTCTTGCAGCTTCCCTACAGACAAAATGGGAGCATATAGCTGCAGAGCACAACTGTGCTGACATTGAGGTACAAGAACTATTATTTTTCTGAGTGCATGCTTTATACACACTCTCTGGTATGAATACATGCAGATGAACAGATTAACAGAAGGAACTAATACTGTTTTACTGCTTTTCATATCTACCAGTACCATTACCATTAATGTGAATACTGTTGTTCATTGACACATCTCAGAGGTTCACCGTGCAAGCTGAGGTGGTCTTTAACTTTTTTTTTTGTTTTTTTCTTTCAGTAGTCAAATGATAATAGAGCTGGATATTCATGTTAAGAAATTTGGACTGAGGACAGGTATACATTACATTTCTATATACTGTGAAAAATATATCTTGTCAAATGGGTTGAAATGGGCTGGTTTGGGGTTTTTTCGTTCTGGTTTTTTTGGTTTTGTAGGGGTATGTGAATCTGATACAGAATGTTCATAGTCCTCTGATTTAGTGATACATTAAAATTTGTGGTATACAGTATCAAGAGAGCAAGAGTAACCCTAAATATAATTTTCAGTGAAGAATGATTTTTTCATAATGGTGTTCCATGTGGTGTTTTTGTGGATTTGATTCTATTTTTTTGGCTTCTAGTCAGATTCTACTTAAAATGTTTCATCATTAAAACTTCTAATGAATATATTGATATTAAGTATAGCAGTTTGAGATAATTTTTTTCAGAGAAATGTAGATTGTGTCCATTTCATATATAATATGTGGAGTGATTGAAATTATTGGTATCAATGTCTACATGTCTCAAGTGTGGTATGTAAAAGTACAGTGTGTAGTAGAAGTTATTTCATTGTGGTTTTGCATCAAACATACAATGTATGTTCGTTGTGTCCCATATCCCACATAATGAAAGACTCTGAATGGGAAGTAGACCAATAACGTGTGCGTGAGTAATAGAAATTTTGTTAGCTCATGACAGGAACAGGACAGGTGGGTCAACCTATCAAGGGAGTTCACCTGTGCCTGCTTAGGCATCTCTCCAAGTACAGGACTGTGCTTCAGAAGAGCGGTTGAACTTCTCCTGAGAAAGGATATTGGTATCAATGAATAAGGAACTAGGTTGCTGCTTGATTTGAGTGGAAAGGGGAGGTTTGATTTGGGCATAAGTCAGTGTTGGGAACTGCTGGGAGGTATTTTACCACAGTGCAAAAGAGTGATTTAAGTGGCCTAGCCTAGAAAAGAGTTACCCCGAAGATCTACAAGTAGACTATATAAGAGTTGATTTGGGGATAATCCAAGGGAGTGAAGTAGAGAGTCTTGAGGGCTTATCCTCCCTGCTTCCTTCTACAGGTGAAAACATATGATAGGATAAGTATGTTTCTATGTAATGCCCCTGGACTTAAATAATAAACTTCATGGGTCTGACAGAACTTATGGACTTCAGGTTCAGTGTGATAACTGTAGGTACTCTCCTTCGGGAGTTAAAGCAAAACTGGTAATGTTAATTCCGCTTAATAACATACTTATGCTGGATATATCTTAAATCATGAAGCTAAGAACACTTCTATGTTTTGATTTTGAAAGGAAAATATGTAAATATGGAATGATATGGAGTGCTCTGATCATTCATCTAATATGGATAACCAGAGGCAGAGATCATAGAACACACCATGGCAAACACCTTGTGTGGTTAGGAATGGCACCACTGCTATTTACAGTACTAGGGATTCAAAAGCAATGAGAGCTGAAGGGCCACCTGGAAAACACTGGCAGCTAAACAAAATAGGGAAAAAAACGTAAACCAAGGGCATAGCTGAAAACAGGGAAGGTAAGGTGGTCCTGGTAGAGTGTAAGTCCCATATTTGTTTAACTAAACATACAAGTTTTAAGATTCAATTTCTTAATGAGTTTTATGAGGAGTTTTCTCTTGTTTAATAATAACTGCAGATTATAGCTTTTCTTCTGTGTGTAAGGTAGAGAGTCAACATTCAGAGAACAAGACAATATATAGGTAAGAAATCCTCTACATCCATATGGGCGCACTGGGGCTTTTGCCATATGCATAGCTGGGGTGTGTTTTGTCATGGTGGTGGTTGCATTTTTTCATTACTTTGAATGGAAGTAAATAAAGTCTGTAAGATTATGGCAGAGAACAGAGGAATATTTTGTGTGGTTCTGCACTAGGTAACAGCAACACTTAAGGAAAACAGAGCAGGAGGAACTGGAAGTTGGAAGTGCAGCTCACGTACAAGTCAAGATTTACTTACAGAATAAGGAACTATGTTATCTTGGGTATTCTAAAACTGAAAAGTGCTGTGGGTTTTGTGTAACTACAAAAAACCCCAACAACATAATTCTGCAATTGAAAAGATGAAAGTGACAGGGTTTTTGTAGAAAGTTCTTTGGTTGGATATGGGGTTTTTTAATTTAATTTTCAGTCAGAAAGAAGAAGCTGTTCCTGGCAGTCTCAGTATTCCAGCTGAAACAAACTAGAGGTATGATGTTTTGGAGGTTTTTTGTTGGTTTAGATTTGGGGGTGTGTTTGTTTGTTTGTTTGTTTGTTCTTTTTACATAAAAAGTGCATTTGCACTCTTAAAGATTCAAAAGAACTGCAGTGGAAAACTCCAAAGATTGTCTACTGCTACTAAGCAGGGGGATTGGACTGTGCAGGAGGGGAGGCATTGGGGTTTTATGCTGGAAAAACAAACACCAGAAAAAAATTAGTCCTTGCAGCCATCAGAAGAACAAAAATGGAGTTGTGTCAGAATTTCACAGTCCCTTGAGGGTAATGAATTGCAGATCCTAGAAATGGGGAAAATACTTTTCTTTTCTAAGCACACAGCACTGTCTTCCATCAACATACACATGACTGCTGTCACTAAAGCCAACTTGATTGTGACCTTGGATCCCTTAGCTCATGTATCGGTGTTTTCCACTGACTTCAGTGTGAGCTCAGTTCTTTGACTAGTCTGTGCTTACTAAAAGCACTGATACCCCTCATCATTCTTAACAGATAACATAACCCCAGAATTTTTATTTTTTTTTGATAAATTCAAGGTGCTATTAAATCTCATCTTCTCTTTGCTCTCAGGTTTTTGGTCATAATTTACAAGTAATTGGATCCTGTAGCCTCTTGCCCTTTTGGGAACTGGTTTTGTTAAGCAGAAAAACTGGCATTGCTGTGATTCTTAGCCTGTGGAGAAAGATGACCTTACATAAACTTATAAATGTCAAATTCTGGCAAGAATAGAGGCAGCCCTGCAGGGTAGTTTGAGTCAACTATACATGTTATTTTGGAGATTCAGACTAAACCTCCCAGTGAAAAAAAAAAAGTACCATCAAAAGAAGGGGTTTGAATATTAAATCTAATTGCTAGGTAAAGATAATGTGTTGATATGTTTCAATGTGAATTTGACATATAAAAACTAGCTTGGACTTATTGAAAATTGGATAAAGACTGTCTAACTTCCTGCATTCAAGCACTAGATCTGGAGAGAATTTGTAGATCTCTACTGAATAATGATGCAAGGAAAGAGATTCGCTATTGTAGAGAAACAGGAGTGTAATGTCTTCCTTTATTCCTGTTTTCTTTTGATGACCAGAATTTGCTCCAATTGTAAAGACATGCTTTTAAAGTGAGCAGGGGTAGAGAAGAGAAAAGAGGAAAGCTTCTTCTGTCTGGATATTGAAGGGAAAGATGAAAAAATTATATTAAAAATGAGCACATTCCACAGAAATTCTTAGGGCATAATATTCAGTGCTTTTCTATCAGTTTCTGAAATATTTCTGTTTGCAACGAAAGTTAGAATTCAGGTATTTAATGAAATTAACATAAACTCCAGCTTGCTTTAACTCATGCTAATCACAACAAGCTGCCATAATTACTGATTTTAAATGTATTTAATTAAAATTAATTTTCACACTGAAGGACATGAAATGTAAACTTGACATTCTATGCAATTTGACTGCAAATATAAGTAATGTAATCATAAAATAATACATTTTGAAGCCCATTTTTAAATTATTGTTATGATGAAATTTTAAAGTTAATTTTATTTATATAAGAATATGACCTGTTGCTGCAGATTATTATTAATAAAAAAGGTTTCAACACATTTTGTGTCTTAAGTATCCAAATGCTGTTTTATATCCTGGAACACTAGCAGTGGAAATCATAAATTACTTAAGGTGAGACATAAAGTACACCCTTTATCTCCCATCTTTGCTGCTAATTGACTGAAGTGAAAATTCGTCTGAAAGGTTTTATGTATTTACTGATGAGTTTAAGAGAATGTCTTAAATTGCTGTTCATTGAAATGAGGACACCATTCATAGTACCAGCAGGTTTTCCCACAGTTTCCTGACCTGCAGAATCCCTGCTGCTCCAGTGTTTGGCTTTTCTTAGGCACAGGCCACCAGTTGTGTTAAATTATCCTATAGTGTGTGCCTGAGGAATTATGTTGATTTCAGTGCCTGAAATAGACCCCTTTCTGTTGACATAAGATGACTCCATAAAGCTTCCATCTAATTTTTTATGTGAAAGCTCTATTTTGAGTAGAAAAGCTTCTAAAGTCTTGCTTCCAAGCAACTTGTTTAATAGGACACGCTACAGTGCAACTTGGTTATAAAATGTTTGATATATTCCTTCCATTCTTTTGCATAGGACAAACAGTCACACAGTCTAGTAAACTTTAGAATAAGTATCTTCATTAATACTGTTTTACAGGAAGCAAATTTCTTCAAATTTTTTTTAAACCTCTGTATCTTGGCATGGCAAAACCCATGGAAACCATGTTACAGCTTCCATGCTGTTTGTAAGCATACTTTAAATGTTTAGGAAGGATCGGATCTCACATTTAGCTTACATCAGTGTAAAATAATAATATATACCAGTCACCAAAAAAAATTAAATCCATATTTCTCCTTTTAGAAAGACATGGTTAGCATAAAGAGCTTCATTAAATTTTCTACGAGGTTATTTAGAGACCTAAGACTCAATTTCCAAAAGCACTGCTTTTCATTTTCTAGTTCAGTATATACTTGCTTATAATAAGTTGTCTAGGTTTTCACAGCTGTTCTGTATTTATAGTCTAATGGGAAATTCACTTGTCAGGAATGGTATGACAAATAAATGTCCCATATGTGCATTTTATTCTTAGGTGTATCTTCTTATTAGCCAACAAAATGTCAAGAAATAGAGTTTGAAACCATTTAACAGCATAAAAGCAGAGGCTGTGTTTTTTCTGTAGCACATCCCAACCAATTGAGAAATGATCTGCAGTTTTTTTAGAGACATGTAAAATTTTGCTGACCTTCCAGACCTTTTGGGACTCTTTACTACAGTTATTCACATTTCTGGGACTCTTGAAGTGGCCAGATGGAAATCATTCATTTCACTGTGGCAGGGGAGACCTGTAATAAATCTTCTACTTGTCATCACAATTTTCTGTGCAGCATCTTCAAGACAGTGCGTGAACTTCTCTGTTTTCTCCCTGTTCTTTCATAGAATGAAATGTACACCACATAATAAAGACCTTGTGAGGAAACTCTAAGCTAACATTTCCAAAATTCCCAAAAGACTGAGGCTCTCCAGCTTTATTTTTGGAAGGGGACCTGCAACAAGGCATGTGTCTCTGACAAACTGTTGGGATGGCCTGTGTGCTGAGGTTTGTTCTTAATGTATGGGTCAGACATGGAAATAAGTGAGTCTTGATATCATTCTTGCTATTGGTAGGCATAACAGATGAGCCAGCACATTAAAGCAGATGTATGCTATTGACAGAAGTTCCTAGAGTAAATGGGACCTGGAAAGAATTATTAATGACCCTTCACAATTGTCATATATATTGGCCTATCCAGTCTATAATAATTAGTTCTTATTACATTGTCAAAAGGAAGTCATAATGAAAATAGAAGCTTCATTTTCACTTACCTTAATGCTGCCAGACAAATGCTAATTACTGAGACATATAGTGCTTGGGGGGGGATGG
>JAWWEV010000001.1:98831115-98868796 GCA_035583235.1 Hafferia zeledoni
TTTTGTTTTGTTTTGTTTTGTTTTGTTTTGGTGCAAGAGAGAATTATGTAAGTACTAAATTAATTAGACATGAGTTGTGTAAGTCAGAACGCACTCTGGATTGGCATATGTCTTGCCAGTCATGAAAAATAAAAAGCCTGGCAATATCCACAAGAAAGATCAAACTTTCTTTGCTAATATTCCTTTGGCAAAAGACCTGAAGTAGATCATCTTTGATCAACAGGGAAAAAAAGAAGTACAGTTCCCGGGAAAGCTGAGTTTACACATAATTATCAGAAACATCAAGGCAGACAAGGACCCAAATAGAAGGCAAGTGTTAAGTAAAACTTCTCTATTATCAAACATCTAGGATTGAATTGATTTTTCTGTCCTTATTCTCTCTAATGGCTTGCCCTCTGGAGGTGTTTATCTTTCATTATAGTCAATAAAGAGAATCTAGGTAAGCAGAAGAAAAAGACTGAAATTAGGTGAGATGAATCTCTCTTTTATACTCAAGAACCTAAGTGTACTCTGCCAGCATTTCTCCTGTACTGACACTGGACTATGGCTTTTAAACATGATCCCTACCATTATGTTCAGTGTATGAGTGTTGTCTATGCATAGTGGAGAATAGATACCTCTATTTACAACAATGTGTGATATTTCTGCTACCTGGTAATGCAAGAGATGGAATGCTGTCCTCTTGTAGTAGATACCTTACAACTAAACAAATGTTAGTGCTTAGTACTGAAAAAAGGCACTTGTATAAAGAAGTGTTTGGATGTATTTTACCATTCTTTGCCTAGAATGAATATTGAAGTCAAATGGCAGTAGATTATTCCAAACTGTATTGCCAAAATGATCTCTGCTTCTTTGAATTAAACCATAAAGAACTCAGTCCTCTGGATCTGATTCCTTCCAATTATTTATTACTTCGATGAAATAAATAGGATAATACTTTTAAGCTTTTGCAGTTTATCTATAGCCATATCTGTTCTGTTAATGGGTTTTCCTATATAGCACTCCAGATTTATCAGTTACCAGCACAGTTCAAGATTTCTTGTTAAAATGTATTTTTATTTTGCATCATACACTATGCTGGTGACAGAGTTCCAGGGAACAGTAACTTTGCAAAGCATTTAAGAACATGTCAAAAGAAATAGCTACAAGTGTTTAACTTAAACATCTATGTTAGAGCTTACTTAAGTAAGTGGCTAAATATTTTATTGGACTGCAGCAGCTATGATGCACAAAAACACAAGCTCCCTGTTTCCTTAAGAATTACAGTATAAACTCATTATGTGAACAGCCTCTGCCCAGAAGCAGTCTCCTGTGAGCAGGCAATATCTTCTGGCTTTTTAATCGAATACCATTTCCACCACACTGTGGCTGAATGTCATGACCTATGAATCTGATTATTCAGACTCTGAATTCACATCAAAAGCCAGGCTCGCCTCCATCCCATAGATGTTGTCTGCTGTTGAGCCCTCAGCTTGCCTTCAGTACAGGACAGCCAGAATCTTTCTGAAGGTCAGTGCCCAAGGCTGAAAACCTGCTTACTCTTCAGTAATTCAAGTTCTGCCACCTTTGCTTGAAATGACAGCTTTCCAAAAAAGAAAGGAGAGGGTGTCTTGAAGGGTTTACTTGTGTAACAAGTTTCATAGAACTGTCAAGCTTTGACAGTGTGTTAAGCACAGGTGATTGTTGGGGTTGACCTTAAATGTGACTCCAGTGATGATACGTCCTCACATATTTTTATAATGTTTTTATAATGTGAGTCATCAGCAAATACTCCATCTACTCTAGCAATGTAATTACACCGTTGCAAATGTGGTACATTTACAGCACGGCAAATACATTTATCTTCTCTTAACCACTTACCTGACTTGCTAAAGGTTTTTAATAGTGCCCAAAGTAATGAGACCTGAATAATTCATGTCCAAATTAGATATGCATTAATGGTCGCAGTGTAGTTAACTGGAAAACTAGGATCTAGCTTAGTGTATGCTTAGAGCAATAAAACACTTTGAAAGCTACTGTGACTGTAAATGCTGGGCTCAATAAAGCTGAGTCACTAAAAAGGAGTGATTTAAGCTTTACCTTCTCTGAAGTACATTGCTTGTGGAACCACTGCCATAAAGGAATGCTTCAGTTCATGTGGTAAAAATTATCAGCTTTTTGCTAGCATTATTTGCAAAATGCAATCATTTAATCATATTTTTTTCAGTGGAGCTGATTTTGTACATTCTCTGTAACAGACTGCTTAACATTTAAAAATTTCATCCTTTACCTGCATATTAGAATTAATAGAACTGTCTGCACGGCCAAGTTTCTAAGGATTATCTCAAACTTTTAGCACATTTTTTGTTGAAACTTAACCATGTTCAGATAAGGCTCTCTTTTAAATAAAAATATAAGATTTATTAAAAACAAAACAAAACAAAACAATCAAACCCAAAAAACAGTACAAAACACACACACACGAAAAAAAACAACCCATAAGCCTAAAGCTGCACTTCATGCAGCCAATTTTTCGGGAGCGGGGGGCAGGGTAGCACTCGTGTGTATGCAAAACTCAGTGAGCATCTTTATTGCTAAAAGGAATTAAAGCCCCGGGATGTTCCCACTCCGAGAGCCGCGGTCGCTGCGGACAGCAGGTGGCGCTGTGCCCCCGGGTCTGCCCGCGGGACCCGAAACAGAACCGCGGCTTCTTCCCTCCATCCCGCCCCTGCGCTCGCAAGGTGTAGAGCTGTAAAAGGAATATACACTCCATTATAAATTTTCGTTTAATCAAGTGATCTAGCTTTATTCTTTCCAGTCACCAAACCCTCTCTTTTGTTTTCCTTTAGCATTGTTGACTTAGATGCGAGTTCACATTATGTTTCATGTTATGGCTATAAACTTGTGTATCAATAAACCTATCTGTCTTTTACACTGTAGCTTTACCATCAGTGTGGTGAACCTCTGTGCTATTTTTGACTGGGAAGAGTTAATTTTCTTCACTGCTGCGGGGCTTGTTATGGATCTGTGCTGAACACAGGGTTGATCATAGAGAGATGTTTTTGTTGTTGCTGAGCAGGGCTTACCCAGAGCCAAAGCCTTTTCTGCATTTCATACTGCTACACTGACAAGTGGGCTGGGGTTGCATAGGAAATTGGGAGGGGACACAGCCGGGACAGTTTGCTTCAACAGAAAACATAAATGTTCCATACCATATAATACCATGCTCAGTATATGAAGTTGGGGGAGGAAGAAGAAAGAAGGGGATATTTGGAGGGATGATGTTTGTTTTCCCAAGCAGCCTAGAGGCAGGGCCCTGCACTCCTGGAGATGGCTGAACACCTGTCTGCCCATTGGGAAGCAGTGAATTAATTCCTTGTTTTGCTTTGCATGTGTTCATAGCTTTTGCTTTCCCTATTAAACTGTCTTTATTTCCACTCCTGAGTTTTCCAGGTTTTACCTTTCCAGTTCTCTCCCCTGTCCTGATGGTGGGGACATGAGTGAGCAGCTGCCTAGGTCTTGGCTGCTGAATGGAGTTAAACCACAACAAATTCTTACCACATTTCTCTATAACATATCTGTACCCTCCAAATAGGTTAAATTATCCCTTTTACCATTTCGGTCCCTAAGTTTGTGAGTAATTGAAAGTCTATCATCATGGCAGGCCAAAATACACAGATGATGTAGTATGTGTTCCATTCTGCATGTATGCTACCATTTTCATCCTAAGGCAGTCCAAATATTCCATGCAGATCAGTATCTGAATTAAAGAACAGATGGTTTGTGTCAGTGGTGCACAGTCTAGGCAAGGGCCCGAAGGAGTCAGCAGAAAGCAGTCATCTTTGCCCCTGGACTCCTTCTCTCTTCAGTTTGCTCTTTGCTCAAAAAAAAAAAAAAAAAAATCAATGTCCTATTTGACATTGATACCTAGAAATGTAATTTCATTTATTTATGGTTTTTGTGTCTCCAGGAATTAGAAATTGTTGTGTCTTGTCAAAACAGACTTGTTTTTCAATGCTGAATGTGTAAAACAAACTAACTATATGGGACCTACAAGTATAGTCAAGGTTTAGTTGTAGAAATAAATGAGCAAATTATTTCTGTTAATGGAAAAAATATATTTTAAAAAGCTTTGGGAAGGAAAGAGTAAGAAATGACATTTTAAATTTCAAAACACCTTGTTAACTTGGGCCTACTTAAAATAAGTCATCATTCTGCTTATGTATGCTGCTGGTCTATCTCCTAGAAGCCTGGGGTAATAAAAGATGCATGAAGTTATACAGTCAGTGGTTGTTGTGGCAATGTATCTCCCCAGTCATAGCAGTAGAATTCAATGTATACTGTGGAAATTCAGGGTGAAGGGTATGAGAGGGGGTTGTGCCTATGCCTGTGTGTGTTCATACAGGTGTGCACTCAGAGACATGGCTTAGCACTGAACTTGGCAATGCTGGGCTAGTGGTTGGACTAGATGATCTTAATGGTTTTTTTCCACCCAAATAATTCCATGATTATGTGATTATAGAAGAATATAAGCACATATTCAGAATCTTCTGAGTTCTTTAACCTCCAACAGACAGATAGGCTGTTTTTCCAGGGCAGCAGCCTAGATAACAATATGAAGAGTAGTAGTAAACAGGGAAGAGAAAAAAGATACAGTACCTTTCCCATTAAATTTTTATGCCAGAAATATTATTGTCTATATAAATGTGATGCTGTAACATTTCAATCTGAAACAGTTGTATGTTGCAGAGAATATAGTTACAATTTTAACACGTAAAACACTAAAATGAATGTCTGTGTAAGGTTTACCACAGTAAGAGGACAGCAAAAGAATAATGGAACAAAATAATTTGAAGTGAACTCAGATTATCTGTTACAACCCCTTGCTCAAGGCAGGCCGAGCTCACATCATGTTGTTCAACTTCTTGGATTTTGATTATCTGCAAGAATTGAAATTTTACATCTTCCCTGTGCATCCAGTAAGTGACGACCTTCATGTCATTTTCTGCTACAAGGGCATAGGGCTGACTCATGATCAGCTTTGTGTGTCAGGTGTCCTTTGGCAATCCCCAATCTATGCTGGTGCAGGAGCTTGTTATGTGCCAATGAGGGCAGGACTTGCATTTGCCTGTTCCCCATGGATTGCAGCCCTGCCAACAGGCATGTCAACCACCAATTCTAATCTGACACTGTCTTCAAAATTTTTGAGGGACCCATTGCCCAGACCACAACTGTCTGCTTTGGAGGATCCTTGAGAAAACAGATGGAAAGAGTGATTAGGAAAGGTAAATGGAGGAGTATAGGAAGTAAGCTAAGGGTGACCAGGAAGGCTGATGTTTTTTAGAAAAGGATCATGCTCAGTTGGCAGAGAGGTGCTGATAGTCAGACAGCAGAATGCAGGCTACAGATCCTGAAGTTCAGGAGATAAATAAATGATGAAGAATTGTGTCATTGCAATGAAAATAGTTGGACATTAGTTGGAGAAGGTTTTGCAACACAGCTGAGAGTAAGAACTTCAAAGGAGCACTGTACAAAATGTGAAGAGGGGGCAAGTGGTTTCATGTTTTTATCAAAGGAAACCAGTTCATATTAAACTACCCTTCTCTTGATTTTCGATGCTAATTTTGTTCAGTTAATGAGCTAAAATTATTGTTACTGTCTAATGCCTATGCAAAGTACTAAAGTGTACCTGGATGACACAACCCATGTAAGGGTTAAAAAAAAGAATGAACAAAAGTCCTAGATTGTTTACATTTCAATACCATGACTGGGTATCCTGTAACAGACAAAAAAGAAAAAAAAAAAAAAACAGAACATTCCTGTGGAAATGAATAATCCTGCCTTATTGGTAAATGCTAAATCTGTATTCTGTTTCTATTTAAAATGTATCCAAGTTTTTCACTGAGATGGAATTTCAGTTCACTCACAGCAAATGTGAAGCAATACTCTGCCTGTTTATTCTTTTTAGAGTCAGTATTACCAATGAATTTTCTTCCTTTACAGTATGCTTAAATTTGTTGTTCCTCCATTGGACAAAATTCTCACTGTAACTATAGATATTGAGCTTCCCTTAGGTATAAGGGAGTTCTAATTATTAGCTTTCCTTCAAAGAGATATGCAAGTTGAAATATAGGAGAGCACTATCCCATTCCTAACCTTAGATCTGAGTGTTATGAAATAGCTGGGCAAGAAAATGAAAGCAATAATTTTAGCCATATCAGTATAGAGCAAAATTTGAATAGAGGTCCCTTTAAATAGGAAAAATTTATTCAAATAAGATGATAGTTACAAGTGGAAGTACCCCCCAGAGTAGCAGTATGAAGGGAGGATATGTTGCATATGAAGTCCTCAATTTTGTACTTTGAGAACATCATTTTGGCTCTCTCCTCAATTTTTTCAGCCTCTGAACTTGACCCTTAGTCAATTATTTCAATCAGAAATAATGCGCAGACAAACTTGTGAATGTATAAAGGGAAAAAACCACTATTAAAAACAGTTGTGTAAAATAGCAGCAAGCTGTTTTAGAACCTAACACTACTTCTTAATACATCTAGACAAAAGTCACTTTCTCTGCCCGGATAAGAGACAAGAGATTATTTTATGTGGGTAATTAACAATCCTAGTGTTTGCTATCCTTTCTATGTGGGGACCTGAAACCTCTAACTGAGTGGATTTCACTTTGGAACTATGTTTTAGGAGACAATTGAAGCCTTAAAAAATACTTATTTCGACAGTAATTAAGCCAACCATCAACTGACAGGTGATATTGTCGTCTGTTGCCTGGCAACTGCTAGGAGCTGACAAATTAATTCTTTTTTTAGACTGATATTAATTGCCTCATTTTATTGTTAGGGGGGAAAAAGAAGCAAATAACATTTCAATGAATTTAAAAGTTAAGGCAAGAGAAGATAATCTGAGGAGAGATACAGGATTAAATTGCATAAAAGGAAAACTGAGCTAGAACAGAACAGTGGTTTGTGGGGAAGAAAAAGAAAACACAGAGAGGAGATGAGGGAGGGGAAGAGGAGGGGAGGAGAGGGGAGTGGACTTGAAATAGGATGTCCAAAATATGTTTGTCTTCAGCGTGAGAAAACTGCCCTACCAATGATATTGGTAATTGTGGGTTGATGTGTCTGGGTTTTGTTTTCAATCTGGAAAAGCTGCCTTTTGATAAAATAAAACCATTTTGATGTGATTATTTTTTTTCTCAATTTGCACAAGAATTTTGTTACTCCAATATGGAAGATCTTGTCAGAGTAATTTCAAACAACCTCAAAAATCCCATTAACAACATTATTTATTTAAACCAGCTTTGAATGAATAAGGAAGTGTAAGTTCAGGTATTTGCTGTAACTGGAGGAGAACAAAAATTGGAACTGGATCTTCAGTAATGGGGATGATTTTATCCCACATTGGGATAACATACTCTCTTAGCTTCCAATGCTTTAAAATGTTGCCTTATTTCCAAAATTACTGTCTGCAGCATTTTTCATGCTGGCTATTGGAGAAGTCCAAAGATCACCTTCTGTGGTGAAAAGAATAAGTTGTAACTAGCTGAGATGATGAACATGACTAGACTTGTGCCAACAAAGAGTAGCTATCTTATAGCTCAACAAATCCGTTGTAATTAGTTCACCTGATTATTTGGGTTTAAGGACAGCAAACAAAAACACATTATAGTACAGGCACACTAACTACAATACAATTAGTGTAATTGCAGAGTAATTAGAACACAGTTACAATTCGTTAAAAATTATTCTTGCTAATGTATCTGAATTATGAAGTCTAATTAGAAATTTCACTTGATTAATTTTCTGTATAACACTAGAGAAATTGCTTGTCCACTGCTTCAGTTTTCTCAATTTTTTGCTGTTGTTTCTCTGAAGAAACAAGTCAAAAATCCCCAATATTCCAGCTGCAATAAGGATGTCCACTCAGCTGCATTATCAGGACATCTATTCATATGGAACCAGTGTTTTTGTTATGAGTTAGGGATTTGGATTGACTTTCTCTTCTACTGTACGTGATGTCTTCAGACTTACTGAGTCCAGGTTATATTGATTCCTTAATACAACTTTAGGTGATTCCTGATGTGATTGACAAAGAGACAAAGATGTGCCAGTGTTGAGCATCACATTAGTCTTATGTGCTCCATTCCTGTGGCCAAAGTTGCAGCTGAAGCCAAGGGTTGGTCTGTTGAGGGAGTGGGGCAGTGGGGAAAGAGGGCATTTTTGCTGACTACATAGAAATGCCACCATACTATCTACATTTAACCCTAGAGCTAGGCCAAGAATACAAGAAGGTGCTTAAGTAAAATCAGATTTCATGCTTGAATTATCTCTGGGATTTAGATGCTGGACCTAGCCCTTTCAGTATAGACAATTGACTTGCTCTTTTTCCTGTGGTCTTTCAAGAGGAGTTGCTGCCACTCACCTTTAAACAAAGTACCTTAACTTGATTTGGGGTGAGTCAAAATGAGATGAAATACCCATTACTTGTGTTCCAGATGAGCATCCTCCTGGCTGCAAAGAAGGGGAGAATTCCCCTCCTCTCTCCACTGCCCCACCTGGCAGGGCAAGGGAGCACCAAAGGAGTCAACTCCATATTGATAAAGGAACTCTGCTGGCAAGAGAGAGCAGTGAAATCTTCTAAAGGGCTTCTGCAAATTGTTTCCCATAATTTTTCTGTGCAAAATGCTTAAACATTTGTGGGAACAGGGGCCAGGACTTTATGGACTGCATATACACCCAGTGCAGTTTACTAGAGAGTGGTATACCTTTTCCTGGAGACAGCAAGAATTGAAGCTCTGTCTTGAGAGTGTAAATACCACAGGACTATGGAATAACCTGAACAAATGAATGACCTTCCTAAGTTTCCATGAGAAAGGCGCTGGAAAGCATCTTGAAAGAAAGAAGTTTCTATCCTTTTCTAAAACCCCTGACCTTAATGGTATCATGTGAAAAAAAAGAATTGCAAGAATGCAAGAGTAGCAAGTCTGTCATTTCTACTTAGCTCTCTGTATGTGGAATTAAGTTCCTAATTAGCGTAGGGAGCCATAAGAGAAGTCACATGCTCTTTTGCCCTGAAGATCTTGAAATTAAAAATACTTGAAAAGCCATTCTTAACACAAAACTGAGAACTAATTGGTAGTGGTTGTACACAAGGAAGCATTCATTATATTCAGTTTGTGAAATATCCTTATCCTTAGTATTTCAAGATTCTTGGTATAACTTAGATGGGAAAACATCATTAAAAGTAAATAAATTATACTGAGGGCAATTTTTTAGCATGAAGTACTCAGTCTCTTGCCAGAACTTAATGATATTTATGATGTGATAATGTCTACCAGCTGAAAAAAATCCAACCTAATTACTTTTCAGCTGTAACAATTCTATAATAAAATGGCATTTGGAGTAGCTTCATGGGTGATTTTCACAGGCACAACACACACAGCCTAAGTGAGTATGCATAGTCCAATGTGTATCTATTCTTGTGAGGAGAAGAGGAGGGGTAGGCACTGCTCTCTTCTTTGTGGTGATCAGTGACAGGAATCGAGGGAATGCCCTGAAGTTGTGTCAGGGGAGGTTTAGGTTGGATATTAGAAAAAAATTTCTTCACCCAGAGGGTGGCTGGGCACTGGAACAGTCTCCCCAGGGCAGTGGTCACAGCACCAAGCCTGCCACAGTTCAAGAAGCATTTAAATTATAATCTCAGGCACGTGGTGTGACTCTTGGAGATGGTCCTGTGCAGAGGTAAGGATTGGACTCAATGATCCTTGTGGATCCCTTCCAACTCAGCAGATTCTGTGACTTTGTGAATCTGTGATTTGTGGGGTGGGAGATCTGAGATCATTTCAAGGTGTAAAAGCAGGTTGTTCAACCTTTCTCTGACACTTGTTCCCAGCTGTGTGCATTAAGTGGATCCCTTATACCTATTTTAACATTCTTTGACTAGGAAAAACTATCTGAGTAAAAGCCATTTATCTTTAATGATACCCTTTCACACCACTCCATAGGACTGCAACTTCTGTTTGTGAACAGTGCTTTGTATGTAGCCCCTTCAACTGATATGATCCTCACAGAAGTCCCCAGATCTTCCCAAGGACTCAGGTGCATCCAACCTGAAGAAAGGCACCTCCAGAGTTTTGAGCTGAGGTGAACGCCATCTACCTTATTTGTTTCGGTTAGGCAAAGGAAAGGGTATTATCTAGCTGATCAACAAGGAAGCATGAATCAGAAATATGGGCTTTGTCAGTTGCTGTGTAAAGCATATTCTTCTGTATGGTGAAGAAAACTCAGTATATGGAAAAATATTATTATTTAATGAACTCCCATTGTCATTCTCATTTGAAGTTGCTAATGAGACTGAAGTCAATATCCTTCATCTGCTCAGTAAAGTGAATTCTTCATCTTGTCAGTCTAAGATTGCCAGTGGGTAGGCAAAGATTTGTGAGAAGAAGTAAATGGTGTTTGCTGTGGTGACTGATCATCTCCTGAAGAATCATGTGTTTTTCTCCAACAGTAGAGGATATAATTTAATTAGACTGTTATTTTAAATGTTCTGATTTTTTTTTAATGCATTAACTTATAGCCTGTGGCTGATAGAAAAGAAATTAACGCTGACTCCTTCGAGTGTGGAATGAATTGCAGTTTGCAAGGGGAGAAAATTAATTATAAATGCCTGCTATTTAAGTTTTCCAGATTCAGATGATAAATGAAGCAATTATTGCATGTCAAGAATATAAACAGTAATTCGTCAACATTTCAGCTTATTAATTCTAACATTTGCCATTCCATGTAACATATTTATCACATTTTATTGCTTGTTGATGAAAAATCTAGCTCAGTTCTCTCAATTATCTTTGCACGGCTGCATAATGAAGCAACAAGCTAAGGATGTATATCACAGTCCCAAACGCCATGAAAGGGTTCTTGTTTGTTTTGACTTCAGCTCAGAATAAAGCACCAAGACCTCAGCCTTGCCCAGCTACAGGTGTTTGTCCTTATTTCAACTTCTCAGTCTTGCTTTCAAGGTGTTGTGCTGCCATGCTCCTGATTGCATTTCAGAACCGGTTTCTGCCGACTACAATGTGCCCAAGCTCCACTGATTCAGTCTGTCTGGATTCTCCTTCCTGCTCTTTCTAATCCTATCTCTGTTGTTTTCCTCATACTTTCACTGTGTGTGAAATAAGAGCTGGACACTAAGAGCCTTCTATCATTTTGAGACCTGTCTCTGAAGTGCTGGTGTTCCACTACATTCCTCACAAACTCTGCATTGGCATGTGTGACCCATATTCTTTCACCCTCTTATTCTCACAGAGACGCCTGTCTAATCCAGGATCCTCCAAACTTCACTTTATGGACTAAAAATAAAAGTTCAAGCGCCCTCTTGACTAAGACAGACAGCTATGTTTGTTAATGGTCTATTTATGGAGTTGTAAAATCTTCCTGTCCTGCACTACTGCATCAGTCTGGAAGTTTTCCAGTACAGGGAGTCAAAATGCAAGAGCATGGCCATGCAAGTGAATAGATCACAAGTCAGACAATCTTGAGTTTGTACAGCTTTGTGCTGCTGTGTGATATGTGGCTAATCATTTTATGTTCCAAGGTGAAATTCTGGCCCAGGTTACATCCCTGGAAAACTGCCATGACTTTAACCCCTGGTGTTTTGTTATTCCTTCACAAGGTTAGCCACACCAGGTTTTGGGCTGTGAAAAAGTAGTAAACACATGCCACTTGATTTTAAAGACTGAGGAAAAGGAAGATTTAAAACCACAATTTATGAGCCAAAAATCATTTTGGGGAAAGCACGTATGCTGGTAGTTGCTGAAATGGAGGACCTGGCCACAGTATACTGATTTTAGACTTACCTGTATTTGAATGTCATTGCTAATAAACAAAGTCTTCAAGTCTTAAGGCTGCATCAGTGTCAAAGACCATTTAGCCACAAACACACCACTGCATAAGCATTATGGAATAAAGCAGAAACCTGCATAGAAACATATGTTTGTGATGGGCACCTATGCACGAAGAAACTTGATCTTCCCCTATTGACAAGACTGAGGCTGAAGCAGATTGCGGATGACAGGATGATGAATGCAGCCAGTCTGTGTTGTGTGGTGTCCTGGAATCACACTCAGTTCTTCTGGTACATCCACCCCCAGAGACACATTCATGGCATCTCCCTCTGAGTTTGTCTTACGGGTCTTAAGTTCCATCTTAAGACCAGCCAAAGCCTTTCCCCTATGTGAAGTGAGTGCTTAATACCTTTTAGCTTTTTTGATTGTTTCAACATATAACACTTTATATACTATGGCACATCAAGTAACAGATATTACTCTGATGTATTCAGGAACCGAGCTAATTAATTTGTTTAGTTTATTATCTTCATATTTATTATGAAACAGTTTGTTTATATGAGCTGGCACAATGTTGTCAGCACAAAACAAAATTGGCACCAGAGCCTAATTATGTCATACAAAAGCAGCAGTCTCAGTTGCCCTGATAAGTTAAGCAGGCATATAAAGAATTAGTTTTAAAGCGAAACTTAGAAAGACTCAACTTTGTAAGATTAGCATTTAATTTTATTTTTTCAATAGTTTAAAAAAAAACCCTTCTAATTTACCCATACAAGACACTAACAATATTATACCTGAGCACAGATGGAACAAAAGACAGGCTGATAGTGTTTGTTCAGAAAGCTGCACAGGACAGTAATAAGCCAGAGTGGAGGATGTTATAACATCTGACAGAGCTCACCCCAAATAAGTTATGAGCTCATGAACATGACTTCTTAGTTGACAATTTCAAGTTTGTTCCATACTTCCACCCATGTCTGTGGGTCAAACAAATTTACTTCTTTAACAATAATTTCTTTCCTCCTCTTGCTGTGGTTGAAAGAACTATTTCTAGATGGTCAAGGTTGCATTTCGGTGAGAGAGGGGGAAGTTAACACATTTCTCTCAAGAAAATGGACTCTTCTCCACATATAATGCCTAAGATATGTACCCGGCTCTGCTGGTTGTATGCTGTCACAGTGTAAAAAAATAAGTAATAGAAGCTATGTTTGCATGAAGTGTCATTGTGATATTGTGATATAACTAGGCATTGTGGTTTAATCCCAGCTGATGGCTAAGTACTATGCAGCTACTTGCTCACACACCCACAACCCCAGTGGGATGGGGAGGAGAATCTTAAAAAAATAAAGGTAAATAAAACCCACGGGTTGAGATAAGAACAGTTTCATAATTGAAAAAAATTAGTAATACTAATTATAATAATAAAAAGCAGGAGACAACAAAAAGAGAGAGAGAGGAATAAGAGTCAAGAAAAACAAGGCAGCTATCAGCCCCTCCCAGCCAACTGCCCCCCAGTTTACAGATTATTCTCTGGTATGGAATATTCCTTTGGACTGTTCAAGTCAGCTGTCCTGGCCATGCTTATTCATACTTTCTTGTGCACCTGCTCTCTGGCAGAGTATGAGACACTGAAAACTCCTTGACTTAGGGTAAGCACTGGTCAGCAACAATTAAAACATCAGTGTGTTATCAACATTATTCTCATACTGATTCCAAAACACAGCGCTGTAGCAGCTCCTAGGAAGAAAATTAACTCTAATCCACGAAACCAAGACACTAGGAATAAGAAATAAAATTATTTGATTTTTCTTTTAAACTCTTCTACACTCTAAAAGCATCACATACAGATATATCTGAGCTGATCATTTTTTTCTGAAGAATCAGAATTTGTTTTCATTTCTTCTCATAGTGATACTTACTTTCACTTTCTAACATTTTTTAGTGAGAACTGAAACAAATTTCATCTGACTAGTATCTGAGGCAGCGTCTTGCAAATGTGCATCTCTGCTTAATTTACTGGCTTATCAATGATTGAAGAGGATTTAGAATGTTTTCTGCTGACTTTCTTATGCAACACGCTAGAAAAGCAGAAGATCATGTATTTAAGCACTACCCTTCTTTGGTACAACTAGTGGGGACCAAGGGACAAAGGTCTCAATGGATATGTCTTTATAAAAAGCAAGGCAAAAATGTCTCTGAAAAATGCATACTAAGGGTTTTGACTCAGCTTGTGACTAAATCGTATTTAGACAGCTAAAATATTGTATTAACAAAGCTATCCTGAAGAAGAGATACACCTGAATTTCCTCAAAGAGCAATTTACACTGAATTCAGTTTATACTCCTGAATGTATGAGCAAACCAAAGCTGCCACAGAGCAGAGCAGGTATCTCTCCCCACCCACCTGAGGGTGCATTAGGAAGACCATTGCCAACAAGCTGAGAGAGGTGATTCTGCCCTTCTTCTCAGTCTAAGTGAGGCTGCATCTGGAGGGCCATGCCCAGTCTGGGCTTCTCAGGACAAGAGAGACATGGAGCTCCTGAAGTGGGTCCAGCAGAGGACAACGAAGATGATAAGGGACTGAAGCATCTCCCTTATGAGGAAAGGCTGAGAGAGTCGGGCCTGTTCAGCCTGGAGAAGAGGAAACTGAGGCGGGATCTTATCAATGCACAGAAATATCCTGTGGCTGGGTGTCAAAAGGATGAGGCATAAACTGGAACCCAGGAAGTTCCAACTGAATATGGGGAAAAACTTCTTTACTATGAGGGTAACAGAGCACTGGAACAGATTGCCAAGACAGGTTGTGGAGTCTTCTTCTCTGGAGATATTTTAAACCTGCCTGGATGCAATTCTGTACAATCTCGTTTGGATGAACCTGCTTTAACAGGTGTGTTCAACTAGATGTTTTCCAGAGTTACCTTCCAACCCTAAAAATTCTCTGATTCCATGTTTCTGTGATTCTGTAATGCAACTGCGTTACTTTCTGAAGTCCAGTGAGGTCTCTACTCGATGCTACTTTGTTTGAGTGATGTATCTGAGTATGCCAGTCCATTCAGAGTACACTCTACTCAGCTGGTGACTACAGACATCTAAAAGACATGATAAAATACTCTAATTAGAGTATTCTATTAAAAGAAAAAATCCTTGCAGTAAATAAAACTAGGCTTTTTTGCAATGGATACACTGACATTTACAGAGAGAATTATCTTGTACAGAATTGGCACCTTTAGCTACAGTAAATGTTCTCAGAATACTTTCCATGCAGCCTCATTAGAACTCCTCATACAAAAAGATAATCAAAATTTAATAGAAAAAATCTAAGGCTGATACTTATCCAAGCTGTTCTCATTTGGAGCTGGACAAGAAAAGGAGAGAAAATATCTCATAATCTGAAGGGTATTGAAGGCAGACCACTTCAGATATTTCTGAGCATAAATCAACTCACTAGCTAAATTAAGATGTACATGGAGTGCAACTTCAGCTCACTCAAAATGCAAAGCCTGGGTTTTTTTGGTAGGCCTTCCAGCAAAAACAGTCCCAAAATAAAAATACATAAATCCATTCCAGTCTGGGCTGCCTGCAAGGAAGTGAGAGAAATAAAACATCCCAACAAGATGTATTTATGGCATCTGGAGCAGGCTCAGTACAATGAGCTTTGCACCATAAACTGAATCACCATTTGCTAAGCTACCCTTAGTGACAGCAAGCACAGAAGGAACATAGCCAACCATTTACCTAATAATTGAACAAATGGTCTAGATCTTAAAAAAAAAATCAAAAAACTATTTCAAAAAATATTTCAGTGTGAGCTAAAAAAATGTGACTCTTAGTTTTGTCTAGGAGCACTTGCATTAGGTCACAAGAAATGTAGCTGCTATCCTCTCTGTACATTATTATCACCATAGAAATAAAGCAGGTAATGCTATAGTTTCAAAAGTTACAAGATGCCAAGAATTTGCCTGCCAGCACAGAACAACATTATTTATTGTTGTATTTGGTTGAAGGTTTTATGCGATTTTCTTGGGGAGGTAGGGACAAGAATAGCACTCTGGTGAACATCAAAACAGCTTCAAAATTTTTTTAGCAACATTGAAAACACAGTCGTTATCAGCTTTCAGTGCTGACAAAATTAAAGATGCTGTGGAAAAGGTAAATATTCTATGCAAATACAGGTTGAGCGAATTCCACTTATGGAATTTCTTGCACACCAATAAAAGCAATCTCATGAATATCATTTAGATTTATCAATATTAAATACAGAAAGAATTTAAATTCTAAAGATGTTTTAATCTTGAAAATATTTTATATAGAAATTACTTACCTATCTCCTTAGACAAAGAGGAGAAAAAAGAACTGGTAGTGTTTGGGGGGAGGGGTGGGTGTGTGTGTTAATATGCTTCCTCAAACATCCTTTACATCATCTGGATCAAGAAAATGTTCCCCAAAAAATTTTGCTGTTCTACTTAAGCTGACAGCAGGAAGCATAAAGCATAAGAATACTTGGGGTTTAATTGAGCCATTACACAAGTCACATATCTGATATAAATTGTTTCCTTATAACTTTTGGATTTGCTAAACATTGTCCTCCAGTGAATATCTCTTTTTTCATGTCTACTTTTAAATGTTTTTATTCTGACAGAATCTTTACAATAAAAATTCAAAGCAATCATTTTGTTTAAGCACAGAAACTAGTTTGCAATAGTCTACAAACCTCTCATTTAGAGGAATATTCATTGAGAGGAGGAGAGTAAACACAGAATAGAAGTTTGCAGAGAATCAATACACATTTGGGAAAGCATTGAAGATGAGAAAGTGTAAAATTGTTATTAAGCTTCCATGTTAGTATATTTATTCCTTTTCTTGGCAATGTTAAAATTACCACGATGTTACTGAAATGTGAAAGTGTTACTTTCAGTAACACTACAGTGCAGTACTGTCTCTGCTGGAGTCAGAGGAGGAGTTAGTTTTCTGACGTGGATCCAGATGTACATGCAGAATATATATCATATCACTAAGAAATGCCTTATTGAAAAGTACAGAGCATATTCCACAGGAGCCTGGTTTTGCAATATGACCAGGTAAAACACTATACCTCCTTTTGCAAGCTAGTTCCATGAATTGCACATATAACTAATGCTGGTTTTCAGTATGCGAGTATCTTCAGTAATTAACCACCCCTATGAAAAGGGAAAACCAAGCTGTGCTTTATCTTGGATTCAGTTCTTTGAAAAGTGGTTTTCAAAGAAGCTAACACCAGCATTCCCACAGCCATAGATACAAATTTACAGAGCTCATGTCCTTCTTATTTACTTTTTTTGTGTGCTTCTAACCTCAGAACTCACTCTTTCTTTGGTAATGTGTAATAAAGTCCTGAAGCTGATCTAAAATTCTTTCTTCCCAAGAGTAAAAGTGATGGATAACAACACTCCCAGAGGTCCACTTGCCTGGCCTGCAACCTGCAGGTAAAACCTCTTTGCATGAGTAAACAGCCAGCAGACAGTGACAGTAGTAGTCTGGAGCTCTGTGGAGAATGGTGGTCTATGTCCAGCCCTGGCAAGCTGTACCATGACACCTCTCTGCCTTGGAAGTCCTTGTGGGTCATCAGTGGCCTTCCCAGAACAGAGGAACTACTTGGATGTGTCATTTCTGAGTGTCCCTGTTTTTGTTTTGATTTACTTAGCTGGAATCTGGGGGAGGCAATGCCAACTGGAGATGCTCCAACTCGCAGCTTGCCAGCTCCTAGCCCTGGAAAGGTCTTGCTCAGCAGGAAGCATCAGGGCCCCTTCTACAGTGGCCCCTTGGGTCTCCTTTATGCACTGGACATGGTGTCAAGTGATGTTTCACAGCTGCATGCTAAAGTGAAAACATGTAGCTGGGAAAGCAGCAGGTGAGTTCACAAGACCTTGTATATATTTGGAAGATTAGGGGCCATCCAGTTTGAGTCAACGTTGCCGGTTAAACCAGGCCCAGACTGCTGTTCTTTCCTCCTCAAGTCAGTCCAAACATAAAAGAGAATGCAAATCCACCCATGAGGAAAATTTTCCAGTGTACATATGTGTCAGGCACAAAACATAGCTCAAGAGTATTATAATAGACATCAGGTCAAGGAGCACTTTAAAGGCTCTTCTTGCTCTTATCTAGGACCTTGTTGACAGCTGCAGGTTGACAGACCTCTGTATTTGCGTGGCTCAGTCTCCACATAACTGTTTTCCTAAGTATTTGAATTTACCTTTCAAGTTTCACCTGTTCATAGTGTTGCAATATATTTTCACATTTAGATAGCAGCAGCTTAGTTGGCTCCAAAGAACTAGTTGTGGGTAGTATTTTTAATGCAATTTTCACTGTAAAATAACAATTTATTAAAGAACCATCTCTCTCATTTTTACCTGTTTTATGCAGCCAGAGTTCCAGGTGGGCAATTTCTAATAATCAAGAAATGTCAAGAAAAGTCAAGAATGCTTTGGGTAAGAATGGACCTTAAAGATCATCTAGTTCCAACCTCCCTGCTGTGGACAGGGACATCTTTCACTAGACCAGGTTTCTCAGAGCTCCATCCAACCTGGATTTAAATACTTTCAGGGATGAATCATCTACAACTTCTCTGGGCAACATGTTCCAGTGCCTCACCACCCTCACAGTAAAGAATTTTTTTCCTGTTATCTAATCTAAACTTGCTCTCTGTCAGCTTGAAGATATTCCCCCCTTTCCTGTCACTATGTATTCTTGTCAATAGTCTCTCTCTGTCTTTCTTGTAGGGTACTGAGAGGCCACAATTAGGTCATCCCAAAGCTTTCTCTTTCCTGGGCTGAAAAAAACCAGTTCTCTCAGCCTTTCCGTATAAGAGAGGTGCTCCATCCTTCTAATCAACTTGGTGGCCCTCCTCTGGACTCACATAACGCTGTAACTAGCACAATCGCATGGGAAAATATAGAAGAGGTTTTATTTTTCTCTTTAGTATTGCAAACATTTTAAGGATGGGCTACTGGAATTAGAGACACAGTTGCTAAAGGCAGGCGTGATCCCGTTCAGTTAGGGCTGTGTATGGCATGAGTTTTAGTTTCACACAAACGCAAACCATTCGGTTTCTTCTCCCTGTTCTGCTCTTGCCCCGCTAGATGGAGCTGTGACGTGCAGCATCCGAGACAAAAGCAGCTTTTGATGTAATGTAAAAACACAAATTTCTGAAGAAAAGCTAAAATGACAGTGGAACAAATGCTTGCAAAAGTTATGGAGTTCTCGTAGATGCATTTTAAAAATCATGTCCTATTTCCAGTGCATGCATTTTGTACCCTCCCTACGTCACTGTAATTTTCTGAGGGGTGTGTTAGGGAAAAGGGATGCTTTCTGGAAACAATGCAGAATTTTATTTCCATAGCTGTCAGTTTGCTAAAAACTGAGAATGTGAACATTGTTGCAGGTATTCTGCATGAAAACTTAATTACACAGTTTGAAATTCTAATAATTTTTGCAGCTTCTTGAAAGTAGTAAATTTATATCTAAATATTTTTCCCCACCCAGCTCTAACACTAGAATATTTCAGATCAGAAAAATGAGCTTTGAAACATTTGCATATATCAAAAATATTGTTTCAATTCCTGTTATTATGACTCTAGTTAATGTTACACAACTTAGTGAGCTGTTTTTGAAATAGCTGTTCTTCCATCCACTCCATAACAAAACAAAACAAAACAAAACAAAACAAAACAAAACAAAAAAGAGAGAGAGAGATTGCACAGTAGGGGATGTTAGCTGGTACACAGCTTTTTTCAATGTTATTGCAATGACAGCTTTGGGTTGGTGGTTGACATTAAAATGAAAGAAAAATATTTTCCAGTACAGCTAGTTCAAGAGCCAAGGCCATGACAAAGTTGTTTAGCAGTACAGTTATTACAGAAAAGAATTGACTTTTAGAGACTCTTTAAAAGAAGCCTGAAGCAACAGAGAGGCACAATGTCATATCAGATAGTGGCACCACATTTTTATCTGGAAAATAAAGCTATTTGAAGATGTCAGCTCAACAATTGTTTTGCATTAGCTAAATGCAATTATATCAGCATCTCCAGAATCTGTGAGACTGGTTTCCTTTATGTTGCTATGATACCATATTATTATTTGATATGATACACTTTATCCTGAACCAACCCAGGAATAGTGGTCAAGGGTAAAACTGAATAATTTAAATCAAGAAAATTCTCCTTTTCTAAAAAACACTGATTATCACATGGTTTTCCTCTGAAAAGAGATTCTGTGAAATTGATATCTGTAGGTTTGATGTTTACTGTCTTTCAATCACTCTAGTATCAAATATGGTTATTTTTCGAGCTGTTTGCTTTTCCTAGCTGCTATTTCTGCAAACTAATCTGTAGTTCAGACTGATTTCCTGTGCCTCTGAAACAAGACTGCAGAAGATACTAAGGAATATTTTAACAAGGGGTCCAGTCCATGTAGCCCATTGCCAAGCTAATGAGATTTAAGTAGTCCACAGGAGGCAGCTAATTATTCTCATAGGAATAGGTAAAGCATAATATACTCTGCCTATTTATCAAAAGTAAAAATAAGGGTGACTGGCATTTTTCACTAATATTTGGAGACTCAAGCTCAAGATCCTTTGTTTGGTGTATCTTTGGCTGAGTGACCTTCCATCACTGGAGATCAGAGCGTCTACAAAATTCATCAAGGAGCCCAGAAGCCAAGTCCACATTGCTCCAGGGAGAGGCAGAGGAGTCTTATCTGCCACAGACATGCTCTTCCATGGAGCCAGGACCACAGCATCCCTGGCTTTATCCCACAGACCCTTGCACTGCATTCAGCTGTACAATGAAGTTTATCTATATTTAAGAAATTCAGTTATACTGAGTCTGGGGCACATGTGGTCAGTGAAGGAACATTTGCTGCTGTTTCAAAATGGAGCTTCCAACAAATTTCTGGTTCACAGGAAGTTTTGAGGAGTTTTACTTGATCAGATGATTTAGAGAAAAATCAAATTTTGAAATGTAATTTTTCATAAATTAGAAACCCCTCTTCTCTGCAGTGAAGACATCTTTTGCCACTAATACAGGAAAATAAGAATTTATATGCCAGGATATCATCAGGGTTAGAAGGGGTCACTTTAAATTTAATTGATTCAGTAAAAGTGAACTCAAGTTCAGACTATTTAAGACAAAAGCAGAGAAACAACTAAAGGATAGAAGGGTAGAAAAAGTTATAACTCTCTGCTCTGCATTTAAATAATCTTATTTTATACCATGTTTTGTGTCCTCATCTTCTCCTGCTCTGGTAATTATCTCTTTAACTATTTACCTTGGGAATAGACAATGTTCTGTAGGCATATGGTACTGTGTGAAATAAATACACTGGTGTAGTCCTCTTGAAACACCACACTGGGTATGATGGCGTAAAACAGCACCAAGGAATTTTAGCAAAATGAAGCATCCTTTATATTCTGCAAATATGCATTTTATATGACAAATATGCAAGGAATTAGTAGCTGTTTTGTTAACCAGCCCATTCATGCTGTATTGTTCTTTATTAGTTTAAAATTGCTCAGTGCAGAAATGTGAATGTATATATGCTTAATATTTAGATATTAATATGTTATAAATTATGTACTTTTACATAATTAATTCACCTATGTGCATGCTTTGCATGCTAATGCAAATTGAAGATGACTGATGTTATGCAAATTCGCTATCATTTGTTAGAAACAGTCAGACCAAAAGACCAGGAAAATCATGTAGTTGCCTTTTCCTGAAAAAAAGGGTCTATCCCTGTGGCATCATGCAGTATCATGAGGGGATAAATAAATTTTTGCTACAAATTAATTAGTTTGACCAAAATTAGTTCAATCCCTAGTGGAACATCAGCCCAAATTGATGAGTTTTATCTGGTTTTTATTAGCAAACAAAGTGAGCCCATAGGTGAATTTAACAAAAATTCATTCTTGCACTGTAAGCTGTCTTTACCCAGAGACTACCTTTACACAGAGCACAGATCACTCACTTCAACATCTAAATAAAATCTGTGCTGCTGTGTGACAGGACAATAAGGATTGACTCAGCATGTTTGATACTTACTAATTTAGAAAACAAGAGGAACTCTATCCACGTAAAATGTCTTTCACAAAGAGTACAGGTATTCCTTTCCTTGAAAACGAGTAACAGTGCATCTCCTGTATACTTTTAAAAACACCTGAGACGTGTAAAATGCACTGGATCCATAAAATCAAAGACATAGAACTAGAAGGGCATTGCAACAGTTGCACAGGTTTGTTGCCATTACCAAGAATTCAAGGAACTTTCTTAAGCAAGCAATTCATTTGCTGCCAATTTTGACATCACTTTGCATTTCCTTTAAATTTCTGTGTAACCCCCATGGGCACCACAAGCATGTATTTCTACAGGTTCCAGCAGGCCTTCGCATAATTTTTTGTCTAATGTAGATCTAATTATGGTGGAGCTACACCTGAGGGATGTTTGGTGTGATTTTTTGTATGAGTAAGTGAAGCTGAGGATGGCTGTTTGTGCCTAAAGAGCCACTCACCATGGTAACATATGACTTAGCTGGTGCAGAAGCTAGTTTTAGTTTCAAAGCCATAACCTGTACTGGTGAAATTTGAATTCACAGCTTTCAAAATATGCTCGAATATGCTCTATCAACATAGCTGCCATTCTCAGTGACAAGTATGACAAGCAACCAGAATCTCTTGATCAAATTTGAACTTGGCATTTTGACTGCCAAACCCAAGAACAGGAGTTCATATGAGTTGCCATGCCATGTGTGTTATGAGTACTCTGTTCCTTGAGTTAAAAAGAAATAAACCACAATTAATAAACTCTACTCTAATTTGCTATTCTCTCCATTTAAGCTTGGAACTGATCATGAGTCAAGAAAGTTTTTTTCTTCACTTCTCAACTCTTGACCTGTAGGTTGAGGGTAAGCACAGTGGAAAACAGTCATGGATGGGCCCCATTTTATCCCCTTCTTCCCCTCTTTGCCTTATGACTACTACTTTTTTGTCCTCAGCTACCTTATGCTTTATTCTCTTTCATAATCTCTGCTTTCTGAGGCTCTTCCCATTTTGTACTGACATATTTCAGAGCCCAGATTTATTTCCAGACCCTTCAAGATTCATTTGCTGAACTTTTGATCTGAATAAGAAAAAAATTCTTTCAGCCAAAGAAAGACAGAGTTGTCAGCTTCTCTTCAGTGTATAAGTGGTATTGCTCATCCTGCTGGACAACATCCATAAATTAAAGGTTAACCCATGGACAAGGCTCAGGGGCAGCAGTGTTACCAGTCTGTAAGTACACCTGTTTTATTACTTGCTTGATGTTCTGCGCTTTTGTGGGGTTTTTGCGAGTGCCAGGCACTGGCATCACTAGAACCACAGTTTCATTTAGAGCAAGTCACTGCCTTCTAGAGCTTCAGGATAATATTGGGCTGTCAGCTCCTCCCCCTGTTTCAGAGTGATCTGGCAGCAGCAGTGTTTGTCTTGGCTGTATGATGCCTTCCTGGTGAATGCAAAGACAGAAAAGGCAGACAACACCTCTCTCAGGATTATTTTTTTCTTTGTACTTGAAGAACCCAACCATATAAGCAGAGTTTACAACGGGGATGTTGCAAACCATATTATTAGAAAACAGGATTATTGAACTGTCAAAGTGTGGTCTTAAGTTAAAACTTACCCTAACCTTGTCAAAGTCCCAGGTCTCTATAGGAGGTCTCATATTTCTGGTGTTTTTCTCTATTTATTTTGAAGAGCAACTGCAACATTTATAGCTCTGAAAATAATGCACAGCATCTAAGCAGCTGGAGAGAGATGAAGCTGTTGTGATTGTTTTGTTAAATGAATATTGCTAAAAATTCTAAGTGCTTCCCAGGAAAAATTATATAGAAAAATTTTGCTCTGATATTGCCATGCTGTCAGAAAAGGGAGCATGTACTAAAGAATTCGTTGCTTTATTCGCACTCTTAAATGTTCACTGCTGAAAAGATATATAAATAATGTAAAAATTTACTCTCCTATGGGACGATTCCTTGACTCATTTAACTATCTGTCATGTCTTCCTTCTCTTCCTTCCTTTTTGTCTAAGATCTTTGAATTAAATGTCCATTGTTGAAATATTTCTACAAGTTCCTTGCGAAATCAGTTGCTATTTGTGGAGGGAGATGCTTTCAAAGTCTCATATGTAAAGTATGGACAGAGACCTTGTGCAGTACCACCCTAAATAATCATAGTAAATAAAGTAACTTATTAAGTTAATCCTTAAAACTTAAAATGAAACTATACCTACTGAACCAGAAACATTATGCACATAGAGATGATTTTATACTACAGAGAGTGCACAAGCAAAGCCTAACTTGAGAGAAGCATTTGATAATGGAAATCAATGATTCTATTTTAAGAAAGGTAGCATAAATTCCTTTTGCTGAAAAATATAAAAAGGTTTGTGACAGTAAGTTCTCAAAAAAATGGTATAGGCTGCATAAAGCTGCCCTCAGCTCAATCAGCAGCATTATGATTTCTATAACACATTCCAATGGCTTCTGCAGTGAGCTTCTAACTGTGGTAAATTCCTGGTGTGATAAATCCAGATGGACTTTTAGTAGTACTTCCAAAGATAGATGGAAAAGAAAAAAGAAAACTACTAAGATAACAGCAGTTTGCAGGTGGAAGGTACAAATATGAAGAAATGGTTACAAGGCAAGTAAGAAAATAGCTGAAAGCATCACAACACTTGAAAGGCTGTCTCTAATGCAGCCTCTATTTTTTCTATCCTGTCAAGTAATCATATTGATAAATCATGTCTGGCTAGACTGAGAACCCTGGCCCAGGGGGAATTGCTCTCTAGAAACTCTCAGCTGGCTCCCACAGCCAGTGGCTGTGGATAGCTCACTTTGTCTTTTATGTAGTTCTGCATTTGACAAGGTGCAGCCCTGTTCACTCCTTGCAATAAGCAAGTTACAGCCCACAAAGAATCTCTGTTACTGGAGTGTTTTGACTTTTCCCCCCAAGTTTAAAAAAACTCTCATGTTCTGCAGCAATTACATTTGATGTGGAAAATGAAAGAGTGAGATGTCCCAGAATAACTGGAACCAAGATCTCTATGTATAACGTCTTTATAGCATTCTATATAACAATGCACATAACATCTATAACAATATTACGTACATTGGCAAGGGATGCAAAGAATAATAATAAGGATTTCTGCAGGAACATTGGCCAGAAAAAGAAACTGGTACATATAGAAGTCCTCTATTAGACTCTGAAATTAGCTCAGATGGTTAAAATCAGGTGGTAATAGCTCCAAGGTCACAGATTCAATAATGCCCTATACAGGCCATTCCCTTAAGAGTTGGACTCGATGATCCTTGTGGGTCCCTTCCAACTCAGAATATTCCATGATTCTGTAATATATAGATGTTACACAGGGAGAATCTGAGGTAGCAGTTTGTGCATTCATCAGGAAAGAAGCTCTAGTAGGGATAAACTAATGTTTTGTGACATTTCATTTTTAATTTTGTAAAAAAAATGAAAGTTCCATCTGAGCTGCTTGTCTCAATATCAGCTTGAGATAATACACAGAAATGGGCACCTTTAGAGTTCTGTTCATTAAACCTTGCAATAGTACTCAAAAATAGATCAGATAATTTGTACCTTTTCCCTACTGCCTACAAAAAGAACACAGATTAGGCATTTAAAACATGTCTGTAAATAGATAGAGATGAATCCTATCCCCAGTTTGCTACTAAGCCTGTCTTTCCTAAGTAAAACATTACAATTTTCTATCCTACAATTTCTCTGTGTAGTACAGATAAATGGGTTTTTTGGAGAAGGGTTATGTTTATGCTTGCCACTAGCAAAATGGGGTACAGCTCTCTCAGTAGAACTGTAATGTAATTAATGCATTTATTAGCAAAAAAGCTTAAACATTTCTAAACATTAATTGCAGTATCTAAAACAGTAACTTTATTAGGTAATAAGCAGTTGCATAGGAAATCCTCCTTACAAAATCAAAAATTTGATTGTGGATGGAAAGCAGCTGCCTCATTTTTGGATCTAACTCTGTTTCCAAACTTTTGCATGGAGCACTGTTTGATAGATTACTACCAAATAAACTTATATTCCTAATGTAATGACCTGGAAATGTATTTTGATTTCTTCTGATTCATGTTTCTTTCTTTCAGCACTTCTCTCTCTTCTGTGAAAACTTTGTATTTCTCATCATTCACTCTTCTTTGTCCCTTTTCTTGAGCCTTCCCTCCCCATGCTGCCACTGAAAAGTGGGATTAACACCTTCATGTCACAAAGTCACCTGCAAAGCTTACATGGTGACTTCCGTGTATATGTAAATTCCTTCACTGATTTCCATAGATGCTTCCTTTTTATAGCAACAAGATAATAGTGAAACCAGCTTTTACGATGCCAGTCATAGTCAGGCAAGTTCTCCAAACAAGAAGGCTCAGTCTTGCAGTAAAAAAAAATGCTCTGCTTTTTGGGGGAAGTTGTCCAACAAATGGCTTTCTAAGCTTCCCTCTAAAATGAGGCAAAATTTGCAATGAAACCTTGGAATTCAGACTAATGGGTATGGATATGCTGAAAAGCTTCACATTTACAACATGTATAACAAAACTTTATTTTATATATATGGAGAAGTATTAGGGAATGTATTATAGCCTGTAGGCAAACTCAAGGCTCTGATTAGACAAAACCATCTCTTTCTAAACCATTGCCTCGCTTCTAGTGCAATTTTCATTTTGAAAAAACATCATATGAGATGTCCTTGCAGTGAATTTGTTTGGAGTCAGTAAGGTTAGTGCTTGAACTTCATGTGGAATAAGGAACACACATCAGCCATGTTTGCCTACGGGCCCATGGAAAGGAATCTGTCTACGGAAATAAGATAATTTCTTGGCAATTTAATTTAAATATTCCTATCTTCTCCCCTATTATGAAAGGTATTGTTAAGGACCACAAGATGAAAATGAGAAGCAGCTCAGGCATTCCTTTTGGCATGCTGACTTGGTATTACCTTCCAAATCCATGCAAATTGTTAACTCACAAAACAGTATTCAAGATACTCTGGACTTATTTATAAGAGATAAGAGATAACAGATATGCACAAGCTCGCTTACTTTATGAAGGAACTGGAATTCCTCAGCGAATCATTTGCCCCAAAGATTTCAGTCTTTATCATTTTTCATTGGACTGCTAGTGAAGGTCCGAACTGAAAGGAACAGTTAATTTACCTGAGATTGTAAAGTTAACTGTATTTTCTAAGTTTTTCTATCAGAGTGCCACAGCAAAAATATTCCAGACATGAAACCTTCTGCCAGATTCTGGATGATTATGATATGATCTACCTCTGATAAAACTCATGGAGCTTTGCCTGGGAAAATCAAAATTCACAAAGCTATATGGGGGGAAAAAAACCAACCAACAAACAAAACCACAAAAAACCTGCAACCAACTACATGGAATAAACAGTTCTGTGTCTTGCTGAGGTGATGCCCCAAATCAGCTTGGAATTGAACTTGGGAATGCTCACCTCTGAATATTTTTCCATCTGTGGGTCATGTAGGCTATTTATAAGGAAAATTTCAGTAATTTTGAGAAACTGGTGTCTCAATCTCTGGTTTACCATATGCCTTATAAAAATAACAGTAATCCAAGAATCACACAGCTAAAGTTTAGCGGTATGCCTTTGGAATCTCACAGCTCTTAGTAGTATTGCATTCTCAAGGGACAATTCTTTCTGGTATATCCTGTGAAGTAGATAACTCCCTTTCCTTCAACTCACCCCAAATCCAGGAAAAATTCTTGACTTGGTTCCTTATAGCTGGAAAAAGCCCAAATAGTCACCATCAGGAATAATACAGATTAAATGGATATTTCTGATCCCTGCAGGAGAAATATATTGTAATTATTCAAATGCTAACTTATATTGTCCATATAAACCATGTAAATCTCATAAAACAAATTACTAATCATATTTTTAAAACCATACAGTTTTCTAACCTAGAAAGGCATGGAGAAAGACAGATATATGTACAGACATTTGTATGTTCAAAATGGGTCCAAATAAAACTAATATTATAAAATAATGCTAACCTTTTATTGATTTTGGAGCATAGTGCTGCATCCAGTGGTTAACATGCTTAATAAATGTGTATTTACTAAGGCGAAAATTCAAAGCTCTCCTTCATTGGCATCTCTTTTACTTATGACAGATTTTCATATTTCATTTGATATTATCTACTGACCTGGTTTTCCATGCATGTCTTAACCATTTTAATTGATCTCATTGCCCAAAGCATAGCATTGTAATTCTACAATCTGCTATTCACTTTGTATGAAAAAAAAAAATTCCTTAACTCCTCAGGGAGTTATTGAACAGCATATATGGCAGCCTGATCACAAAGTTGCTTTACATTTTTAATCCTTTGGTTGTAAATCATTACTCTTCCTTACATCAGAAATAAAATTTCATAATTCTGGAGTCAAGACCTCATCGTTCCTAAAGTTCTTTTGGGAACACTATAATGGACTTTGGTATAATGATACAAAAAATAGTGCCACATGGAAAATGCAGAGAATATAATGAAAGTGCCCAGGGAGATCTAAGGATACAGCTTAAAATCTCTGTGAATTAAATCTCTGGTCTATTTTCTATTATAAGAGTCTTGCAGCAGACTGACATAATGGAAATGATAACACATTGGGGTTTCTGATTGATTATGGTAAATTATTGACTTTCAATGGGTGTGGGTGTCTTTTGATCTGCTTTGAATCAGAGCTTTAGGTAATATGTGTGAGTTAAATGTTAGTACAATTTGTTGCCTTTTCAGTTAAGTTTACCTGGTTGTCTTTGCTGTGGTGACATACTCAGAAATTGTCCTATTGCAAACTACTGAGGTAAGCTGAAGGATGTGAACTGACTAATAATGAAAACTACACAATGTGAAGATTGAAAGTCTTCACTTGTTTGTTGGTCTCTACTCTCTGATGTGGATAGTGGTATTGGTATGTTCAGTATAGACATAGGACTTATAAAACTTGAAGAAGTTTAACAGTCCAAGTCAAAATTGGTGATGTATCACAGCAGCACATGTTAAATTGGCTTCGTATTATCAGGAAGCATTTTTCAAAGATTATATAGTCTATTTATTACCTAGGAATTAAATAATTATTTGTCTTTTCTTGTATTTTCTATTAAATTATTAACCATTCTAAATTATTTCTGTTTTCTGTCTGAAACTGATGTTGCACAGTTTTTGTTTGGGTGCATGTCTAAATAGTCAGAGGCTGGCAGTCTTAAAATCCTGAATGAACTTTTTAATACACCAGAAATCTTTTAAAAAGGCAACACAGAACAAGTTAATAGCATTTCCATGTAAAATTTGTCAATAATTCCTCTTTCCAATCTAGGCAGAAAAGCCCCAGCCTGGTGGAATTTCCAGTCATTAATCCCATCTTCCAAACTGCTGGGGCAGCTGAGACATGTGTATGCTGTAAACCCCATCCTCAGATATGTTTTGAGCTTGAGGAGGAATGTGTGAGTACTTTCTTGCTACATCTGAGTCAATTTAGCCATTTGTATTCAAAGTCCATGCTAATCTTTGATCTTTAGCTATTGCCAGTAAAATGTGTGAAACCAGAGTGTAAGTCAAGTGTGGGGAAGTGTTCATTGCCCTATATGCCACCTGAGACTTTCAGTTATAATACTCAAAAATTACGTTATTTTCCTTGTGACTGATTTAGGATGAATGTAATGCTGTTTTTAATAACAGCAGTCTAAGATAAATTATTTTTATTTTAGTCATAGCTCAAGTCCAGGTTAAGCTTCAAAAGCAAAGCAATCCCTGTCAAGTGGCAAGATCATACAAAATAGAATAAGAATTACTGGTCATCTGATGGATTTACTTTCCTATTTAACCCAATAATAGAGCAAGTCCTCTAACACACTCTGTCTAATAGCAGTACAGAATTTGCTAAAAGAATTTCATTGACCTTAACTATGTTTTGCTCTTGATATCTTTATGCTGAGGAAGACTAGGGGTGTAACAGGGTCTTATGCATTTCTTTCTCTCTGAACAACTGAGTCTTCAAAATAGGAAGTTTCCTTAGATGTTTTCTTCACACTCAAAGGAAAGCCTCTAACTATTGTCCCCAATGGCACATTAATTCTTATGTAACTGTTTTCTCATGCCACTATTCCAATATTATGCAACCGTCTTGCTGTTGTAGCTTGCATGAGAGCTTGAGGAAAGCCATTTCTTCTCATGAAACTGTTCACACTCCTTATTACTAAGGGGCATGAACGCTTATCAACCAGCACAACAGTCCTGTGAAGTACATTGGCCTCATCTTAGTTTACTGATGGAGTAAACTTGCAGAGGGAAAGAGATTAAACACAGGTCATAATTTGTGCCTGGGTGGGTAAGCAAATCCCAAAAATTCTGATGACCCTTAGGTGCTCAGTTATCTGAGTACAAATGTGTAAGAGTGGGTGCATGAGTTAACACTTGAGGCTGTTACAGGTACAAGTGCCAAAGTCAGTTTTATGATGGGTCATAGCTAATTGATTTGGGCAGTCCAAGTTACCGTGGGTAATTTTCTGCCTTTTTTTGTTGTTGGTTTATTTGTTTGTTTGTTGTTTGTTTTTTAACCTGTCTGTTGCCTTTCTGTATTAAAGAATTCTGCATTAAAAAAAAAAAAAAAAAAACCAAAACCAAACACAAAACAGCAGGCACTGACTTTTTGAAACTAGGAGAGGAATACTGATGAAGTACCTCAGCATATTATAAAGATATGCTGATTTCAAAGTCACCATGAGAACAATGCATTCAGAACCTTTACCTTAATAGAAGGAGATAGAGATTTATTAGTTTGGAAAACACAAAATAAAAATTCCACTACATGTGTTAGGTAATGCACAACATGGTCCAATATTTAGTATATCTCTTAAAACAATAAGCTCTGTTTTAATACTGTTCAGCATTCTTTGCAAATATTGGTTTTGCTGGTCTGGATTTCTGATTTCTCCTTTTGTTTACTTGGAAACAGAAATTCATATCTGAGATATCTTGGAGGTCCAGTTAGAATAAATGACTCAAATAAAAATTAATATTGTCAAATGGTTCTCACAGTACTGGCAGCATAGTAACCATGGCCTTATTTTTAATTATACTAATGTAAATGTGCTCAATTAAACAGTAAACATTTTTCTCTTCGCAGCCACCTTTGCAAAAACAATCTACAAGTTTAAAATCTTGGGTTCATGGTGCATTCCTGCTGCTTTCCATTTTCTTGCTTGCAGTAGAAGTTTTTCAGTCTGCAGTAAGCTTTCAGCAATTCAGATTGTTCCCTCAGTGGAAAACTGCATGAGTACACAGAGACTGAATGTTAAGTCACGACTGGAGTTAAGACTCAGCCTGTGAGTGACGTGGCAGGGGGATGACCTTATTTGCCTTTTCCATATCAGAAGGTCAGCATCCATTACATGTTGAATGTTTAAAACTCACAAAAATAAGCATCAATAGAAATTTTGCCATCAAATAAGCAGATGAAATTCACAATATACAATTAAAAAAAAAAAAAAAACAACGTACCTTTTGTAGCAACTTTTGGAATAAAACAGTATATGCAGATAAGTAATATACTTGAAGAACATCTTTACCTGCTATGTGGCTGTAGAGCATTACAAGCTAAGTGATAAAATAGAAATTTCTTCACAATTACTCATTAATACACTTTATCTCAGATTTGACACAGTTCAATTCATTCCTATTGCAGAATTCAAATAAACGTTCAGGACTTCTCCTGAGCTATTCAACTACATCACTATATTGCATATAAAAGTGTAACCAGAAATGGTCTCAAAAGTGCATTTTGCCTCCAAGTAAATATTTTTATAACTGCAGGCAATTGGCATTTGTTTCACTTTCAATTTTCAGATAGCTATATTGCTTATCAATATTTGTTCTTCTCATCTAAACTGCTTGCATATTGTCTCTGCCTGTTGTTTGTATCACAAAGTAGAGACAAAATCTGCTCTCTTGAGATTTATACAAATGAACTTTCCACTTCCTTCAACCTGAGCTAAAATTTGTTTCCCCCTCCTTACTTTGCCCTTTTTAAAAAGTTTTGTTCCCTCCTTCCAGATGTTTAAAAAGAAATTTGTTTTAAAGGGATTTCTCCTCATTAAATGCCAACAAAAGAGGATTTTTTGAAATGGTGGAATGAGATGCTAATTTAATTTTTATATCTGTTCCATCAGCTTTTCTGCCTAAATTAATTAATAAATCCACTTTATAAAGATGATTAGTGTGACTCTTCTTGAATATTTTTTATAGGATTTACTATTTATTTTTTAAAAAATCTTCAGCCATAAATAAATATTTCTGAAGAAATAATTTGTGGTACTTTAAGTTATAAAATCTCCAGAGAACGGATTTTATGGTGCATCATTTTCCTATATGATGCCATCAAAGCAATAATACAAAATGTGTAAGAAATAAGAAAAAAAGGTTGTTTTCTTTTTTGAATCTCATAATATATTTAGCCTCCAGATATCCTCAAGAAAAGAGGATCTTATCAAGGGCAACTAATGTTATTAATCAAAGTGACATTTGAATAAATGGCTTTCACTTTATATACAAGGACAATATAGATGCTCTGCAGATATCAGTTGTTTATCACACTGAAGTATTTTACTATCATAATGCCATTGCCATGCCACTGATTCACTGGATACAAACTGCTTACCGTTTCAAGGCTTATTCTAGTGGCAAAATATGAAACGAGAACCTTATGAATATGTAGAGGATTTCCCCATGGCAGAAAGTGAGGTCTGTTTATGGTTGTGATTTATGAAGCTTAGCAGCACAGATAAAATTTGAGTTCAACATTAACATTCCTTTTATGCGTAACATGACAGTTTATAGTTCACAGTACCTCTGTATTACATTCTGGTAAATGAAAAATTATATTTTTTGTAATCTATTTATTTAAGATAAAAATCATCTCTCTAAACCTGTAAGCTTAGTTCATATATATAATCAGGTAAGGGGGAGAAGGAAGAAAAGAGCATGGAGGAGAACTCACTAAAACTTAATCCTGGAATACATACAAAGTCTTCTGGTTCCCAGGCAATGAAACAGTAGTTCCTGTGTCCAGCTGCAATGCTCCCCATTAACAGGAAGCAGTAAACATGCAAGCACTGAATGCAGGTAAAGTTATCCTTTCTGCACCTTATGCTATCTAGTCCTCTCGCAGGTGCAACCTTAGGACACATAAGCAGGCATCTCAGTTACCTGCAGTGACACCTTTCATGAGCATCTGTGACACCCACAGTATGTGGACCTTTTATGGCTGGATGACTACCATTGCCAAAAGGAGGGTGAGTGTTTGCCAACAGATAGGAGGGAAGGGAAATGGGGATAGAGAGTGAGAACGAGGACAGGAAACACTGAGCCACAGCTATGGGAGTGCATGCCCCAAAAAAGCAGAGAACTTTGATACCCAGTGGGACAAGGAAGCAGGAAAACCTTAGTGAGAAAGATTGGGGGTGGAGTCTGTAAATAAAGAACAGCTGTGGGTGTGCTGAGGTAATCAAGTGCAAGGGGATTTTATGACAGGAAAGGTGTTAATCAGCAACAACAATAGAAAGAGGAGAATAAGGCAGCTTGCCACATACGCAAAGACTGGAGTTTGACACCTTAACAGGGATGCATTGAACACTCAGTCTGGCTTTTTGTGTTGCATTTTTCATTTCTTCAATGTTGGCAAGTATTGCCTACAGTAGGAATAAGATGAAAGTAGGGAGTAGAAAAGTTTCTTGGGGTATTCACATCTCAAGTGGCTGGTTTGGTTATCCCATTCCTGTTCTGATTTAAGTTCCTTAGAAAATATACCTGTAAGAGAAGAGATTGTTTTTCCCCAGGTCACATTTCTAGGGCCTCCTCTTCCACTGTTCTTATTTTTAAGTTTGAGCTTACATAGGTATTTTTGGAGAATTTTCTCCTCTTCAATAATTTTAGTCATTCCTCACTTTCTAAGAAACAGCTTCTCAGTTTGTCTTTCAGATATGTTCCCTTGAAAAATCTTACTCCAGGGACCTCAGTCACTAGGCTGTCTACTTTTCCTACTTTCCTCTCAAGGAGCTTTGTCTAGCTTTCAGGCTTTTATGACATGCCTTTATTTTACCAAACACTAGTTGCAAGTAGCTTTTCGACTATAGCACCTGAAGCATATCTTCCCTGACCCTCTCTAAACTTGTTATTACTTGAAGGCTATTTGCAAGCCCTGATGACTCAGACTTGATACAGATAAATTTAAATTACTTCTGGGCACCTGCCATTGCTATTTCTCATCATCACAGCAGAGACCATTAGAACAACCACCCAACTGTGCAAGCTGTACAGGAGGTACTACACATTTCAGTATGCCCTGGGTAGAATGATCTTAGAAACCATATGCCCTGGGGAATGTCCAGTATATCCCATTATTATGGAGGTCTTAATGCAAGCTTTTTTTACCTTGCAAAAAGGGTTAGAGGGTGTGCCTAATCATGTAATTTGAGGACTCTCTGCACCTCACACAAACCGGAAGCAGAAGTCAAAATGTGGTGTTCATGAGCTTACCTCCTCAATTGGTTCTCTTAAAAGTGTTATGAGGGAATTCAAAATTCAGCCTTAAGCAGGTGCCCAAGTGAGTTCATCATAAAGACCACAGCTGTCTGTTTATAACCACAGTAGGCAGATATGTTTCAGAAAAATAAAATTGTTACTGTCCAGTTGAAGGAGTCTGTCCTCTGTAAACAGAAGTAAAGACAGAAGCTCCAGACTTTTTTCTACTGTGACAGTCATACCTCAATAATTTGGGGCATCCAAAGAGAAGTCAAAGACTTCACTAAGCCAGACGACTTTTCACCATGAACTCCCAAGCTGCAATGGATTTTTGGACTATATTCATGCCTCCCCCAAACGGTCACACTGCCTGTTTCTCCACAGACACAGTTTTCAGTGGGCCTGAGAGACAGCAACCCCTATTTGTTGAATAAAACACCTTGACTGCATCTAATTTTAATTTTTCTTGGCAGTTTATTCAAAGTCCTCTTTGTCATGAGTTACAGCTACTTGAGGAATCATGAAAAGAAGGGGCAAACTATGTTTACATTAACAATTTTTATCCATTCCTGTGCAGGAATTTCACTAACTATAACAAGGGCTATATGTAGAACTATTTTCTCACACAGTTACACACAATTCTGAAACTTACACACCATGCAAACTATCTAACATCACACAGCTATAGCTAAATATTTAGCAATATATATTTCATAAAATTGATGGATCCAAACAATCTTTGTGTGACTTTTTTTAACTTTGAAAAAGACCTCTTTAGATGTATTCTTCCTCAGAGGTTTAGCAGGCTTCTCTCACTTCTGTGTGAGCCCAAGGTCTCCAGATAGATTCCATTCTTATCTTAGAAGCTGGCACCTGTGAATCTGTCCTTGGCTCACTAGCCTGAAAATGTATGTTCCCCAACACAAAGCTGCTTGAAATTTTTAATAATTCAGCTTTTCAGAGTGAGTAAAGTTAAGAGGCATGAACTAAAGAAAACTTCAAAAACAGTTTGAATGGAAAATTCATGCTTACCTCTGGCAGAATATAGTCATATTTCTACACTTATATTGACGTGCAGCTAATGATATTTTATTTTTAGGGAGTCATTAGTCATATTAGGAAATTAATAGGAAGTCTGGACTGGAAGAGTGATTTCGAAAATACAGTTATATTGAGGGGTTAAAAATCATTGATGATTGATTTCACGCTTGCATAACTGTAAAAATAAAAGCAATTTTATTGAGCATCATTTCATGAGTATGCATAGCAGAAATAAGCCTCCTGCTTAGTCTTAATGGCTTACTGACTTACTACAAGTAAACAATAATTACAGAGTGTTAAATGTTACTTCAAAGAAGCTGAGACAAGGGCCTCTAATTGTGTCTTTTTCCTGGCCTTTCTCCTTAAAATATCAAGTTATTCCTTACTGATAGCCATAATGTTAAGTTTTTGTGGATTTATGACAATGGACGTCATGAATAGACACAGCAAATGATTTTGCTCCTAACTCATATTTTAATTGGCTAGAAAATAATGCTTCATTCTTTCTAAAACATATTTCACATTCTTTTCTTTTTCTATACTACTTTTCTTTAAATATGATGTTTAAATATGGAGGTTCCTACACAGGGAACTCTTGAAACACAGAATTTTATATCTTTAGAAGATTAAAATCCCACAAGCATAAATCCTACCTTTTGATTGTGTATCTCTGAACCCATCTGTTCCATTAAACAGGGAGGGATTCGACCATCATTTCCTTTTTTTTTTTTTTTTTCTATTTTCTCTACTTTTTTCACTCCTTGTTTCCCTCCTTCCTTGGTTTGGCTTGTGCCTACAGAGTGCTTATTGAGAGCTGTCATCTAGTGCAACCCCTGCTGACACTGAAGTCTTCAAATACAATCAGCTAATGAGAGAAAGTGACACAAGGAGAGGAAAGACGTGTTAACATAAGGATTTATTTACAGTGTTTGAAGAGAGAGGAGAAGAAAGTGTTTATGGAGGGCTAAGAAAAGCCTGAGTACTGTGATGTCCTGGTGCCCTCCTTGCTGTTTTGCCCGAGTCATGATGGCCAAAGTGAGTCTGTTTAAGGCATAGTAATATACTCACAGCTATACTCATTAAAATTAGACCTTCATCAGTAAACAATGTTAAAACTAGTTAACAATAATAGGTTTAGATAAAAGGAAAAAGAACACAAATGTAGCAATGTAAATTTGTATTATGAATAGAGGTTGTTGCATATTCTATTATCAGCTAGACAAGGTACCATCCAAACAGAGAAACCCAAATGCAGTATAAGAACTATTCCAGAAGCATTTTGTTTCCCTAAGGGTATAATAAAAAGGTAGCTTTTCAGCAAACACTATTGAATAAGAAATTAGTTGGGTTACTGCTACATTGCAAAAGGAGCTGACCCATGCAACTAACAGTTCTTGAAAGATGCAGTAATTTGTGACTAGCAACTGTCACCAAAGGTTCAGGAGCACACCTGGGAATAATTTTAGTTTTCATGCTAATAGCTGAATGTTTTGAACAACACTTAGAGAATATGCCAAGTTCAGTGAATCGCAGCGATCTTCATCTTCAGTGCACAAAAAATGCAAAACAAGAAGTCAATATACCAAAAAAAAAATTACAAAGAATCATAAAAGTATGTTGAAAGGGCAAATGTGAAGGTATTATGATAAAATCTTGATGAAAGAATGAGGTTAGATTCATCTCTACCTCAGTGCCCAACCTGTAGTGGGAGAAATGCATTTATATCTTCTGTATCACTTCTAGCAAATCTAGACTTGTAATGAAGCATTCTGAACTGCTAACCATGCCTGTGACAACAGACATAATTATACCAAAACTTAAAGATAAATTGACACAATCATATTGCAATATATCACAGAAACAGGCAGGAACTGAAGAATGAGACTGTACATGTTGGATATTAATGCAGCACAAAGTGACAAGAAATAAAATTATTTGGAAAGCTCAGAGAAGCACCAATCAGAGACACAGTGGCACACAAACAGGTGGTGGCATGCCAAAGAGAGACAGTGGGACATCAGTGAGTGCATCAACTACAGAGAGTTCCATGGTACTGTGGAAAATTAAAACAAAAGACAAAACTAAGCCAAAGCCCAGACAAATTTAAATTACAGAGACCAAAAAAAAAAAAAAAAAAAAAAAAGGGAAATATTAATTTAAAGTACATTATGAAGTG
>JAWWEV010000001.1:98868806-98881985 GCA_035583235.1 Hafferia zeledoni
AGTCTTCAGGATCAGGAAAATTGAGAATTTCAACAACTTTTTCTTCTTGAAAATACAGAGTGAGGAAAAAAAAAAAAAAAATGAATTTCAAGTACATTATGAAGTGAAACTACCTAGACTTAAACTTCAGAAGTGCCATAGCCTTCAGTTAAACTACCAGTGAACATATGAACTTAGTGTCACTGAGAATGGGACAAGAAAATGGGACAAGAAAACTTCTGTGAATAGGTACAAGAGCTATTTAGAAAAAAAAAAAACAAACACAAATACTCACAGCATGTCTTCAGCAGCATTTTGGGCATTTTGAGTACTGCAGTCCCTGCCTCACAGAGCATGAGGAGTGCGGTGCCTCACAGGGTACAGACTGGCAGCTCCATCAGTTAGTAGTCTGCTTGCCTCCAATTGCAGGAGCCTCCTCTTGGTGTTTCAGGGTCTTAGTTTTTAATTATGTTTGTATAAATTCAGAAGGAAAATAAAGGAAAATAATCAATGAAAGTAAGGGACATTGCTGAAGTCAGAGTAATCAGAAGTTGGATAAGTGGTGTAGTAATTATTCAGATGAATAGGTCCAAATTGTTTAAACAAAGTAGTGATTAAATTTCTCTAGAAAATACTAAGGATGGAAGATCACACTTCAGCATGTCAGTTCAAAAAACTGATTTTGACAAGTTATGTTGTGTGAGAAATCCAATTGCCTTGCTACAAGTTGAACATTACAAAGTAAATACTGTTGCTCAGGGGAAAAAAATCATGAGGAAAAACTATCAATGACACTACTGAATAACCTGATATCTATATTACAAGTCAGTGAGTGTCCTGTTGGCTTTAGGAAAAATTCATGGAAAGACATGACAAAATGTTTTGCATACAATGGGCCAAAGGGAAGTAAATTTAAAGTAAAATTAAAGTAAGCTGCAATTCTATATTACTGCAATATCACAGTCAATACACTTATTAATATCCTGCTCTAACATGAATCTAAAAAAAAAAAAAAACAGGGAACACAATATAGTGGAGATGTGGGCCTAAAAAAGTGAAAGAAATTAAGCAGTAGTACTTTTCAGGTGAATGGGAATGTTTTGAGACACGTAGTAGATACATGTGCAGATGTGGTGTTACCTCAGCCAGACTCTAACCCTGGCTGTGGGTCACCAACTCCCCTGTGCTATGCCATGACATGAGTAAGTAGGCAAATTTGCAGTGTGGTGCCAATGAGTCAGTGCCTGGGGACTGTTCTAAGGAAAGGAATAGCTGGTTCTTTTCAATTCAAGGTTTCTATGGCCATCTGAACAGAAATACACACAAAAAATTGAAAAAGGACATCAAGCAATTGTGTTTGCATGTATGAAATTTTTATAGGAAAAATTCTCTTTACAGAAGTTTCATTTTGTGTTGTAGCTGGACAATTTAATTTAAATTTTAGATTTTAATAGGATGATAAAAAAATAATTGAAGCAATACTTTTATCTATATTTCTCTACATAAATGCATGTTCTCCATCTTGATAGTACTTAGTTTTTCTCAATTTCTTTCCACAGGAAAAAAAAATCTGATTAAATCAACACAGTTTATAAATGTCCATAACTTCAGGGAAAATTTGCTGTCAAATGCAATCCCATTGAAACAACTCTAACAGATTTGAGCACATGAATCCAAAGAGCTGACAAACAATCATTGCACTCAGGAGAAACAACCTCTTTAGTATAGACTGCTATTTAGATTCCTGGGAACTGGGCAAGTTCCAACACAGAACTGCAATGACCATTTTAGACCTAGAAATGAAACATTTCAGGCATAGAGTGCCAAACTGCATAGTTTTTATTTGCCAGTTTTAACAACATTAGGCCTGTGCACATTGCCAAGGAGTCAAACTACAACAGCATCACAGAAAAAGCATCACAGAAAACAAGTCTAATGACCACACTCAGCAATATCAAACCTGAGGTTGGGAGGGGTGGACATGGAGATTACATTTTTAAAAAGCAAATACATGGTAAGCCACTCTCTAATGAAATAGCACTCTCAGTGATGGTCTTAAAAGCTCCTCTGTATAATGTTGGATGTCAGTACAATGTTGAATGTTGGAATTTGTGTCTGCCTTGTTGTTGCAGAATTTTACCCCAGTGCAGCTGAGTGTAACAAAAAAAAAGATGCTGCAGAGTCAAAGTCTACTGTGAATATATGTAAACTTGACAAAATTTCAGGGGGGTTGTTGGTTTTTTTTCAGTATAGACAATATATTTGGAGTGAAACCGTGGATTAAACAAATAACAGCTTCATAGTCTTTCATATTTAATGGAAGACGACTGATATGTATCTTATAAGAATAAGGATTTATTATTCCATCCCTAACAGAAGACAGAAATGCAGACAAGTACACATTTGTCTGAGACTGAGGTGCAGGATGGGCAGTCATACAGCCCATCTCCAGCAACCAGAAGAGACTAGCGTGTCATCACCCAGATAACGTGTATAAACCAAAAGGTCTTTAATCCTTCCTGAATGGCAGGTTGATAATTATGCCTGAATAATTATGCCTTGGGCACAGCAGAAGAACCTTGAGAAAAGGCAAAACTTCTGGGTACATCCTATGTTGCTACACATATTAGAAGCTTACTAAATACATTATGATATTAGTCATATTAATGATGACTGCTGCAAGCTAGGTCTATTTTGCTTCACTTCTAGAAAACATTTCAAAGCAAATTTTAGGGGGTGGTTTGACCTTTGTGATATACCCTCAGACAAGCTAATGGTAAAGAGTGATGCCAAGAGTCTATGAGATTTGTTGGGAGAATATCTTCTGTTGTGCAAATTGTAACAGGTTTTTCACTTCTGGATGAGTAGAGGTTAGGGGAAGAAAGGGCTTTGGAATTTGTGCCCATAAATAGCTCACCTTTCACATCAGGTTCAACAGGAGCATTGCAGGATTGACAGGTTACAGCAAGAGCTCTTACCCTGACAGGAAGTATCAATGTCAAATTGTGTTCATGACACTCATAAATAGCACTTGGTAACTTACCGGAATGGGCATAAGTGTTTTTACAGAACAGTTGGGTGACCCTGATCCTACTTATCTGTAATAAATTCAGGGTCACCAAAAAGCATGTACAAAGATACAATATGCAGATGGGCCCATGTATCTTCTCTAAGATACAAGCTCCATTCAGTTCTATTCTATTCAGGCACAGCATCACCCACACATGAATGTGTCACTTCCCGTCAGTAATGTGGATCTATCTGCATATATCTGTATGGACACATTCCAAAGAAAATAAACTAGGAAAAGAGACTATGCATTTTCACAGAATTCAAAAAAATCTGCATTTTGCCTCCTACTATACGGTAGCATTAGTGATAAAACCAGAGAGCTTGTTACTAGACCTTAATTTGTTTCCTCAGGGCATTAGAGGCTGGCTGTTTCAGCCTCTTACTGTCTGTCTTGCTTTTCTGAGCAATTCTGAGGACACAGACTAGCCCTGGGGATCTGTCCTAGCTCATGGTAACTCTGAACATCAGCACAGCTCTCCTGCACAGACTGCTACAAAATACAGCATTGTCCTCAGTGTAACAGCAAGCAGAAATAATGTGGAAATGTGCAAAAGGGAAACACAGACAAACTATTTATTCTACTGGGTAGAAGCCTCAGGTATCATGCCTACCTAGTTCCTTCTTCTGTAAATGTGAAAAATTTAATAGGCAAGTCTTGAATTGGGAAAATCTGACTATCAGAATTTGCATCTTTATTAATGGTCTTGTGTTGTGTGTTATTCCACCGTCTCTGAAAAGCACACTGCAGGAAAAGATAGTGCTACTCTTCATCATTTTATTTCATGTTTATGTACATGATAAACAGGCAAGAAATAAGGACAGATTTTGTATTAATGTAGAATGAAGTACCAACACTGAATCCAATCAAAGAGAATACTTAAACTCACAGAGTTAAATAATATTTTTTGGTTTTGTTCACACAGACTGAAAATCCGTTAATGTGCTATGAAGCAGTAGCAAATAATTTGAAATATTTTTTGTGTGTCCATGTATTTATAATAATTCTGTAATTGCTATATAAAGTCCTGTAGCTTTTCAACATAACATCATCTTATTTCCTTCCCAGGCCCAGACAAAATCTGCTGCTTTTTGATCTGCTACAGATCAAAAAGGAACAACAACAAAAAAAGATATTACAAAAAAGATCTTTATCTAAGCCAAACTGCATTTAGTGTTAGAGGAAAGGATAGAATTCAAAAAAGACAGAGGGAAAGAATACTTTTTCTGTGCTGGCTATGTCTCCCAGATACCAGCTACTGATGCGGTGATATTATTGAACTAGATATATTAATGTTTTTCTCTCTCCCAAAACTTGCTAAAATTTAGTGTTCATTTTGTGAAAGTTTTCAGTTTATTTGAAGTGTCAGATTCTTACGTGTCTTCTGACAAGGATCAATAGTTACAATCCTTTCCAGTGAAAGATCTGAAGCAACTAAGTTGTTCTTCACAGCTCAGGATGCAACATGGCACTGTAATAAAATCTGCCATATTGACACAAGTACAATATAAAGAAAAATATGATATAAAATATTGCACTGAATATTTGGAGCAATTCCTATGGGTCTCTAAAGGGTACATGGTACTTACAGAAAAAGCAAGAAACAGTGTGAAACAAACATGAAGAAACAAAAGATGTTAAAGCCTGAGTCAAAGTTATTTTCTTCATGTTTTACTTTTTCCTTGTAGAAGAAAAAAATACAGGTTATATTCTTTCATGTTCTTAAAAATAGAACAGAATGTTCTTTTACAAGGCATATATGGCATTATTTTTCTCTGTTGGATGTCTAGATTTAAACTGAGTATCAGGAATGTTTCTCTAGCTCCTTGTTATATAGATTTATCATTTCAAAGTGGGAAGAAAGTCAAAATAATAGTATCCATCCTAGACCTTAGTGAAAAATGACATATCAACTCCAAGAACCCTTGCTGCATGGTAGTTAACCCATTTTTCTGAGGGATGAGTGAAGTGGGCTGAGAGAAATGTGTCCTCTGAAGGTCTCCCTTGGAGCGTGTTTAACCATTGACCTAAAGGCAGGATGAAGCAGTATTACCTACTATGCTCTGTGCAAAGCCATGGGCAGTGTCCAGGCCAGGGATCTTGCACTCTGGGATATGGTTGGGCCTTTGGAATTCAGTCCTTATGCCTCAGCTTTCTTAGCCACATTTCTCTTCTGTTTCCTGCTGTACTTCATGCTTTGTCTTCAATCTTTATACAGGTTAGGAAAGATATATCCTGTGTAGTACTGGTGGTCATGACTAATGATAAAAGTGTGGGTGTGAGCGCAGGGACTGGGGAGACAGGCAGGACACCTGTGGAAAGACATGCCCTATATGTGTTTTCTCTCGTTCAGTACTCCTGATTCTGGGCGTGTGGTATGTTTGAAGGCACATCAGAGCACATCAAGTAGCCACAGCTAATTACCCAATTGGACCTGAACTAATTCTGAAGGGAACCCATGTGTGATCTCTGCTTATATGAGCTCCAACCAGGACACATCAAAAGTGAGCTGATTGCAGTTAGCTTAACTGTTTCTTTGTGCCACCCCTGGGTTTCTGCAGATCCCATTACCAAGAGTGTGTGAACTGCCAAGTCAGCTGAATCAGATCCAGCTGAGGTGAAAAGGGTCAAAGCCCTCTGAAGAAGAATAACTTAGGAAACAACACGTTAGATTTTCCCAATGTACTGAACAAGTTTGCTATTACCTAAGCTTGCATTTCACAGATTCACTGGATTCTCACACATTCATCTAGTTACCTCTCTACAAGGACTTTGTTTTTATATGGCAATGGATGAGAAGTATCCCCTTATACTTGAATGGCAATGGCCCACTAATTTCTAGGCTGAGAGCCACCTCCATTGACAGCCTGAAACTGGTGTTACCTCTTCTTTTTCCTAGCCTGAACCAGAATAAGACTAGTGACAAGAAGCAGCCAGCTCAGATTTTTATTTAAAATGCTTAGTGATTCTCTTGCTACATATATTTTTTTAAAATAAGACAGATTTATTTCAAGTTCAGCATTGTAAACGGTACCCAAATCAAAAATCCACTTTGTAGCTGCTGAGTTCATTAGCATCACTGATAACAGAAGAATCCTCTTCTTAAATTCACTGTGAATCTAATTATTTTTTTTCTCTCTAGCATATGTTCAAAGCATAGTTTGTTTGAAGCAGGATCAGTCATAACCAATCCAAGTCTGTATTTTAATTAATTTTTCCATACAGTCCTTACACATCCAGAAGACTATCCTCTCTAGCAATGTTTCTCTTTTCCAAACAAATAGCATAAACAGATTTGATACTAGGAAGATCTTTGCATCTTCCTACTCATCAGCCACGTTTCCAGGAAGGATTTAATTTAATCTGTACACTAAATCAGTTAGTAGTGCTGTGTTACCTTCCCAGAAATGCCATCAGAGTGGTACTTCCAGGAATAATGTTGGAAAAACATAACTACAACCCAGCTGTTCAGTAAAGATTCAGACTCTTCTCTTATTAAGGGAAAACTCTCGGTACAGTGGAGCCCTGCTGAGGATCAAGCACTCAGGAAACACACACCTGCCAGCTTCCAGTGCTTTAACAGGTCCTGTTCTGTTCTTCAGCTTCACGTATGCCCAGCTAGAAATCCCTATCCTCTCTCCTCAAAAATCAGACCTCTTCTTCCTCTAGGCCTTGGAGGTTTTCATCCAGTCCCTGTTGTATCTGCAGCAAAGCCAGGATTATGCTCAATGATATAAGTCAAAAACTCCAGGGACAGGAAGAAGGCTGCGTAACTCTGGGGCTGATTCACTTTGTGTGAAAGCCAGTGGAGGAGATGGAAATCTAAGCTGCTCACAGCAGCTTAGAGCTGACTTGATAGAAATTTCAGATATTTCTGTCACACATATTTACCAGTTGTGTTGTTCAGTGTTTTCCATGAGGAAAAAAGGACAGTTCATGGAAGAACCTGCTTCATCTTCACAACAATCAGTGTCTAAGGCAGATTTCACTACAAATCTTTCTTTAATGCAAAAGTATATAGTTTATTATTAGCCATCAGTAAGCATGTCTGTACTGCTTTAAAATGTGTATTTGTGCTTTCTATTAGGTTATCATACATCAAATTTTTTTTTAGGTTACCTAAGAAAATATTTTGGCAGATGCCTGTATGCAATTGCTCAGTCTGCAGAATGTGCTGTATCAAATCCCATGACACTTCATTCTCTTTTGCCTAAAAATGTCCCCTTCTACATCACCATAGATAGAAAGCAAATATTCAGGAGTGCTATACAAATGTGCACGTGACGTCAAAATTCACTTACAGCTGATCATCATAACTTGGTGATTTGCATGATTGTGGAAAGGAGAGAAAATTAGTTTATTTAAATGGCAGATGAAGTATTTATCAAAATAACACCAGTAATTTTCACACTTCAGTTATTAATACTAATGGAGAAAGTCACTCTGGAGTGACTCCCATGCAAGATAATCAGCTTGAATCAGGCTGAACCAATTTGGAACAAACAAGATGTTCCCCCACTCCTCTAATCATGAATTTATCTGCTCTTTCCCCAGACAAAATAAATTAACAACTAAACTGTGTGCAGCCTATGTAGGTCACACTGTTGATGTACTACCTACTGCAGTCTCCTGCAAGAATTCATTTGTTACTACTGAGCAACTGTGACAATCCCCCTGCACTGGAGTCATCTGTCCAGAATGTAACATGGAAAATGCTGGCTGCTTCTTTCCAGCAAAAGCCGCAAATCAGATGAACAGGTGTCTCTCACATCCCTGAGATGCAGCTCAGTGTTCCCAGATGCTGCTTCAGGGTTCAGCTGCAGCGCTCTCTTCAGATATGCTGGGGCACAACAAAGCTTGCTGTCATTATCATTTCTCCAGCAGTGTGGGTGTAAATAATGTGCCCACATTAGTGAAGCTCAGGGAATCTCCATGGAAACATTTAATCATTGACATTTAAGCTCCTTGTGCTGATAAGGGAAGTAGCTGACTCCTGACCTATTACTAATGGTTTATCAAGGTAGGAAGCAAGATTTTTTTCTTGACCTGGCTCGAAATGATACAGTGACAGTAAATGCTGTTGTATCTTTTATTTTTTCTCTTTTTCATCTCCTAGGCATAACTTGCTGTTCTACCGTTGGATTTTTTTCTTGACCTTTTCTTGTTTATGTGACATTGAGACGATGTGGGATAGGACTAACTAAGGAAATGCTGACCTCCGACCCACCATCTAAAGGAGCATAGCTAACTTATTTTAGATTGGGAAAAAGAAAATCCAGGAAAGCTCTCAGATCATGTGAGGGAAATCAGGAGACCCCTACAGGAAGTTACTCTTAAGTGCCATTGCATTTCCCACAATCCGAAGCATGCATACTCCTCCTCCTCTGATCCACCCAAATAGTTTCATTAGAACCTCTAATGAGCCCAACTTCCAGTTGTCCCATGCAAGACAGGAATAGATTTTCTGTAGTCATTGCTGAATACTGACTGCATGCTGCATTTGGAGTTCTGTTGCCTCATGCCAAGCACAATCCATTTGGACCAGAAACCAGGATGTACTAGGAATTGAGATTGGTCTAAACTTTTCACAAGTCAGCACCTCTCCCAAACTCCTCATTCCCAGCCCCCAGAGCACTCTGAGTGCACAAAACACAGTTCCTTGTCTGCAGCAGCTCCCTGTCAAGCCTTTCCACTCAGAGCAGCCAAAGTCCACCATCAAGCAGAAACATCCCCTCTGGTTTTGAAGTGACAGCCAACCTTTAACACAAATACTGTGGTATACTGGCTTCATTTTGAACTGAAAAACATCTCCAGTCATGCCCTAGAAGTCTGAGACCCAGACTTCCCTGCCCACCCAATTTCCACTGAGACAGTGGCATTCTGATGGCAAACCCATGCGATCACTGCCCTCCACCCAGCTGTTATCAGTCACAGTTTTGGTCACAGTTTTATGACTGATTTTTTTGCTGGCTCTGGCTTTGGGTTATGCTTCATTACAAAATGTGGTTTGGGTTAAAGGAAAACTCTTGAGTATCTGGCTTGCCTTCTGGGAAAAAATGCACATTATTATTTTACTAGTTTTATTTCAGAATAATTTACAGGATTTATCCTCACTCTGATAGCAGTATATAACTCCTGTTGCACCTAGCATGAAAGACTGACTGCAGGAAAGGTATGAAGTCTTACATCACTACACCACACACTATTGCATTTACCCCTTTGCTATTTTTATGGCATTTATTCATGCATGTGGTGGCGTGCAGATTTGTCTGTTTTCAAACCTTCAGACTGTAGGCTTAGAATCTCTTTAAGCAGGCTAAGCTTAGTTTAAGTCCCTACAGGAACCATAGACACATAGCTAGGGTGCTCTCCTTCATCTACTGTAGATTCATCTCCTAGTCTTGGATCAAGATGGTTTGCCGTTTTGTGTTTCTGTTGTAGAAGAAATGTAACATAAAAATAATTGGGATTTTTTATGTAGAAAATATTCATTAGAGGGACTAATATTATGAGAAACTAATAGCTCTACTTCCTACCTCTGGAAATTGATAGTGGAAGTAGGTGTTGCACTAACTTGCACTGAAAGTGCAATTGACACAAGAAAGATATAAGAAGCCTGCAGGGGAAATGGAAGGTTCTTCTTCTTCTAGCATACATCCATTAAAATATATTAATGAATATCAGCTATGGATGCCATTCCTTTTAGTTCATGCTTTTAGAATTCATAACCCAAGCAAGCATTTATCATAAAATTTTGCTCATTAAAATAACACTGGTGTCTTTTAAACACTTAGAATAGGCTGCTTTACTGATATAAGAGGTGTATAAACACCATCCAAGAAGTGGCCCTACTGGCTGTCAAAAGATGAAAACATACCATTATGCTGATTAGCTGAATTTGAGTATTTAGAGTAGGATATGCACACATTTTTTTTGTTGAAGGTCCTGACTTCAAATGCAGCTTGAAATGCAATCAACCAGTGTCACTCACATGCCACTTCCCTCAGATTTTACACCTCATGAATCTAAGAGATTTGCTTTCTGATCTTATTGCAGGAAGTTTCATTCAAAAGCACTATGTTTTTATTTGAAGGCCATGTGCTTGTTCTGTGCTTCCTGTTCTCTTGCATTACTGAGATTGATTTTCAATTTTTATTTCATTAAGAGAGTGTCTCTGGATTGTTGGAGGTTTTTAATTGATTTATGCTTAATCGCTACACCTTAGATTTTCTTTGAGGTTTGGAAACATAATCCATTGTATTGAAACAATGTTCCTTGGTTATGCCAGAGGCAAGAAATTAATTTATTATTTAACATTTGTATACCCTCTTTATCATCAGCGACATCCATTATATGGGAGGACTGTTGGGATGAAAGGAAAAAGCTTGATAAATCAGCATCCTGGCACCTTAAATGCTGTACTCTGCATTAGGAATGGAGAATCAGCTCTGCTCCTCCTTCTAGCTTTTATTAATCCTGACAGGTTCAGAGATTTTTGGCACACACTGTGTTAACTTCCTGAAGTTTAAATACATTTAACCTTCTCCTCTCCCCGCCCCGTTCCCCATAATGACTGTAGTGTGTGATATTGTTTTATCTCAGTAATCATATCCTTCTCCCTCTGAGAACAAACTCAGCCCAGCACCCTGGATACAGGCGTAGGAAGAGCAGGCTTATCTGTTTGTACAGAATGTGCCATTGCCTGTTACCATAGAGCTAATGCTACTTAATATCATTTAAATAATAATTTATATTGCAAAATATACTTCAGACTGTTGTGACCTGGTAAGACTAACTACCATTGATTATTTGCAATATGACCAATTGGTGCTTAAAAACAGATTTTTAGAGAGAAAGAAGAAAAAAAAAGGAAACATTTTAATAATAACATACATTGGTTGCTGGTCTCGACAGTAAGTACCTGAGCTCATGAGCATTTCAAAAACATTCATTATGTAGCAGACTGTTTTTTCCTGCCTACATCCTTCCCCATGAAGCCTCAGCTGCCAAATTACTTTTGTATGTTAGCTAGGCAAACTCAGTCCTAAATCTCTTTCCATGTTCTCTTTCATTATAGGACTATACAAAATTTGGAGTAAGGATATGTGTCAGATAAGTGGTTTCTAATGGGACTTAGTCACTTTGGAGGCAAATACTTGAGGAAAGCCTTGAAATGCTGCTCACAGGGCTATAAAACACAAATTTGTGAGCTTGGACCAAAATGTTGCCTCTGCTAATTGCAGTGGGACAATGATTATGAATAAGATTTACAATTACTTAGTTTTGCCAGATCTGCAGCCTTGGAAAAGGCTCCACATAACAGCAGTGACAGTCAGTGACATTTTGCTTCTTGTTGATAGACTGTGGTTATATCACTATGGAACAATAATTTTGTTTGTGACAGCAATTGCCCAAAGGGACAATGAGGAATACCTGGATAACAAAATGAAGAAGAAAGAAAGAAAAAAGCTTCAAGTCACTCTCTATTTGGTGCAGTTACTGCCACAAAGATAACTTCTTTCCTATAAAAAAATAGAGGGTTGACCTGTACTAGAAAATCATTAGGCATGAAAAGAAGTAACAATTGTGGGGAAAAATCCCAATTTCTAAAAGTGAGAATATCTGTATAACATTCAAGAATTCACTCATATAAGATCATTTTAAATGTGTTCAACAAATTAGGTAGTGTGGCTTAACTATAGCAAGATAATGCTCACAGGCAACAGGTAAAGTCCGAAGGGGCGGCACCACAGGAATAAGATACATAATAAACACACAGGCATTGGGAGGAAAACACACAGGCATCAGTAGGAAAAACTGAAATAAAGATTTGTCTTTTAAATCCCACATTTTCTGATGTCTGGATGCTGCAACATGAGCATTTTCATTCAGCAAAGTCAGAACACTCTTCCCAGATAGCTGTCTATACCCTTGCTTCTAAGAGTGGGACAGGACTCTGCTCTCTAGGAAGGAGGACCTGCTCCTTTTCTCCTATTCCTCTTTCTCAACACCTATTAAAGATCATCTGAGCAGAAGAAATTGGAAACTTAAGATTAATTTCCCTTTTGAGTAAATGAAATTTGGATTCCTTTCAGGTGCTTGGGATGACTTCAAAGGTGGCTGGACATTAAAATAAAAAATAAATCCCTAAATAGGTTAAAATAGTTGCATCTAAGGGGGGAGGGGCTCATGAGGGTTGGAATTTGACCCTTGGCCCCTCGGGCCCATAAAGCCACCTGCTAAGTCATATGGAGTTTCCCTGACATAACCCTGGTGTAACACAGAAGTGCATTAGGCCTTTGGCATTTTGATATTTACCAGGTGTGCCTGGATAATGGATAATTTAGCTTTTGCAGCTAACCAGCTCTACTGGCCTGATTCCATTTTTCTCAGCAGCAGTCGCTGGTCAGTCTATTTGGCTAATATTACATTTCACCTCCCAAAAACCTATGTGCCTTAACGTTTGATTGACTTCAATAGCATTAGCTGGAGTGAACAAAAGTAAAGGGAGCGCGTAGGTCTTTGGAGGATCAGACTGACACTGTAAAAATTTGAGTCTAAAGAGCATCACAGCAAAATCATATCTGGTACAATTCTGATGACATTCTACAGGGAAGAACATGGATATTTATAGGATTACAGTAGGGGCACACTTGATTATGCTATTAGCAGCTGGCATTTAGTTAAAAATTAGAGGGAGAGGAAAACATCATTAACTAAAGGTAAACTTTATTAAGCTTTTTATTACTTAAGATGGAGCTTTGACCATTGTTACTGTAAGTACATTTCTATATCCAATAGATATGGTCTTTTTTCAGATATCTACTTGAGGTAGAAAAATCCATTTTTATTAAATTACTTCCTGAGCATTGAAGTAATGCTTCCAAAACCATGTGTCCTCAAATATGTCAGTAATATTTTTCAATGAGTTTTTTATAAAATATAAAATTATGTGGATTGTGTTAAAAAATGAGAAACAAATGGCATCAATAACTTAAATATCTTAATTATTCTGGTGGTTTGAGAGCCACAGCAAGCAGTTCAGGATAATACTGTCATCATCATCATGGCTAGGCTTCGCGAACGAAGATTTGGGAAGGGCACTACCCACGCTTGCTGCAAGCGTGCTG
>JAWWEV010000001.1:98882085-98905311 GCA_035583235.1 Hafferia zeledoni
ACCGCCAGCATAGCTCTCAACCTCATGAGGGCACGCAAGCTTCTCCCCCACGACAAGGGGGTGTCCCCGGAGAAGAGGATAATACTGTAGAAAACATCTAAATGACAATGCTCATTCTATATGGTTATTGACACAATGTGTGTGGTGTAATGCAATACACTTTTTAATATAATCCATTCTAGACAGCAGCTAGCCAGAAATTTTACCAATTTGTAACATAACTCTTGCTCTATGTAAAACTAAACTTAAACTAGAAAAAAAAAAGGAGTAATTTTCTGGGCCATGCTTAATAGTGGTGTAAGTTATTTTTGTTGACAGAGTGCCCAGAATCTGCTGTTAAAATCAAGGAACCATTTTAACAGTTGCTATAAAAAGTTCATTTGAAGTAACTTCTGTTCAAAATGCCTTATCATCTGAGTTTACCTTACAGGTTAAGAGGAGTGCTCATATGATACAACTACTTACAGTGACAAAATCATGTCTGGAAAAAAAAAAAGAGAAATAAATTGATGAGTCTGATAAAGAACCTTCATGTACTTTCTGTTTCATACACACATTTTTGTTCATTTTCCTTATTAAAAGATCTGGCTTTTCACACTATTGTGAAGCCATTTCCATTTGTGGTAGTATCTGATATTGATGCTGTCCTCAACAACATGGGTGTGAATAATGACTGGAAAGGCAGGATATCTGTGTAACTGCAGGCATGGGAAAAACATCTTTTGTTGAGGACAGATGAGCTACAGTCAGCATATGAGTGACTTCACCTTTGCTTGCCTAGGATCTTCAGCCTGTCAAGTGATTTGTCATGTTCCTTAAGAAATATTGTAGTAAAAGTCAGCTCTTTGCACAAGCTGAAACCAGAGCCTGAGAGGAACTTTGGATGAAATTCAGTAAGAAAAACTATGAGTATTTTCTACATGTTTTTCCTTTTTCTTTCTGGGCTAGAAACTTTCTTGGGTTCTGTCTAGCATCTGGGATCTCTGTTATACTGGGGAGGGGGGGGGGATGTTGTGTCCAAAGCTTGAATGAGTTCAAGAAGCTAGGTTATGAATTAGTAGCTTTTTCTTTCATATTCTCCATTCAGACGAGTGTTATGATCACTTGTACATCTGTGCTGTGATTTCCCTTATTGGTTCCTGTTTACATTTTTAGTGCATTTCAAGTTCCCAATGCAATTCTTTCCTTCTGCATGGCAGCTGTTAGCTGTGAAAGCTGTTTGCTGTGTGTCCTGAATCCTCCTGTCCAGTCTACTAATTGTTTGAATTGCCAGCAAAAAAATATTACATGGGAACTCTGCATTTAAGGTTACAATGATCTGAAAGCTCTGAGTTCCCACTATGTACATAGTTGCTGTAGAGTTGCTATTTCATGCTACACATTTATTTAAATCAAAGTTCCGTATTGTCTCAATGGCTTTCCTGTGTTTTTTCTCAGGGACAAAGAGCCCAAGGTTAAACATAATGATCATGTGCTTACCTGTGTTAAACCAGTCCATATGAATGAAATTTATCTTTGAGGATATAATTTGCAAAGAGACGAGCAAGTGGAGTTGTTGAGAAGAGTCTGTTTGAATTGCAGGACAAATTGGTGCATCACTGCTGGGCTGAGTATGCACTGCCCAAGAATAGTCCTAGTCATTCCAAATCAGTGATCACGCCTGGAGTTTTCAGAAAACTATGAAAACTTGCATAGTACCCACTCAGGGATGCTTCTGTCTAACATAGTGGCCAAAGGAAAAGCTACACCTATATCCAGCATGTGGCACATGAACAGTGGCATTGCAATTGTTAGATCAATTCTTTTATTAAAATCTATAATTGTAGATACCAAGATAACACCGTGTTATTTTTTTCCTAAACAATAAAGGATATATTTTGTTAAATATTTTGAACATGTTGATTTATAGTGTCCTACCTAAACTGCATGGCAAAGCTTGTTACATGTGGTAGTACTGAGACATAAGTTCTTCTGCAAACAATGACTTATCAAGCTCTTCATCCCTAGATCAATTTAAAATTATGTCTAGTACAATTTACAGCCTGTGGAAAAGAGGTAACACCAGAAATATGAATTATTCTTGTGCTCCTACTTTGCTAGTTTTGAATCAGAACAACATACGAATCAAAGGACCTTTTTGGTTGTTAGACTAAGATAAATGTAAAAAGCATATTCAGGTTTTTTATAACATCAAAAGAAATAACCTGTCAAAAAAACATCCTTATCAATTTGGTAAGTGGGATTGTAAGATAAAATGCATATATTGCTCCTGTTGGACATATATTTGTGAGTCTTTTACTGCTTTCATCACTTTCAGTTTCTTTTAAATTTAAATAGCTCCCAGTCTTTCATATCAGAGACCTTATCTGAGGCACTATTTACCAGCCTGATGTCTGCACTAATAGTTCAAAGATCTAATGGCAACTTTTGTCAGACATGACAGTAGGAATAAGAGACATAAACAGAGCCAGTAGGAGGCACCACAGCTCCACTTTTCATTGGGTCCAAAATAATTCATGTAGAGAACATGGATTATTGGCCAACCATATTACCAGTATGCATTATACTGATGTAACTACACTTGAGTCTGCGTATTTTCAATATCCTTCTGGGTCTGGCAATTGCTTTGCAAGTGATTCTGAAGATTGACAGTGGAGGCAGAGAGAAAGTCTAAAGTTCAACTTCTGATTTTCTTCTGGTCTCCCTCCTGATGATCCCCAAGACACAGAAAACAAACGTGTTTGACAAGACTAGGACAGTCACTCCCTATAAATAACACCTGATTCAGGACCTAGCTATGCATCTATTTAAGTATCATAAAGAGAATTTTCTTCTTCATCTGAATCTCAGCCTTAGACTAATAATGTTTCTGAAATACCAGTTATGCCAGAGTCAGAGTAATCTAGATATTTATTTATTTATTTCATATACTTACTCCTTTTTAAAATCTAAACATCATGATTGAGATGTTTACATTTTAATTCCCCAGAAGAGATGTTGCAGCAGTAGTTGTCATGCTGTTATGGACGACAGTGTTATAAACTGAGAGTTATAGCAATCTGTCCTTCCCAGGAGAACGTTTCAATCCAATTGAAGCCTGAAAAACTCCCAATGATGTCACCCTCACAACAGTATGCTTCATGAGGAGTCATGCAATTTAAATGCAGATGCAGTGAGATTTGATCACTAGTAAAGGGTACTTTTTAATTTGATAGAGTCCTCAGCAGGTACATGCTTGTGATTATTTCATCCATAATAATTTACAGAATAATTCAGCATTTAACACATTGACCATCTTGAAAATATCTGTTGCCTTGCTTTCTGGAAAACCTGGCCTCAGGCTGAAGCCTTATCATGAGTTTGTCGTAGACTACCCCCTAGTAGAGCTCTCCACTGGAACTATGGACAGGTAGGGCTTGTCCTAGGGGTCTAAACTGCAGTAAAATATAACAGGTCTTGAAGTAGTTTAGGAGCTTGAATAAATCCAGCTGCCATTCATATATTTCCACATGAGCTAATTTTCTCTTTTCTCAACTAGTTTGGTTACCTTTATATACTGTGTTTAAAGATCAGCTCGATTTCCTCCACGTGCCCTGTAGATACACATTTAGACATCAACTCACTTGAAGCATTGACCACAATCATTTTGGGTCTGTTCTGTAGTGGAGTATAGAGGAGAGGTAAATTGCCATGAGGTGTGCAAACCATAGTCATTCTGGAAAAGTACTACAACATGCTGCATCAGCTGCAGCTCTCTGAACACCAACAGCTTTCCATCCACAGAGGGTTATTGTCATCACCTGCAGTAACAACATGAGTGAAGAACTCAGACAAAATCATCTGCCAGAAGAGAGTTTCCTAGAATTGTTACATGGGACACGTGTTCTGTAACTTTCATATTCTGAAAAAAAAGCAGACAATATTTGACTCTTTTTCCATGTACTAACAGGGAGTCTGTCTTACCACGTCTTGTTTTCTTCCCTTTTTTTTTTTTTTTTTTGGTTAGATTTATTTTTATATGTTTTTTATTAAAAAATGTTTTTTAAAGGGAGTTTTGCCAAGACTTACAGCTTGTTTCTCTTCAGGTAGGGCTGTTTAACAGCCAGGACTCAACTGCTATGATATCTTCAGATTTACAGGCCCCCAAGACTATTGTGCAACAGGGAGTACGAGAGCAGAAATTGTACATCTGTCTAATCTAGAGATTGCTGTTATCATACATCTGCCTAATATAAAGATTGCTGCTGTTGTTATGTTTCAGTTTCTGGTTATATATTCACACAAAAGTTGTAGCCATGAATGATTGTTATCATGGAACTATTGGGTGAAAGGTATCTCTAGAAGTTTCGTAGTCCAGCCTCCAACATCAGCAAGTCCTGGCTTTGTCTAGTCAAATTTTGGAAAGGAAAATTGGACTAGCTGATCTCCAGAGATCCTTTCCAACTCCCTGTTCTGTGATTCTGCGTAATAAAAAAAATTCCCAGAAATTATTTCTGTAGGTCAAACAGTCTCATCCCTCACCATCTTGAAAACCCACTGTTTCACACCCTGTTTTCCACACCATATCTTTTGAAATGAGAGAACCAAAACTGAACCCAGTATTACAGACGTGGCTTCATGACCAAGTAGAGGGGCACACTCTCTTTCTCCAGTCTGCAGACCATAATCCCCTTAATGAAACTTATTCACAGTTTCCCTTATTTGTACTGATTTGATGAGGTGTCTGTATGCCCAGTTCTCAAATTTCACAAGGTCTGTCTAAGTTGAAACTGCTATTCATTGTGTTGATCACTGCCCTTAACCTGTGAATTTTGCTGAGAATGATTTGTGTGTCACCATTCAGGTCATTGATGAAGACCATGAACAATGTGAACACCTGTGCTGATGTACAGACCACAAGACTACTCTACTCATCACGTTCTGCCAGCCAGACATCACGTCACTGATTACTGCCTTCCATGCCTGACAGTCCAGCCAGGTTTCTAACCCTCTGTTTGTCCTGTTCACATCTTCTGAGCTTACGAGCAAAAATACTGTGACATGCAGTGTCAAAAGCCTTATTGAAGTCAATGTTCATCAAAAACACCACTCTCTCATTATCCATATTGCCAATTATTTTTCTACAGAAGGCCACCAGCTTGGTTAAACAAGAGCTGCCCTTGGTAAATCTATGTTGACTGTTCCAAATTACTTTCTTGTCTTTTACAAACTGCAAAATGGATTTCAAGAGAGCATGCTCCATGATTTTTCCAGCAATTGAATGGAGGGTGACTGGCCTATACCCCCCTGAGTCCTCCACCTTGCCTTTTTTGAAAACAGGCATAGAATTAGAATTTTTCCACTTAAGAGAGACCTGCCATTGTTTGCCACTTTTTCCACAGGTGATGATCATATCAGCATCATATCCACATGCTCTGCCAGCATCCTTATGTAAATCCCATTATCTCAATAGATCACAATGAGTTTGGCTTTTCTAAAGAGTCCCTGATGTATTGTTCCTCCACTGCTTTTTATGCTGCTCTTCTCAAATTCTGATAGAAAACATGGAGGTCTGGGAGAAGGCTTTGCTTATCAGTAGGCATTCAGTGCTTCAATATTTTCAACACACATTTTCATTTTTGTCCTCTCTAGTCATCAGTGTATCAATAAGTTTTCCTGAGCTTTGTTTTGTAAATATTGTGACTGTAAAGACCTTTATTATTGTGCTAATTGTCTCTCACCCATCTGACCTCCAGGCAGGCTCTGGTCTTACTGATTTTATCCCTAAGTATCCAGGCAATTTTTTTTTCCCACTACTTTCTTCTATGCCTTGTATATTTCCTTTTTGTGTTTCAAGATTTTGACTTCTTAGCAAAGCACAGCTTCTGCCAAAATTCCCACCCTTCCTTCACAGCAAGATGGTTAACTCCTGAGATTTTAATCACTTCTTGAAAAATCAGCCAGCTTTTCTTACTAGAGGATAAGTACGCACCATTTTGGCTGGAAATTACACGTATTGTGACTTGCCTTCATTTCCCTCAAATATTAAAAAAAGCTTCTATAAGTGGTAGAAACAATATTCTGTTTAATTACCCAGTTAAACAGCTTTTCTTCTTAAAATAACAGCTGCACTGTACTTCAAATAGGCATATGTTGCAGTACCAGAGAGAGGTACTGTAACTATACATGGGAAAAGGAAGCACATGCACATTCACTCACTACAGAAAATTCTTCACATCCTTTTCAGGTTTGGACAGATTCCTTTCCCTCTATCAGGGTCCATGTCACCCTGAGAGTTAGTCTGCTGTTCAGTTGCCCCTTGAGTCTTGAGCTATCTGAATCTGAAAAATATCTCCCATGAGCCTGAAGGAAGAAATACATCTTTCCTTCATTCTGTGGAAAGATCTCCCATTCTTGCACCTGCACACGACCTCTCTCTCCTTCTCCGTAGAGCTGATGCAGTGTTGTACCCCAGGCTGTCTGGCCATGTAACACTTGGCACATTGCAACTGACTGCTGCTTACCTATCCCAGTGAGAAACCCACCTCAGCAGATCCAGCAGGGCCAATCTGTGCCAACTGCTGGCTGCTTCCCTCTCCTCACTGCAAAGTTCCAAACCCACCTCCATGGCTGTGAAACTGCACTTGAACATTAGCTGAGAAGGCATGGCCGCTGCTTCAGTAATAACAGTAAAATCTTTTTTCTGCATTAATTTAGAACTGGAATTTGACTTCCTGAATGTTCCTAAGCAGTTGATATAGCTATTCTCTTCACTCTGTACACAGTGCTTTTGTAGATGTTGAAACACAACATAACTAGTAGGAGAGGTATGATAAAAGAGTATTTGTAAGAGACAAGGACTACAATTGCCTGCAAAAATAATAAAGCAATCATGTTTTGGTGATGGGATAATGGCAGGATAATTAAACACCCACCTTACAGGCCTGATCTTTGCAGCTGTGAGAGGTAGAACAGTCAGCTGATCCTTATTGTCTCTAACATGATGGTGTAAGAAACATCCATAGCAAGTGAGAAAGTGTGATGCAGCTGAGAAACAGGGAGGGTGAAACCCCTTTGGTTTAGAGAAGGAATTACTTTAGATGCCTGGGAGATGTCTCTGAACTTCCATTTTAAATCACAAGACACCATACTCTTAGCAAAAACTAGAGGACCAACCCTGTCATTTTGGCAAATGCTAAGAAAGTAGATTATGCCAAAGTTTAATATTGTCTGACTTGGGATAACACCTTCGTACTTAAGAGAATTCAGCACAGTATTTATAGGTAAAGAGTGATGTCAGCATTAAACTGGAAACATATCATAGAGAATAATGTGATCTTTTTCTGATATGGTTAACAGGTTAACAGTGCAAAGTGGATTTGCATTTATATTAGCAGCACCTTTCCAAATATAGATCATAAGAAACTAGTAAGGAAAGTCATGAGGGAATTATGAAGACCAGTCAGGAAAAATGGATTAATAATGGGTAGCAAGTGGGCCCCTGAAGGATCATAATAAATGACAAAGGATCCTTCTGGCAGAATATGACAGATGAGGTTGCCTGGAGCTATTTTCTATTTAACATTTATATTAGTGATTTAGAAATTGATTTGATATGGAGTGCATCAAAATTTATAGATGACAAAAGCAGGAGAATTTTTAAAGTCGATACTTGTAGGACATGAATTGGATTACAAAAAAATTTAATAAGGATGCAAAATGAAGCTGGCATGTGGAATTTAATGTTGGCATATGGAAGAGGTACACTCAGACAGACTGAAATATGCCTTTGGTGTTGTACCTTGAGAAGTGCTCTTTGTGAAGAACAGAATTCACAGGAGGGTTCCTTAGCCATTTTTTACTAATTTTAGTCTTTCTGAAGTTCCCTGAATGGTGGTAAATATTCCTTTCAACGCCCCTCTGCAGCACTTATGTAAGGGATTATTTTCATTCTTTTCTCAGTCTAATGTTATTGCTAGACGTCACACAAGAAATAGCATTTTTATATGAATCGTGCTTTTTAAGCACTCACACCTTCTATGTCCAAACATATACCTAGAAAATATCATGAAAGACTTCTCTATTTTAAACACTTTGTTTTTAGAGAGTGAGAATATAGAGCGGAAAATGCTCTAGAATAAAGCTGTAAAGTTTATTCTCACTCCAATGAGGAAATGAGATGCACTCTTTGACTAATTTAATTTGGTGGAATATATATTAACTCTATTTTTATTATGAAGTGTTGCTTTAGGGGTAAGCTAGGCATAGCAGCTAGATATTCCAGAAATCTGCAGGGCTTTCCTGCTATTTAAGAGTTATGAGTCTGTGTACAAAGGACCTAGTAACAAAGCTGGATATGATGGCTTGTTTTCCCCAAACCAAAATTTAACCAAAGCCACTTATAAAACTTAACTTCTTACAACACATTGTGTCAAAACTGTAGGATTCTCCAGGATGCTTGGCCATTTTGACTGCAACTCTTAAGAAAACAAGTAAGCCCTGTTACAAAGCTTATTAGTTATCAAATCCTGGCTCTGTTAAAACCTTTGTTTGAACCAAGAAAAATAAAGATTGAAATTAGATGAGTTAAATTGCAAGGTTAGACTGTAATGTAAGAACTGCTGTACAGGACCAGAGCAAGCACCAGACTAAGAATACTAATTTAACTGGCAATGGCCCAGGGGAGAATTTGAGAGCAAGGCAGATCTGAATTGCTTCAGATTCCATGGCAAATACTCCAGTTTAGATATTTTCTCAGTCATAACTGATGGGTTTTGATTGATGTCTCCTCAAAGTTTGTTATATACTATCTGGATGAGTAGACTAGAACAGAATATTCCAGTGGGAAGGCACTTAAAACTATTACTGGTCCAACTGCAGACCAATTCAGGGCTGACCAAAAGTCAAAGCCTGTTATTAAGGGCATTGTCCAAGTGCCTACTTAACAATCCCAGGTTTGGGACATCAACTACCTCTCTAGGATGCCTATTCTGGAATTTTATCACCCTGTTGGTAAAAAAATGCTTCCTAGTATCCAGTCTAAACTTCCCCTGTGTAGCTTTGAACCATTTCCGTGTGTCCTGTCATTGAATCTCTCTTCACTTACCCTCCTCAGGAAGCTTTAGAGAGGTTCCCCTCAGCCTCCTTCTCTCCAATGCAGACAATCCCAAAGTCCTCTGATGTTCCTCACAAGTCATTCTTCCCATTCCTTTCACCAGACTTTTGTCTTCCTCTGAATGCATCCAAGGACCTTAATATCCTTTTTAAATTGTGGTGCTTAGAACTGCACACAGTATCCAAAATGTGAGGCTGCAACAATGCCAAATACAGCTGTTTATTCTTTGTTTGATGCATTCAAGGATAGGATTTTCCCTCTTGGCTGCCTGGGCACACTGATGACTTCTAAAGAGCCTGCTGCTGACAAGCACTCCAGATCCCTTCCTGCATGGCTGGTCTCCACTCACTCCTTTCCCTATTCATATTTGTGCCCAGGGTTACTCTGTCCCAGCTGCAGAATCTAGCATTTTGACTTGTTAAATTTCATCCCATTAGTCATTGCCCTGTGCTCCAACCTACCTAGATCCCTGTGAAAGCTTCTCATCCCTCAAGAGAGTCAACAGCACCTCTCAGTTTGGTATCATCTGAAAACCTGCTAATGGTGCATTCAAGTGCTGCATCCACAGGAACAATGGTGATGACCAGTCACCAGCCAGATGTAAAACCCCATTCCCTACAACCCTTGAAGCCTTATCCTTCAGCCAGTTCTTCATCCAGCACACCATGAGCCCACTCAGCCCACAGCTGGACAGCTTGTCCAGAAGGATGCTGTGAGAGACAGTACCAGAAGCCTTACTAAAATAGGAAAACTACATCTACCCTAGGTGGGTGACCTTATTATAGCATGATATCAAACTAGCTAAACAGGACTTTCCCTTTGTGAACTCATGTGGACTGTGCTTTCCATTGGTCTTTAAATGCCTTTCAACAGTACCCGGTATAATCTTGTCCAAAAATTTTTCTGGAACTGACTAACACTGGAATTACACTGGCTGGCTCCCAGTCAGAAGAGAACTTCCCAGACTCCTGAGACTTTTGGTAGATGATCAAGAAGGATCCTGCCGTAACATTCACTAGCTCCATCAGTACTCTGTAATGAATCTCATCCCATGAATCCCATGGACTCGTGAACATTCAGCTAATATAACTGGTCCCTTACAATTTTTGGGTCCACAAATGGAAAGTCACTGTTCTCACCCTTGTGGTCCTACAACTCAGGGGATTGGGCAGCCCAAGACCTATCAGTATTATTAACGTTCAAGGCAAAGGAAGCATTGAGTGCCTTGACTTTTTCTTCATCCCTTTTTTTCAGATTAACATCTTCAACAAGTATTGGTCCAAACATTTTTTTAGACCTCTTCTTGCTATTAATGTACTTTTTCTATTTTTATCCTGCCCAACACTGGCATGTTTCAACTCTAAGTATGTCTTATGTCTTGCAAATGCAAACCATGGCTCTGTACTCTTCATACCAAGCCTGACTTCACTTCCAGAGGTCACGCAATTTCATTTTATTCTTGAGTTTGCTGTTAGCCAAGTTTGCTGTTAGCCAAGCTGATCTTCTGTTACACTTACTTGACTTGTGGCAGAGTGCAATTATCTGCTCCTGTGCTTCTAAAGGGTAGTTCTGAAAAACTGTCCAACGTTCATGAACTCCTAAGTCCTCAGAAGCAGATTTACAGGGTTCACTGCTAAGTAGCTACCTGAGCAGCCTAAAGTTTGCCCTCCTGAAGTCCAGGGTAGCAACTGTGCTATTTCTTTGAATCATTACACTGAAAATAGGCAGTTAAATGCCTCCCTGATGCCCGATCCCATCTGATCTTAGTAGCTAAGCAGGGTCAGCTCCAGTTAGTACTTGGATGAGAGACCTCCTCGGAATACTGGGGGCTGTATGTTTTAGTCCTGAGGACTTCACTGTCACCATCCAAGCTCGCTTGGCTGTGGCAGATGAACCTCAGGAGTTAAAGGGTGGGGCCAGTTTCACACATGCTGTGCCTCACCTAAAAAATCCACTGTGCAAGCCTGAAGGACACACCCACATGGGTAGAGCCCTTCCCAAATATTCGTTCACAAAGCCTAAGCCACCACCAGCACACTGAAAATATTTAACTGAACCATTTAATCATCTCTGGGGCTAAGACAGCCTCCTACCACCACATCCCTCATAAGTAAGGACACAAATAGGAACTTTTTCCTAGTTGGCTCACTGTGACAAGAAGTTACCTCCTACAAACTTCAAGAATTTCCAAGACCTGCTCATCACAGCAGTATGGCATTCCCAGTTTCAAAAGATGCAAACACAGTGGCTCATAATCACATCTAAAAGTTCTCTTCTTCATGTATTACTGTTCCTTAATCAAGAATGTGACCTAGAGATCTCAAATAACAGTAAATGGTTCCCAGTGAAACTGCACTGAAATTGGTATTAGTTCAGATAAAATTTACAGGATCTTCAGAGATTTGGAGAACCTGTAGCTCTAATGGCAAGTGGATTTGGAGATCTCTTTTTCTCTGCAGGGCAGATTGTAGGCATTTGTCCTAGTTACATTGACCTGGACCAGTTTATCACTGTGTCAGTGTAACCAAAATGGTATATTCTACACCCTCTATGCCATTTCTGATGAACTGTTAATAATGGATCATTTGCAGCAGCCACTCAGGGCTCTGCGAGATAGGAGGGTGTTCCTATCTTGTCACCAATGATTCAGGTGTGATAACTCCTCTCCGGGGAGTCATTAGCACCTCCACACCCATCTTGAGGGGTCATGTCTGCTAATGGATCATCAACAATTCCAAAAATACCCCATGACTCACAGAGTTAAATCACCTATTGTGGAGCTCCCTGCCATGAGGAAGGTACTGGGCATTCCCACCTGAACCTGAGGGGATATAATCTTGGGGGCTTGGGGACTTCTGGGACCATTCATCAGATCCAGAGGAGGGTCAGAACCTTGACAAGACTGCAACTGCCACTCTTGACCAGACTGTGACTGTCATCTGCAACAGGTTTTCTTTTCCTTTTACTTTGGACTCAGAGGGACCATGTGGGGCTCAGCACAGGGGCTAACAAACACCATTCTGTTCATGCCCCGGTTGCTGGGTTATACATCTGGGGTTTGTGGGTTAAACCCAATTTTTTTTCTGTATCATTGCATTTATTGTAATCTTTTTATTAAATTGTAACTCTGATTTATAATCTCTGTTTGAGTTGGGTTCATTTCTCCTGCCAGTTTGCCCTCAAACCAGCACAGCATTTATGCTTTTTAAAGACCCTCGCTCTTCATTTAGACATCTTTAAATATTTATTCCTTTGTTTTTCCCTTGCTTTTGTATCCGAAATTCGGTTAATAGTGTGTTATCCTGGTGACTCTTTCTGAATTTCCTATTATAAGCTGTTTCAGGTCTGTCTCCTGCCATGTTTCACCAAGTACAGGCAAGGAGGAATTATGAATTCATTTATGCTAAGCAATGCTTTCCTACTCAAATAGCACCCACATTTTTTTTCATGGATACAGGCAGAATATGGTAATACTCAATGTGGGAGAGGGATTCTTGTGCCAGTCACGTCCCAGCTTGCAAGAAAAGAGTGAAAGCTCACTCCTTCCTTCCACGCAAATGCTGGTGGATCAGGCTGGTGGCAGCACAGATTTTTCCATCAGCACTGATAAATGAACTTGGATTTGCCCTTCCTCTAGTATGTCCTGAGAAGCATTACAGGGTGCTATCACAGCTTATCAATTGCACATAGTTTACACTTTCCCTTTTTCCTCCAGCTCACCCAAAATCCAGACTGACTTCTCTGCCTGGGGTTACACTAGAGGGCTACAAAATATCCCTAAGCAGATAGAGCAAACTGAGTTTGACAGACATGAATTTCTACTTAATTTTCTTTTAAGAGTTAAAAATTCATGGAAAAATGAGGAAATAAACCATTAATTTAAAAATGAAGCAAAATGCCTATCTTATAATGCACACTGATGTCATTTCAACCAAGCATAAAATCTTTTTAAAGCTGATTTCTGTTCTTGTATTTTCAGTGTCAATGGTGATAATGCAATATTCAAAGAAAAAAGACGATAGACTAAAAATTCTGCTTGGTTTTTAAAAAAATAAGGACAAAGTGAAAATTCATGTATTCATAGCATTTAACAAAATGGAAGAAGGGGAGAAAGACATATAAAAAAGAGAAAAAACCTGTCTTGAGTGTTAAATGATGTATGATAATTTAATGTTGATAATGCATCATCTTGAATCATAGCACAGATGATGGGACTAAAGCAGAAACATGGAACACGAAAAGAGACTGTTAATTGAAAAAGAGAACAAAATTTTTAATCAAAGAATAAGGAATTGGTAAAATGACAAGATTAATAATAATAAAAAAATATCAGAAGTGCTGGGGTTGCTTTGAAAGCAATTAGTTACTATCCTGGAAGGCTGTGCAAAAATCAGCCTCTAATATACTTAATGGGCTTAAAGGTCATTTCTCACCCTCAATGATTCTCCATAATTCACTTCAGACACAATACAAAAATCACTGGAATATTTGACTGAGTATTACCTGCTGAGGCATAAATGCTTCATTTCTGATAGGGTCTTGAAGATAACACACAGCATTTTTTTATAACTGATTTGCATATAAATGGGTTTGCATATTGGGCTGTATGGAGAATTTGAAAAAAAAATAAATGCATTTGTCCATCATTACGTTTTAAAAGTGGAAAAGAAATGAGGGAAAAATGAGGACAGAAGAAAGCTGAAGAGAAGCATGAAAACCTCTTTCATAAATATACTACCACTGTAAACAGTGAAATCATCGGTGCAGAAAGCCCATTCCCTTCCCCCTCTGAGAAGGCCCTGGCACCCAAGTCCAGATTTAAACCCAAATTCTTGAGTTTGCTTCTGCCTTTGGAATATGCAAAACCTGCTCACAAGCCCCAAATGAGTCCCAAATGTCTGAGCCTCTAAATCCAGATTTGAACATTGGCTTGTCTCTACTACAGAGTAACAGCTTCCAAAAAATGTCTGCACTGTTTGCAAGATTTCTTTTGAACTACTGTGGAAAATGAAGATGAAAGATTAGACTCCTACACGTGCTAACAACCATTAGGGAACCAAGAAACCAAAACACTTATTTATCTATGTATTTACTTTGGAGATTGGCTGACAACACATTGTATCTCACTTGCCTGAAATGGCTACTGCAGATGTAAATGCAGAAAACAGTGAGTGGCCTAGGAGATGAGTGGAATATGCCTTGGATAGGCATAATATCAGTTTTTAAAACTGTCAAGCTTTTATGCTTACATGTCTGAATAAGAGCTCATGACACACAAGGTTTACCTTCACTTCATCCCTCTCAAATAATCCTTCTGTTACATGAAATTCTTATCAATGTTCCTATGTATGGGTTAAGTTATATGAATCTGGAGATTTTTGCCATGAAGAACTATGGCCATATTGTAGCTGCGTTTAATAATATGTCTGTTTTGGCTTTATTTACTGAATAAACTCTCTCTTTTTCTTTATTTGCATAAAGTGCCAATGGCAATATTTTGTTTTAATCTAGTAACCTGCAGTTTAAAAATGTGCTGTTTGATCTCCTTAGGAACTGTGGAAGCTGTTTAAGTCCCAGACAGCAGTAACATAATATTTTTAGTGGTATTATTTATTTTGACTGAGACATCAAATGATGGATATACTTTTTTATACATTATTATTAGACCTCTCTTGCACACAAAGTAAAATGCATTTTCTTATATTTGTATAAAGCATTCTTTTTTCTGCTATAATTGCTAGCTTGCATTTAGTGTTCAGTAATGAGTTCACATTTCTAAGGTATTTGTATTATCTCCTACTCTTTGATTATAATGGCTTTACATAACTATGAAGGATTCAAAATCAGATGGAAAAGTTGTGTTTAAGTAATAAGAATAAATAAACATAATGCTGTTTAAGTCATGTGTGTGACAGGGCATGTTCTACTTGTGATTGCACTTCATCATCTCATGAGACATGAGTGAAATAGAGTGGATTAACATTATTCACTTGCAAAGCAGGAATAGGGGAAATCTGGCATGGCATGGTTGTCCTACCCTGAGCACACTGCTGTGCAGTTACTCTGCCTGCTATCAGAGGTGATCCATTGCCTGGCAAGGAATGAGGGGGCAGGGAGAGACCTGAATGGAAGCACAGAGAGACTACTCCTGCAAACCCAGCTAGGAGTTGTCTCCAGATTTCCACTCACCATGGACATGGTTTGGACGATGTCTCCTGGTCTCAGTGCCTAACTAATTGTTGACAGGAGATTATTGAGGAAGATAAGAAGATGAATCTGAGTCCTACCAGTTTTGTGCAAGGTCTTGTGAGCTGGTCACTGGGGGCTGGGCTCAGCCTTGCTCTGCTTCACAGTCTGATGCACAGGTCAGGCCACTGTGGTGGGACCACAGCAGTCCTTCCACTATCAGGGTTGTCTTATGCCTGTGATCGCATCTATTGGGTTGGGTTTAAAAGCAACAGCTGGACCCATTTGCCCAGTAGGAGTGATACACCTCACAGCCTGTCAGGCAGCAGCAGTATGCATCACTATGAGCAATGCAAAGCCAACTCCTTTTCTATTGCAAATACTCCTTGCTTTAGATTCAGTCTGAAACCTTGACTGTTCTACCTCTCTTGTCCAAATTAATAAGACATGTAAGGTCATATTTTTTCCTTTATTTGAAGAAGTTAAGGACCATGAAAACTCAAGTGCTCCTTTTCTCTTTCTAACTTAGCTGATTTAATCTTACTGTCAGATAAAATCCACATGAAATACTTCTACCTATATAGTGGTTTAAATCTGAAATTATTGTCTTTGCACCATACTTTCTTCAGCACAGTTTCAGAGAATTTGGTAGATAAGACCACAGGCTTTTATCAGATGACATTTTCTGCATTTGACTTGTCAACTGATAAATCCCTTTTGTACTTCTTTCAAGAGAATTGGAAGTTGATTTTTCCCCCTCTTGCCTCCTCACAGCCCTCGTGTCCTTCTCCAGGAGAACAATGTCAGCTTGATTGGTGAAAATATCACTTAGTTCTCCTTCTCCCTAAGGTTTTCACAAGCTGTCCCTTTTTAAAACAAATATTGCTAATTTAGCATTTATAGATGTAGCAGTTCAAACACTACAAAATTCATAAAGCTCTAAATTGCAACATCTTTCCTTCCTTAAGAAAATGAAGCTGTGTCAAAAGGCTTGGCCCTGGGTGTATTAATGTGCAGTTTAAAGAATGCTTTCTCAATCTTTAGGAAGTGGTACACTTATAATATATTTTAAATATTTTATTTCATTACAGGCAGATAGTTTTTTTTGCTTGGCAGAATGGACTTTTTCACAAAGGAGCTAAGGAAGCATAGTAGATATTCATATGAGAGGGTGAGAACAAAACACATCCTCTATGTGTAACAGCAAACTTTAGGATGACAGCAAAAAGTGTTTGATAGATACTTAAAGACACTTTCTACGAGGTATTTAGCAAGATGGAACAATGACACATATCTAATTCTGTAGTAAAACTAAACAAATTTATATATTATGGTACTGAGTGTTCCCATCCCATATACAGTCCCTTGAAATCAGTTTCTCCAGTCATTTTAGGCCTTGGAGATGACCTCTTCTGTGGTCAATTTTTTGGCTGTTATGAACTGCTTTATACTCAAAAGCAGCCCCCACAATCTTGTTCTTCCAGGTTTTGCTCTCAGCAGCCTGGTGATATTTAAAATTATTGCAGTAGTGACAACAATTAAATAAAAACATCTGAGAGGTTCCAAGTTATTACAGTAAAACTTCAGTCTCATGGAATCATAAACCACTTATTTTTCTATACACATCTTCAAAGAGAAATGCTGGAACTTATTAAATAAACCATATTATTGCTTTGGATTAATTAGCAGATGGCTTAATGATATGCACTAGTAATTGCTACTGCTTGCACATATTTGATTATACTTTATTATCATAATTGTGTTTAAAATACATCATAGCCATTGATATTTTGTATTATGTTTATAATTGGTTAACAATTTCCCTGAGAATTATGAGTTTTGCAGAAATTGCTATCTTATGTTCTATGTCAAAAGGAATTTTAGGCAGCTTTTTTTGTCCTGGTTAAATATATATTCAAAATATAGATTAAGAACTGCTATATGCAGTGCTGATAATGATCATTTTGAAGCAGTTTAGTCTATCTTACTTTCGTAAAATTAATTCACTACTTCATGACTGTTTGCAAATGGTAATCATCCTCTTGTCTGACTGGTTTTATTGAAAATGAATATTGCAGCAATGTTATTTTTCAAGTCTTCAGACACAGTCTCAGTGTTCCAAATTCATTCACACTATGAAGGAATCTGAGTGCCTAAAAATACTTATATAGTGCCAAGAAGGGACTGGAAAAGATGACTCTATTTCTTACAATAACTTAAGCTGCCTTTGGGTCCAGAACAAATCTGATTTTTTTTCAGTGATCTAAACTGCAGTTTTCTGCACACCAAAAAAATAATAATTTGAAAAAATAAAAAAAAATTTAAAAAAGCAAAGCAAACATTCCCAAAAAATCATGTTAAAGGTCTAAACTAAGAAGACAAAAAAGTTAAGAGAAAGATTTCTGCCCTTAATTCTTGCCATTGTGCAGCATGAATTATGCAAAAACATATGCTGTTCTCCAGGTTTCCTTAAAATTCTTTTTAAAGCTAACTGAACAGTGTAAGAGGAAAAACTAGTCATTTTTTTTAACTTTTGAAGCTGTTTGACTTTTTTTTACAGTTCTTCAAAAAGTTATTAAGGAAAGTTGATGACCATCATGTCACAAGTTTCATTATTTCTGTTACGACACAAGAGTAAGGAAATAGAAAGGAGATATTAACCATCAATTTTTATTAGAAAAATGAGGAGGTTGAATACTGTTTGACTAAATAACTCAGTGATCCATAAAATTGACAGAGCACAAAAAATAAAGCATAAATTCTTCCTGTCACGTATTTTGATTTTTGCCATGAAGTAGAAGGCCAAAGCCATCAAATTGTTTGGACTTCAGTTACCTTTTTATTCACAAAGAGGCAGCATAACCAATGCTGAAAGATTTACAGCACTCCCGTGGGCATGAGCCTGGATGTGAACAAGGTGTATGATTACAAAATCCCTTGAATTTCTGAGGCAAAGGACAAATTCGTCTAGTTTAAAAGATGTGCCTCAGTTTTACAGTAGTGACTAATGAGTACTGTGGTTTTACTTGTTCACTACTGCCAAGCTATTTCCCCAGCCATGTACAGACCATCATCCCTAACATGTTCAATTCCCAAATATTTGTAAGCCCATTCCAGGATTTCAGTGGCAGGTAAAGAATGTGCCAATGTAAACTGACTTCAGTTTTGAAATAAATTAATTTGGATTTAACACTTTAAAGCACATACTGTGCTTTAGAGAGTCATACACCTTTAGAAAAAAATTATTAATTGATAGAAATTCAGAGGATAGTTGGTTTTCATTGTTTTTCCTGATCCATAAACTTTTACTCAGGCAATGTTCTCCTTACTTTCTCATATCAGTTTTCCAGTGACAAATGACTGATGATCTAAACCACAAAAATGAAAATATTTTCTAATATACATTCACAGATTGGGCTTGGCTGCAACTTTCACTTAATTGTATCTCAGGCCTTCCTTTTATTCAGCTATATAATGTATAAAATACCCTGTGAGGGAACAGAAGAGCCCTGATGCTTACAGCAGATTCATAAATCCATCTTTATCTATGGAATTTTGTTCCAAAAGTGCTGAGTACCTTTGATTTGTACTAAAGCCCCAATAACAGAAAATAATCAGAGAAAAGCATCAATAAGACTTAGATGCATCAGTTTTGAGAAACACCTTTGAAAATGGCAACCACAGATTTTAAGTTCTATGCAGGAGCCATATAAGTACCACCCTCAAGAAACAGTCATAAATATGCAATTGTCATATCTGTTGTGACTAAGATGTGGTACTACCCCTGTAGCATATAGAAGACTTTTTATTGCAGGAGTTTCTATGGGAATAACATCTGAGACATCAGCAGTACAAAGAAGTGGCAAGAGCAGTCCCCCTCAGATCAAAAATGAAATCCCAGTTTGCAGCAACTCTAGGAATGTGCTCTAAGGAGAAGAGAAGACAGACATTTAAAATATTTTAAGGAATGCCACTGAAAGCTCATGGCAGGATTTGATTGCTTGCTTTCACATTTTATTACTGTCCACGTAGTAATTGTCCTTGCAGAAGAGGGCTTTGCAGAGTGCCCTACTTTGCATAACTTCGCATCCCAGGAAAATTAAACCTGGGTTAAGTGAGCAGAGCTGTCTATCAAAGCAGACCAGCACTACTCACACAAAGGTCTATAACTGTGTGGAAAAAACTGTACTGCCTGAAAGACCACCAGGCAAACCTAAGCTAAGAAAGCTGATGGATTATACCCCTTAAAGCAGCCACACCATAGAAGCCAAACACAGGAATAATCAAGCGAAGTCAGAACAGATCCCTTTATTTCTCAACATAGCTCTGTTTGCCTTCTCTTACTTAGGTGACTGCCATTCATAGTTCTCATTCTAAATTATTAAAATATATTTTATATGACATTTATAATCCAGAGCTAGAAAAATGCTGGTTTGGTTTGAATAGGTCACTCTTAAAATGTAACTAAACTAGTTAGAAGTATGCACCATTTAATAGATCACATAAATAATGCAGGTGGTCTTTCAGGGAAAAATCATAGCAGACAATAATTATTTTGCCTGGCATGGTTTAATTCCAATCTTAGATTTCACCGCTATCAATTAAAAGATTGTTTCAGCAAAAGCATTATCAAAATTACACACACAATTTCCATCCTTTGGCAATATAAACTCTCTTAAGAGGTGATTGGAACTGGGTACTAAAAGGAATCATTGTCATGACCCAATTTAATTTTTTGTTACAGCAAACTTACATATATGAACGGGGTTATTAGGAATAAACAGGACTCTATAAATTATATAAATGGGGGGGGGGTGGAGAACATCTGTTTTCAGGCTTTTCTATCCCAATTTTTCTCTGTTGCCTAAAGGCACAACTAAGAGGAAACATGTTGCATTTATAACCTGAGTTTTTCCCATATGCTAGGCTAACTGGACTGACAGTTGGGCAGCTCTTAGTGCCTGGGTGGTTTGAACTGCACTGGCTGTACTTTCACTAGCAGGTAGGGTTCCACCCACTCCCCACCCCCCTCCCCCCGCCCTACCCCACCTCCACCCCCCCTCAGAAACCCAGGAGGAAAAGCTGAAGACAGCACTGTACAGATTTGGGGCACTTTTATTATGGACAAGCCGTAGTCTCACCTGTGATCCATCTTTCCACTTGTTTCATCCAGAAAGGAAAATCTACTTCTTATGCTCCAAGCTGCTGCTGCAGTGCAAACCAGTGCCCAGGACAAGTGATTGGCAGGGTATTGCCTTCAAATTATTTGAACTGAAACATTAACTGTCATGCACCTACTTCAGGGCTTAAGAGTTTGCCAAAGCTAAATGGCAAAAAAAAAAAAATCATTTTATAACCATTTTTACTGCCTGTCATTCTCCCTCTTCTACTCAAGTGACATTAAACCACTGATAATTTAAACAAATTAAGAGTAAGGTGTTGCATCCCCAGCGGAGCAGAGGACACAGTCCCAAAGCTGTGTCTCGTCCCAAGTGACAGCAGTCAGCCCTTCATGACTCAATGACTTTGCTGGGTTCCATACATGCTAGGTGAGATCCTTATTTTACTCACCTATCCTGTTCTCTTGGAGCTAAACCAAAGAAAAGAGAGATTCTTTTCATCTTCGTTTTCATAGACCTTCTTCTCTAAAAAATAACTGTTTGTGTGACATAAAGGGTTTTTTCCATGGTTTCTGTATTTGACTTCCTGAATCTCTCCTGCATTCAGCGTGTGTGTGCTCCATCCTGTGCTTCAGAGGAGGAGTGGTAGTGCAAGAATAGTAACCTCAACTAGAGAAACCATTTGGGAAAACCTTTTCAAGTTCCTTTCCATCATTTTTCTGTACCTGTGTGGGTGTACATAGAGATGTACTAAGTTTCTTTAATTAGAAAATGGTGGATTATTTAGAATAACTTCTCTTCTACACAAACAGTCCAAGAATGTTATCCTTTTTGAATGTATAGATAAATTTTGTCTCTTATGTGCTTTCTCTACACAGTCTAACTTGAGTAATACCTTAGCTAAAATATACAGTTAAATGTTACCTATCAACCCAATACAGATGTGCATTACACTGTTTAAGAGTTGACAGAATTTGACAATGCCTACAAAATTCCTTGAAGGAATGAAATAGGTTTCAATACTTATGTAATCAGTCGTAATGTGAAAAAAAACCCCATAATTTTTGTCTGATATTTTTGTGCCTATGGCCTTTTTCAAGTTTCATCACACCTGTGTGAAGGTTGTAGTGATTCACATTCCCTGGCTGCTCTGTAACCTTAATTTTAGATAGTCCCTCTCAGAGAGCAGTGATAGATGGCTGCTCCCTGTGAGAAGACTGGGAGGAGACAAAGGTAGGCTCCAATGGGGTCATGGGCTGCAGGTAGCATATGGGAGACACAGAATGGGCAGGGACAGTCAGAACTGGTGGTGTCCTCAGGGCACTGATGCCTGGTCAATCACCAAAAGACAAATCAGGCTTTGGGACTTGCTATAAGTAATAGCAAAAGATAAAAGTATTGCTGTGAAGTTACACTCTACCTACATGGTGCTCCCACACCCCAAATGGTACATCTGCAGCTCTGCTTCACTGGTGGGAAGCGTCCTGGACCTACATGCGCACAACAGGCATGATCAGAGGAACATGGCATCTTCCACTATGAGAACAATCTAAGCAAGATAGCTCTTTGGCTTGAAAAAGGGATGACTATGAGTGAAATTTACAGTGACAGAGATCTGTAAAATGAGAAACTTGCTGAATTCATAAAACAAGAACCAGTGGAGAGCTTATGACTCACAAGGCAGGAAGGTTACAACAAAGAATGGTGTTTTCACAGTATGTAAAGAGAAAGCTGTGGAAACCATGGCCACAGGATATCTGAGAGAACAATAAAGTGAGGGAGTTTTAAAAGGGATTAGTCAAATTCAAAATGGATTGTGTAACAAAGGCACTGCTGAACATGGGTTACAATCTTTGTCCCAAGACCCTAAACTTTCACCTGCTGGAAGGCTTATGCCTGTCACTTCCATCATAGCATATAGAGTTGGACACCTTCAAGGAAAAGACATAGGTTAGTTTGGTTCAGCCTGACAGCTTTTATTTTCTCACATCTACTTAGTGAAAAGAGGTTCAGATCCTCCCCTTTGATCTCATGTATCATCAGCGTCCCAACTTTTCAAGTCATACTGTGGACAAGTGGGAGCTCAAAACATGTCCTGTGAGAGGCTTTGTCTCAAGAAGAGCTGTGAATATCAGAAAGATCTGGCACAGAAAAAACTTTAGCATAAACTTGGTTAAAGAGTAGGTCCAGAGTCTGTATAAGGAGTTGGTTTGCTTACATCTCTTCCTATGGCATTATTCAGAAAGATATGTAGGTATGTGTATGATTAGTCAATATTAATAAATAACCAGCACTTACAGTACCAACTAAGCCCACGAGCTTTTCTCTGGACATTTCATCTGCAAACAGATCTCATAATAAATTAAGCCAGGTCTGGCAAATATGCCAGTTTCAGCCAAGTGGCAATACGTGCATTCTGAATATCAGATTGAATTCATGCTGTCAAACATCTATTATGTGGAACATTGCTCTCAAACCAAGCAACACCCAGACATGTTAATTATTCGTCTTGTTCATCCTTCCCTCAAGCAATGTTTTAATGAAACCCTCTGGCAAACCCTGACTTTCTGAACACCTTACTGAATAAATACTGTATTCTTCTAATGTTCAAAAATTAAGGGAGGAAAAAACCCCACCATTTTTCTTTTATCTCTATCCTCAGTCATCTTCTTTTGTCCGATTCAGAGTAGACAAAGTTCCTTTCCAAGACTTTCCCTGTTTCCAGGGTTTTGTATTGTGAGTGCTGAAAAAAAGGTGAGGGAAGAACTGTAATCTGCAAGCCTATTTTTTTTTTTTTTTGGGGGGGGGGGGGGGGGGGTAAAAAAT
>JAWWEV010000001.1:98905321-98922748 GCA_035583235.1 Hafferia zeledoni
CCCCCCCCCCCCCCCCCCCCCCCCCCCCCCCCCCCCCCCCGCAATATGGCTCTTTTCCTCTCCCTGCAAATACGTTTGACTGTTCTGACCATATTTGCATGCAACTATCCCTTTTCCAAGCCAGGAGCAGACTGTGGTACCCTGAAAAAATGCAGCATAGTGGAAGCACAGACTGTACCCTGAAAGCAGCCCTGAACCACACCATCACATGGGTCTCATAGCCAATGCAGCAGGATTTGCTTCTTATTTACTTTCTTCTCTACTCACAAAGCAGGGTAATATTATCTGAGCATCTCTTTCAGACAGCCAAGATGACTGTACTTTCTTATAGTCTCACATCCAAAGAGCACAACACTGGACAATTTCAATTTCCTCGTTTGCCTCAGTTTCTACCCCCATGAAATAGCAAATAGTGACATTTATCTGTATGCAGAGGGAGAATAAAAATTTTAGATTCAGAGATAAGCTGTGATGTATTTGAGCTGTCAGGTATTTAAGTAGCAATAGCCATGAGAAATGATGTTTGGTTTGCTGCTGGCATTCCTGCTTTTATCTTCCTCAGAGACATTTTTATGCTTTTCCCTCTTTTCTTTTTTCCTTTTAACACATAATTCCCTTTTTTGATTCATTTCTCTTTAAATGGTTTAGTTATTCAAGAAAATCTGGGGTATAAGATGATGTTCTTAAATCCTGGGAAATATTCATTCATCTCATTTGGTCTGTCTTTTCAGTAGGGCTCCAACCACCATTACCATTCTCTTTGCAAGTAATTTAATGGTTGAGTTCCTTTTCATAAGGGTCTGCATTGTCAAGTAAGTTCTTCAATTCCCTATTGACCTATGAGTTCAACTATATTAGCAATGTAAACAGATAAGTTTATTTGTATCATTGAATAGTGGGATACATGTATAGAGCATGTGTGGAAGCTGTAATTTTGCCTTCTTAAATAACTTTGTTCTGGAGATACAAAGAGAAGAAAATTGTGTGTCAGGCAGAGAGAAATTTAAGTACATCATGCAAGGCAATAACCTTAAAAGTAATATCAGAGAATTGGTTCAAAATTCAAGCATACAGTGCATCAGGCCGGCAAGTGCAGAGAAATTTCTTCATGATCCCTGAGCTGGAGGAAACTTCATTATCTCTTAAAGTCATCTGCTCCTTCCAGAGCTACCCCACCAAAGACTCTGTTCCTCTGCCTTGCATCTGTTTTCATCGTCCCTGGTGGGTAGCACAGGATTGTCAGAGTCATTGCTCAAAAATTACTTTTTTAGTTTGTTGGGCCCCTGATGTCCCCTGTCATCCTTCTGCCTTGCATAATGGTGTGATATGAGTCATTTAGATTTTGTCACAAAGTTCACAGTCATGTCCTTAGAGCTTTCAGATTCTCTTCCCATGCACTTACCCTGCTATGAATCTGCTCTCAATGTCACTGCTCTACACGAAGATTTTCAGAAAATGTTTCAGCACTGATGCACAGTGCTCCTCCATATGACTAACAAAAGTAACTCTAGCCAGTGCCAGTGGTGAAAACATACTATCCTTCTTGTGACCTCTTTATTAGAGTGAGATGAAGTATGACCTTTAGATGCATCACGGTTGCTGTATAAAACATGCATAAAGAAATGAGCTTTTTTCATATTGCTTAAGAAATCTTACTTCACAAACTATAGTCCCTTTAAAATTATAGACACATATACTAGGACAACATTTTCTAAATGTCATGACAGCACTGTTTCTTTTGAAAGATGATGCATGTATCTCATTCTGTAAATGAAAGAGTGGGGAGGAAGCTGGCAACTCATTACTTTTGAACTATAAAAAAGAACTCTCCATTACTTGAGTATGTGAGGTATTTTAAATAAAATATAATAGTTCACATTTTATGGCATGAATCTCAGGTCAAAGTGAATAGTGACAAGATTCCCAAACTTGACTGAAAAATAAAATCCTGTGACACTCTTACAAGGTGTTTCTTAGCACCTCCATAGGCTGTTGCTATCCTAAGGCTGGAAAGGACTGGAACAGGTAACATCTGTGAGTCTTAACTCTGATTTAGACTTCACTGTTGTGTGGATTCCTTTCAGCACTTGTAAAGCTCCTTTGACGACTTCCCCGTATTTTTTCCCCTAAACCCATGATTGGATGTTTATTCCATGAAATATCAGGCTATGTCTCAGCACTGCCTCCCTTTAGCTTGACTTTCCCACATGATAACGAGATCCACAAACAGCTCCCCTTTCGCATAAATGAATGAGGTTTGCTGGCCTTATGTGAAAAGGAAATAGACTCAATCTTGTAAGCAAGTGAAACACGTGGCTGAATTCAGGAGCAGATGATAGTCATACTCTGTCTATCATCTCTTCTTGCTGACCAGTTCCAAAGCAGAGCAATCTCTGAACATGCATTCAGTTCAGTCTTGTAAGTCAATATTTTTGTCCTACCAGTCCTTTATCAAAGCAAATTGTACAGTAAGAGGGTAAAATGCTGCTTTTTTTCACCCATGAGACTCTTGTGGTAAAAGGATAAAGTTATTCCACATAACACAAATCTTTGTAGTTGTTACAATTGAAAGTGCCTTTATATTGTGCTCTGATACTGCATTTTTGCAGCTGAATACAAGTTACTTCCCAGAGATCATTTTAATGGAGACTCAGTATTGAATGAATTTGAAAATTATTTTGCTGACCCTATTAATGCAGAACACCTTCCCTGTCTTGCTCACTGCACAGAAATGCATCCCATTGTAAAAAATGTAAAAGTCTAAATAGAATCTCTGAGAGCGAGTATTTTGACAGACATTCCTTGCCCTCTTCCTAAATCTCTCAGTGTACTTGTCCAAGAATGGAGTCAGAAAAATATATTATTCCTAAACAGTTGGTCAGTAAATCCCCCATGAAGTTAAAAGAGCTTTTCAGACTGATTGCAACTGACATATGAGGTCCTTTACCATTACCAGTGAATGATTTCATATGAATTTCCTTTACAAATGGCCTGAAGTGCTCCCATTAGCTAACTAGAAAGCTAAAATGTTTCTTAGTCTTTGATTTTGAGATTTCTACTTTTTTATGTACATACACACACACTTCAATAGGAAAGATTTTTACAACTTTTCTATCTCATCAAAATTTAATCTTCTTTTTGAATAAGTTGCTTTTTGCATCTCAACTCCATCAATTTTGTGTTTAGGTGCAGAACCAAAACATTCTTTACCCACTCATATTCCTGATAAAATGAAAACCTTGTCATATGAAAATGGTAAATGTTCTGCAAAAGCTCATGTTTTGCATCTGCATTAGGAGCAGTCTTCTAGATTGTATTTCTGAAAGTACAGTCACTGCCACTAGACTTGTTTTTATTGCTCTGCTGTATTTCATCTTCAATAACACTCCTAATGCAGAATTGCTCTCTAGATTTACACGTGGATGGGGATGCAGTAGGTTTTATCTCTGCTCACAATTTCTAGCTTCTGTAGGAACTAACAATACTGTTGTCCTGCTTCAGCATCAGCTTTCCTTACTGTGTACATTATCAGAGAGTGCCTGTGAAGACAAGAAACATAAATATTGAAAAAATACATAGAAAATACTATGTTTTTCTAAAAATGAGAAATATTGCACCCTACCCTTGTTTTGCCATGTTCTGTATCATGTGGCCTGGGATTGTCCAACATGTCACATTACAAAGAAGGGCATACTCAGGCAAACATCACTTCAGAAGAAATTAGCTAAGTATAAATGTGGCCCATGAAAAAGGAATTCTTTTATGGTTCTCTGCTCACCAATTTATACCCTGGATTATATTTGTTTACCCACATGTTTAAATGTGGCATTACAGTTGATCATGTAGATAGCCAGCTGTTTGAGAAAAACATGCCTGGATTATTTTTTAACCTCTGATCATCTGCAATAGAAATTTCTATATACTGACAGCTCCTCCAGAATTTTAAAGCCCTTAATCATAATCAAGTCAAGTTTCTTTGAATATTGGCTCCCTGTGAATGACAAGGTTATAAAACCCAGTATTGTTGCTTCTTGAATGCTTAAAGATAGGTGCAACCTCCAGAAGACTTTATTTTGTAAAAATGCAGGTGATGTATTTTGGGAAGGCAGAAGGAACTGAGCATATGCAGAGGATGTGTAAACTCTGTTTTCTGAGAAGAGCAGGAATGTGTGGGTTGGAGGGGAGAGAATTTTATTTGCTTTTGTCCTTTATTTAGAAGTACCTAAAGTCTTTCTTTAACAATAGATATAAAAAGGTATAATTCAGATTGTACAGTCCACATAAAGTGCTTATGTTAATGTTTTCGTAATTATTGTTGCTCAGAACAGTTATAGTCTTTGCATCACTATTGTTGATTCAGAGAATTTTCACAGCTCTGGCCCAGCCTGGAGGTTGGGAAATATGTTACGTGTGTTATATCTTACACAAGCAGATTTCATAGGAAGATTAAGTTCTGTAATTAAACCTATTGTTCTCATTTCCTACGATAAACAAAGCTCTTGAAATTATCAAAGTAATCACCCAGATCAAAAGAATGTGGCATACCACCTCTGGTTAATACTTTTGAATTAACTGCACTAGTTCCCATTCTCTGACTAGAAACTTGCACAGTAGTTGCACCTGGCATGAGCAGTTCGCACATAGCAGCACCTTGACTGCAAAGTGCACCAACAGATTGTATTTACTGATTTTTCTCTCATCCATTCATAATATCCCTTATCTACATGGAGCTTCAGCTTCTTCACTGTCAAGTGTCTGCAGTGTAGATCAATTGGCTACTCCAGAAAGTGCTAAATTGTCAAAGACAAGGGTGTTCTGCTGATTTGGGTGAAACTTAAGCTCAATATTGCATCCACTTCAGTGCTGATGGTTTCATATCCAGATCAACAGGATTTTTTTCCCAAGAAAGTTACTTTTCCCATTCAGTCTCTATTCTCTTTGCTGCCTTGCATCCTAAAACAAAAACACCTAAAACAAGGCTGCTAAAGAATACTTAAGGCATAGACAGAAGCAGAAGCCTTAAAGATTTCTATAGACATGACAGCTCTGCTTATTCTTTATTCCTCCATTTTATGGATAAGAAACATTTCTGATCCATGTAAAAACTTTCAGGTCAGAAGAAATCACCATACATATAATTCAATTTGGATTACCAACATTCATGTTAAGAATGGGAAGAGAAAGAAAATTGGATAGGAGAAGGAAAATAAAAGGAGCTTTCTCTACAAAAATATGTGAGAAATATCATAATACCACAGGTTAGAAATGAATGCAAGAGGAGAAAAGATTATTTGCCAAAAAGTGCATGAATGGCCTATTAATTCACAAGTTTTATAGCGTGATATAGTCATCCTAGGAATCAGTTTTCCTAGGGCTCTTTCTGGCTAATTCATGTAGTTATCTGAAGGCTGAATGAGTGATGAGTATGAAGAAACAGAGTGGGTTAGAAAAATTTTTTAAAAGAGAGAAAAAGGAGACAAAAATTAAAAAAGGGCAAGAGAAGGCACAAATGTCCAGAAGCGTAGCAGGGGTGGAGGAAAGAGCATTTAAATGAGAGGGGAGCAGATATTATATATGAGATTTTTTAACTGTATTAAAAAAATCCAACAGATACAAAAACTATCCAGTTTACTTTTTTCTGAGAAAGAAGCCTTGTCATAAGTCAGGCACTATTTTCTTGAAAGGAAGGATAAAATTCTGCATCTGTTGAAGTCAGCATCATTAACTCCAAAGGGACAAGAATCTGCTGCACATTTTGAATGTGATCATCATTAATTAAAACTCATAGTTATGAAATGTATCTATATCTAGTAATGCAATTTAGCTGATGAGGTGATACTGGAGTTGAGTTCAATGGATGATGTATTTAGCCTTTTAGCCTAAAAGAAATTATCTTTTATGTCATGCCAAGTGTATATTAAATCATTTCTTTCTAAAACTTTGCATTACTTGTCAAATTATTAATTTTTTGCATTGAGCCTTACTGGATTCATACTTAACACCTAATATCTACATTGCATTGGTTTACCTGAATTAATTTCTAGAAGTGTCATCCTCATTGGTTTATATCTTATGTGGCCTTCAAAAAATTCTATTACATGGAGAAAAATGAAAAATGTGGAGAAAACACCACATAATAATGTATGTTTGTTTCTCACTCCACAATTTCATATATCAAAATATGTACATACCACTCCCTTGCAGTATATTGTGAATTCATCAATCTGAAAATCAAGTCAGATGATTTCCTACAGTATCCTACTGCTAACTCACAATCATGTTCACTCCATCAGCTTTTCCTGATAAAGCCTATCTGGTCTAGGGACAATTAATATACCTTCAGAAAATAATTTTCTTTAGTGCATATGAGGTAAGTCTGAGACATTCTTGCAAAGTTGCCCTAGGATGAATAGTGGTAAATATCACAAAACTTCTTTTAAGCACTATCTTCTAAATTATCTGCGAAAAATTACTGCAAAAGTGACTTACACTTAACCAAAAGTTCTGAATCACACCTGCTGAAGTAGTTTTTCACTGCTATCTACTGCTGTTAGCTCCCATTTTCTGTTCTTCCCTTTGTTTTCTGGGTAGGAGTAGATTGTTGTACAGGTATTTACTAAATGAGAAGGAAAGCTGGCAGCCTTATTTAAGTTAACAATGTAAATGTCTCCTAGTGGTATGTCTGTCAATTGCCCTGTACATTTAATTGCCAGTGTAAAGTTAATATAGAATATGAAATGCTAAGAAACTGCAGGTAAAAGAAATGAGTTTCTCTCTTTTGACAGTCAACCCAAGAGGTCAGTAATTACTTCACAAATTATCTATGAATTTCATCTACCTCCAATAGAAGAAACTGCATCAGTAAGGTCATTCATTCTGAAATTTTATATTTCTATGAAATTGCAAAAGAAAAAATGAGGGATAAAAATATCACTAGATTTGAATAGCTGAATTTTCTACCTTGTTCATTATAATAGCTTGTTTCAAATGCCAAATTTTATTCTTTCACTGATTTAAAAAAATAAACCTGGAAAGAATTGAAAGTATTTACATAAATTTAAAATGTGACTAACATGTACACTCTTTAAGTTATTAAAATGCACTCACTGTGTGTTAAACACAGTTGTGTTTTGTTGTACTCCTAGAGAATCAGCTGCACTTGACACCTCCCCCCTTCCCTCCCTCTCTCCCTCCCTCCCTCCCTCCCACTCCCACATCCCCTCCCTCCCTTCCCCTCCCTCCCTCCCCCTCTACTCCCCTTCTCCTCCGTCCCCCTCTCCCTCCCTGGAGATGGGTGGGGAGCGGGATCGGGCTGCGCTCGGCCGGCCGGGACGGGCCGGGAGCCGCGGGGTGATTTGGGGCCGCCCGCGGTTTCTCGATAGTTTCCGCCTTTTCGATTCTTGGAGCGAAAATCTTGGAAAGTGGCAGGGTCGGGCGAGCGCGGCTGCCGGAGCCGGTAACTTCGCTTTCGAGCTGTGACGAATTAAAGCAAAATTCAACAGCAAAACCCGAGTGAAACACCAGAAACCCTCCACTTCTAACCCGATTTTCTCTCTGGTTAAAGGCGCGGGCGGAGCGTCGCGGATCACACCCCGAGGAACCGCATCCCGCGTCTCCCGAGCACCGCAAAGACCCCGGGGTGGGGGTGCGGGAGGGCTCTGCCGGGGGCCAGGGGTCGCTTGCAGCACTCTGGGACCATTTTTAGGTCCCCGCTGGCGGCTGCAACACGCAGCATCGCGGGGATGCGGGAGGAGGGTGCGTGGGGACCGCCGAGGGGAGAGGGCGGCTCAGCACTTGTCGAAAAGGAAACATGCGAGGAGTTACGGGGGTTTATTCGCACACCGGGCTCGTCAGGGTGGCAGCAGGGGCGGTCTGGTTCCTGCGCTCTGGGCAGCGGTACCTCCACACCTTAATCAGAGCAAATAAACTCGGGAGAGGGAGCCGGCAGCGAAAATTGTTTTACATAAAACATAAGCAGTGTGGAAATTTCTACCAACCAGAGCACCCTGCACCTTTAATTTAGCAATTTAAACTTCCTCTTAACGTTCTTTCAGGAAAAGGCATTTGGAAACACGTTTTTCTTGCATAGCTTTCTGTCTCTTTGGCTCGACTGACTCTTAGGAGTCAAAAAAATAATAGAAAAATCATTCTGTTACTGACTGTCCTCAAAAATGTGAAAATTACAATATTGCTGTGTGATGCACAGTTAGAAAATATTCCTTGTGTGAACTGTGCCAGCAATTGTGACTTTGAGCATTATTGACAGGAACTCTGGACCCATGTGGAGGTGTGAGGTTCTTGTCCTGTCAGCAGGCAAATTTGTAATAGAAAAAACCAAACAGATACACACATCCTGCTGGAAATGAGCTTGACATAGTGAAACTTGAGCTTAACAGGTCGTGCCTAAGGACATCCAGGTTTTGGTCACCATTTCTGTGGCTGGAACGTGTGGAATGACTTGTGTTCTGCATCTCGGTGACTGGGGTCTTACTTGCCTCTTTCAGAGCCTGAATTCCACTCAGCTGCTGCTGCCCAAGCCACCGGATTAATTCAGTGTGTGAGATTTCGTGGAATATCGTATCTCTTGATGCAAGCAAATGGCAAGGCACCAACACCAGGGGAGAGCAGCAGACTGCCACTCCAGAGAGTGTTCAGACACTCGACACTCAGTGAATACTCACAGCTTTCCAAAACAAGCACGTTGTACATCACAACCAAATGCTGCAGCAAGAACCCGTCCTTGCCAAGACAGATTTGCAAGCTTTGGTCCCAACTTATGTAATTTATACTTTAATAATGCTTTTGCATTAATCACAAATGATCACACATCATCTATTCCACCAGACCACCTCAGACATACAGAAGAAAATAAATGACAGGAGTTATTTTTTATTCATAAATAGGGCAGGAGGGGGTTTCCTTTGACTACATAATTTTCTCCTAGACACACAGGCATTTTTCCTAAGCTGAAAATGTTGAACATGTAATTTCATAATAATCCATAGGAATTCCAAAGAGTCTAATGTTCCTGTTCACTACACTGAATGTTTTTCATGTGGCCATCAGTCTGTCCTTTATTTTCAAGCCTGGTTTAGTTCTCTCAATATTTTCTTCATTACTTGATCATTCTTGTACAAGGACAACCTAGGTTTTATTACTTTAAATATCTACTATATATCTGTGAAAGTATATGCTATTGAATACATTTAAATATATCTAGGTATGATTTTTTTTTAATTTCTTCACAAACAACAATAAAGAAGGGGTGGTTTGTACTTTTTAAAAAAGAAATCCTCTGCCAAGATGATATATATGAACAGGACTGAGTATGTGTGCAAACAGATGTAAAGGAATCTGGGGATGTAATTTATTTCACAGGGCTCTTTAAAAAAGAACATACAGATAAGCACACTGCTTTATTTTATTTTATATTCTAACTTTCATTTTAGTGTATTTTAATTCCAGAGGATTCATTTATAGAACACATACCCAAGTCTTGTCATCATAGGCCCCAAGGAGCTTTCTGTAGAACTATAGTGGGAAGTTGTGGTCACAGGATAATTTGACCCAATTTGCCCACATTTACCCTAAATTTTCCATTGGGAACTACTCACTTTCAAGGTGTTCAAAGCTGTCATACACAGGGAAATAGATAGTGTCGTACAGCAGTGGAATCACTGAATCTGATACCCAAAGTGCTTGGGGGACAAGTCAGCAAGTTGTCACTCTTCTGGGTGACAGGAAAATCTATTTCAGAAACCGTGTGGAATTTAGGCCTCTATTCTGAAAAACATTTTGTAAAAAAACCCTGTTAGTGCAACGGTAATAAAAATTGATTGAAGCAATGAAAAAGAAGTTGTTAGCTATTGTTTTTACATGCCTGGGTTTGTATTTGCTCTACATTTTGATATGCTTATTAGTCACTAAATCATTGTTTACATTTTCATATCAAGGTAATGTATCAAATGCAAAAAAAAAAAAAATTGTAAAGCCCTTAAACAGCGGCTCCATAACTTTTGGGGAAAAACATAGATTTCACTAAGAATGCACTTGTATGTCCCCTCCTATAGATTGTCTGAAAAGTAGAATTGAATTAATACCTGCTCTGGTTTACTTAAACTGTTTTGCTGACACAAAGGCTTACTCCTCAAGGCACAGAGCATAATTTGGCTTTTTGAAAGGTATTTATAATGTTCAGTTATGATTTTGTTGTCTGATAAAGCAGGAAAAGTTTCAAACATGTTACACATCACGGGCATAGTAATTCCTGAATATCTTGATATTAACAGGAGATACCCATGTATGGAATGCAATTTACTTTTTATAAATCACCTTTTAAATGAATACAAACAATTTTGGGCTCCTGGTTTGGTTTGAGAAGATTTACTATTCCTACTTTCTGCAGATATTTTTTGCTGGAATTGCCTTGTTTAACCGATTTTAAGTAATTGTGAACACCAGTTCATGGTAATTCATTCCTCATGGAATTACTTGTGACTACAATACCCCTTGGTGGTATGAGAAGGTGTGACACAGGTGTGCAGGAGATTTCTCCTTCAGGAATCTCAGGGTAATGCCCAGGGGGAGGTTCCAGCAGAAGGCAGGAAGCTGCAGATCATTCACCTGTTGTGCAGGTGAGGATTTCACCATCAATCATAATCATCATTTTTTATCACTCTGCCTTAAGCTCTTACTTCTAAATGCTGCATAAACACAAGAAAAATATCTAAGACAGGAACAACTTAATCTAAACCTAAGATTAGATCCCCAGAGCCAATCAAAAGTGGTACAAGGACTACTCAACCCACCAGCTGCATCCTCAGGACACAGCTGGCACGTTTGTTGCTGCAATTTAGGGAGAAGAATGGGAAAATATGATTTTAGAGGAATTCTGAATGAAACAGTCTGGTGTGTCTGCAGAGGCCACTGGGGAGTTCTTGCCTGTGGTCAAGGACAGAAAGGGAAAACACAAGTGACTACTGAAAAGAAACGGGGGGAGAGAATGTGTGGCAGAAGTTGTTTCACAGGCTGGAGAAAATCAAAACCAGAAGGGGAAAAAAAAAAGCAGAAAAGGTGGAATCAAGGGACTCAATTAAATTGAAAAAATATCAGCACTTAGGTAGGAGGCAAAAGCAAGTGTGTTGAGGAGGAATTCAGCCTGGCTGGCAGAGTGAAGGTAATGAGAGCACAGTGCAGAGGGAGCCAGAGTGAGGGAGGGCTGGGGAGGGCTGGGAAGGGCTGGGAGTGTTGCGGGGGTTGCAGGACACACTCGAGGGACAGAGGAAGGAGGAATTGGGTCGTGGTGGTGGTGAGGGAATCCTGGAGAAGGCAAAGCTGGGAGTGACAGAGCAGGAGAGTCATGGGATGAGGCTGGAGGAGCAGGTTGAAAAGAGGTGAAAGTCATGCAGAGGTGCAGGGGGGACGAGAAGGGCTCGGAAACAGGAGAAGAGACCAACACACGGAAGGAAAATTGAGGAACTTTGTGGGCAGCGACGTGGAGAGAAAGAGGAGGGTCGTGTAGGGTCAGTCCAACACAGCACATCCAGTGAGAGGATTATATCGAGGGTAATGCTGGGAAAGGAAGGGGCATTTCAAACATGAAAACACTGGTAGTCCAAATCAGCACTAAAACCGCAGGGGAAGAAAAGACAGGCAGATTTTCTCCTTAAGCCTGTTTTCAGCTGGGTCCTCTGCAGCAAAGGTTTGCCAGCTGGGATTAAAATGGAAGAGCAGCGTTCAGCTTGTTGACCAGACAGAGTAATTAAAAGCTCCAGGGGTATTTTATTTAATAGAGATGCAAAAATCGTAAGCTAAGCTCCAGATGCAAACCATAGTGAAAAAAGTGTTTTAGAACTTCCTTCCCATGGCTGCAATTTTCATACTGAGACACACACTCACTTCGTGGGACCACGACTGCCAGAGCTGAGCCCTGACTTTCAAAGTCAGTAGAGGTTACTCCCTTTTCCCTGCTCTGAGGGCTGTGTAATGAGAATTTCACAGACCCTGTGATTAGTGTGGTGCCCTTAAGAAGAGTATTGTCCTACAGCTCACAAATTGCCAAGGCATGAAACTGTCTCACCATTCTTGGGAGATATTTTAAATTGGTACTTTCAGTGTTCCACAGACACCAGCATGTCTTTGTACAGAGACTTTAACAGAGACTTTATAATGTTCTCCAAATGTGAGCCCTCATGGCTGAGCTCCTGAAAGCAAAGGGTTCAGCAGAACAGGCTGTGATCACTGTTAAGTTTCAGAAAGCCCTTGGTAACTGGGAAAATGGATTTAGAATTTAAAAGATGTAGTAGGATAAAATTTCCTTTCTTTTTTTCTTATTCCATGTGAACAGAGAATAAATGCAAATCACTTTCTGCTTGCTCTGTCAGGATACTCTCACATATTGGCTTAGAAATAGGAAAAATGTGTAAAATATTAAAGCAACTCTCATTTCTTGGGAAAAAGTAAGTGCCACAGATTGGAAGAAAGATACAGAGAGTGCAGTGGGTGCCATCTGGAATAAGTAAGTAACCCTGGGAAGAAATTGTGATGTTTACAAGGCTTGATACTGATACAGAGACTTCTATCCATCTGGCACCAAGCCTGCAAATAATCTGCCACAGGGGTGCATAATTCTACAGAAACAGGTTTGATGGTCCAGAAGTTGCACTCCCCACAGGCACCTTGAAAGAGACATTTGCTGTGTTCTGCAGCTGAGCAGCTTTCAGAGGTGCAGCATCTGACTGGGAGGGCAGGCAGACCCACAGACCATAAAAATCAGCTTTATGGCAAATGGAATCCACTGTTCCCTCAGCAGGAATCAAACATTGCAGGGTACCCAGACCGTGTGAGAACTCCGAGGCAATGCATCTATTTTTGATACAGATGCAATACATTGAAAACCATTTTAATGCCTCTGTTCAGATGCAGCTGGGACTGTACAAACGCCTGGAGAAAATGTGTGTAACAGTAGGAAAAAATAATCTTAAAAGGCTGTAGGCAGAGCAGCCCTGACAACAGTGATCTGAGCCAACGTTATCACCCTCAATGCAAGCACAGATACACCAAATAAGAGACTTGTTTAACAATAATGAAGAAATTGAGTTTAACATCAGTCCCTCTGTATTTTGGGGATTTCTGGACAGGTGGGAAGTGTATATCAGGTGTCTGTAATTGCTGACCCACTCTTGGCAATGTACATTCTTCCTGGTCCAAGCTTATGTTGTTCGCATTCTCAGCTGAAAATCTTTGGTCCTGTTTGGGTTACAATTTTCAGGGGGACAGGAAAAAAAAAAAGAGAGAGAGAGAGAGAGAGAGAGAGAGAGAATGGAGAGAAAAAAGAAGAAAAGGAAGAAAAGAAAAAAAAAAAGAAAAATTAAAAGGCCAAAATATTCTGAGGAACATACTAAAAAAATATTAAAAATCAAAACAATATCCATCTAGAATTATATCGGCATCTTACAGAAAATTTGTAACTTCATCATTAATAATAGAATGCTTTCCAGAGAAAAAGTATAAAAATTGTACTTCATGTTAATGCATGTATCTCTTTTTAAACAGAACATAAATGTAACACATTGTACTTTCTACAAAGCCACTACTGTTACTTACTAAAGTGAGCAAAGACCTGAATCCATATAAAAATACACTTGACCTTTTTAATGAAGATACATGATTTATTTCACAAGTAGGTTCCTCTTGAATACATACCAAGAAAATAAAATTAAAATAATTTTACTATTAAAAAGTAAAATTTGTGTTCACCCCTTTATTATTATTTTTCTTTTGTCTTCTTCAGCCAGTTGTATTGTTTGGTTTGTTAACACAATCCCTTTCTTAAATAGTGGTGGTAGCAAGGGGAGTTGAAGGATATATTTGCTTCAATTTGATTTGCTATTTGATTTTGTTGATAACAAAGTTGAATATTCAATATTCAAGAATTTTGTGGTAGATTATCCCTTGTTTGAATAGTGCTTTTTTCAGGAAAAGAAAAAAAAAAAGAAAAAAATTTGATCTTCGCTGTTTTTATTTCTTGCTGTGGTATTTAATGACTTTGGGGAAATAATCTCAAATTTCTGACATTTGTAGATACAAGATCAGATGTAGCTACTGCTGAGTAATTTTGCCATAAATTAGGAAAGGGTAGTTAGATAAAGCCTTACAGTCTTCTTCAGGAATAGCAAAAAAACCATCTGGAAGTAGCACATCCCTGGGAGAGAAACACTGACCCAGTGTTCAGACTTTACACGAATTTATCTGACATCCATTGTGCTCAGTGCAGAAATCTCTAAAAGAGAGGTTCTCCAAAACTCTGGGGAAGAAATGGATGAGGCAAATAGTATTATTCAACCACTTGTCCCATTCTGAAGGAAAATTCCTCCCGTGTACTTCTCCATGGCATCCATAGTACTCTCACTCTGATGAAGCTTAACTTGTATCCCAAAAAATCAACCTCTGTTTTTGTGACAGAAATCTTTCTATTATTCATGTGTATTATATAGACTTTCTTAATACAGACTGTGCTTACCTTCACTAATTGCTCATCTGAAAATTTCTCTTTTACAAGTTACTTCCATTTCATTTAAGGAACATTTTTGGGCACTGTAGTTATTATCAGTTACTGAGGCAATTACTGCAAATGATTAAGCTTGTTCATCCTATGAAACTGACTTTTTTACCTCCAGAGGGTATGTCTTTATGTTTCAGTGTTTCTCCCCTGTAATACAAGCTGACAGCCAGTATAATCCAAAGAAAGGAAAATGAGAGGTCTGGAGTGGAGGGCACTTTCCTGGCAGAATGGGATGTAGCAAAGTAGTTTTGGAGAGTTTTGTTCCCCAGGTACCACCAAAAGCCTGGAGTTTGGGGTCTGTGCTAGAGGGGAAAGTAACTCCAAGTTATTCCTCACAATCCCTCCAACAGCCACATAAAAGGTTTCCAATCTCCTTTTCAGTAAAGCTTTTAAAATGCTCTGAGTGAGGTGAGTGAATGGCACGTGGAATTAGTAACGGGACATGGAGCTTTATGCCCTCCAGTCACCAGTTCATATTCACTAAAAGAGGGTATTTAGGACAAATACTGCTCTAACTCGTGAAATTTCCTTCGGCAAGTGGTTGCTCATTTATCTCTGAGTTGTTACCTGATGTCTGAACAGTGGGGGATGTAAAAGGGTCAGTCTGTGCTGAGGGAGTGTGGGAGCAGCATCTTCCTCTGGTGCAAGGCTCAAAAAGAAAGAGAGAAACACCTAAACAGTGCCCTGAGGAATCCTCCAGGTGTGAACAGGCTTTGCACGAGCATTTACATCTCCTCACTGTTCCAGCCCACCTCTGGGACTGTGACAGCACTTAAATGCTCAGAAAATGGCATTTTTAATAGCAAAACGTGCTAAGCATTTTCCTGCTGGTTTCATCTCCTTCGCTGCAGGTAGGAATGAAATGGATCCTGTGTGATTAATCCAACCTGCAATCCTGCAGGGGCTCTGGGCAACCAGCACAGCTGGACTAATTTCATCATGTTGCCTGTTCATCTGTGGCTGCAAGAACACTTTATAACTGTGATAAGTGATTGGCTCACATCTGGATATGTCACATAATGTATGGACAGTTGGATATTATAAAGGTTTTATCATTCTGTGCCACTCTGTTTTTCATTACAGTTGTAACTGTTTGCCATAAGTTAGAAGACACTAATTGCCTAAAATTAGAGCCATTAGACAGGACTAAAATCGAAATGAATTATAGACTAAATGTATATAATTTAAGTTAAAACTGTTGTTCTGATTTCATTTCTTTTTGCACAATTTTTGCACTCTGCTTTCTTGGATCATTGCTCCTGCTTGAACTGAGCTGTGAGCTGTACCTTGTCAGCCTAACTTGGATGTACTCTATAAATTATATAAGTCTATTAACATATATGCATCAGAATGGCTGTTAAAATTAGAAGTATGATCATAACTGAGGAGCAGTAAAGAAAAGGAGTTGGGAAAAGGAGCATAGTAGACAAGGATGAAACAAAATGATCATGGTTTAATTTGGATTTCTCTAGTAATATTCATTGCTGTTCTGTTTGCTGTTTCCTTCCCAGATGGACCAAAACACTTCATAAAGAAAATATTCAGGAAAATAAAGTCTCAAAGTGCTTGTTTATTCTGCAACTGATAAAACACCCTTTTCTCAGCTAATCCTCTTAATTAATCAAACAGAAACACAGCTAAGCACAGATTTTCTGCAGTGCTCATCTACCCAGGGGAAAAAAATAATAATAATTAAAAAAAAAGAGCAGGAATATGAATCTGTTTGCTTTAGATACAAAGGTTTATTCCCCAAACACGTTTTTCATTGTAATTAATTATGCTGGAAGTTTTGACCAAACACAGCTTGTGGTAAGGACAATCATATGTTCAAAATAAAAACCACTTAAGAAAAAATAATGAAGCCAGTGGAGATGTAGTGTCATAATGCAGCAAAGCCTGTCACGTTTGGGTGGGAGAGTTGCAACATCCTCCTGCCTCCCCCTGAGGAACTGCTCAGGCTGTGGTGGCACAAGGGAACATGTCCACAGTTTGCAGTGCTCCCCCTTTCCTCAAAGCACAAATTTTTTTTGGAAAAACAGGCCCCGCAACGTCTCTGCTTCAGATTCTGGAGGCAGGGGGGAAGTGCTGGAAAGACCCAGGAAACGGCTTCAGTTTTATTATTTAAGTGCAGAGATAGAGAAGATACACAGTCACACACTCATGTCCTACAACCACTAACACCTTCTGAACTTTTTTTGTCCTCAAGCAATTTCCAATTTTTTTTTCATATTGTGACCAATAAAAAAGGGAAAAATATCACTTATACCCTGTGGCCTTTGAGAATGGGTTTTGCAGAAAACCAGTCTGCCCTTAGTCCTGAAATTGTAGGACTTTTTACAACAATTGCTAAGCCCCAGAAATACTGGGGCATGATGCAGAAATATATTGTCCAGCCCTGCCTGTGTAAAACCTCACACCAACCAGAAAAGAGCCTGGCAGGACTTGAGGAGTTAATCCCCTCCCTCCCTGGGGAGGCTCAGCAAAGCCTGACTAATGTTTATCTCACCAGATTTAGGGATCTCCAAGACTTTGGATTCTCCATTCCAGATGCTCCACACCATCTCTCCAAGTGAGCACCTCCCCTTTCCTTTGGCAGTTTTCCTTGACCTGTAACTGGAGTTTTCTCTCCTGTCTCAGTCCCCTCACAGGAACAGGCTGCTCCCTCTTTGCTGCTGCCTCTCACAAGGCTGTCAGTGCCTTCCCCTCTGCAGGTTAAACCACTTTGCAGTGTGTCCTTGGCCTCTGTTTCCAGATGTGCTGGTTTAAAGGCAAACCAGCAGGAGAAATGAACCCAACACAAAAGAGATTGTAAGTCAGAGTTACAATTTAATAACAATATTACAATAAATGCAATGGCACAAAGA
>JAWWEV010000001.1:98922848-98946344 GCA_035583235.1 Hafferia zeledoni
TCCCTCTCTCTCTCTCTCTCTCCGCAGGATGACAGAGACGGACAAGGAGGAGAAGGGGATCTCACATCCCATCAGCTGGATCCATGCACTGACATCGCATCACCTGGATCAACATTGGACTCTGGACTGACATCCCATCACCTGGATCAACGTTGGACTCTGTCTATTTTGAACAGCAAAAGCGACTTCCCAGGTTTTTTGGGTTTTTTTGAAAACTCAACAGCAGCAATATTTATTATCTCTACACTGGATTTTTCTGTTTCCTTGCATTTTCAGTATTGATTAATTTCAAGTCCATCATCTGTGTTATAGACTGAGTGATTCCTGTGGTAACATTTACAATCTCTGTCTAGTGGTTATTTCTCTGAACTACAGCCTATTGCAGGTCAGGATAAGTACTATTTGGTTTATGAAATGAAAATTTATCCCTTGAGATAAGCACACAAACATTAAAATGTCTGAGAAAGCTCTCCCACACTGGTCCATCACACTGGTCCTTCCACTTCCTCTGGACACTGTATCAAAGCTGATGGGATGAAGAAAGCAGTTACTTTAAAGTTCCTGTGTGTTTCAGGCACAGTGAGCCTGACTGGACTTATAGCATTTCTACATGCATTGGTGAAGATTACCCTAATCTAGAATGCTTACCTGTCTTGTGCATGTACACACATACAGATGACAAGTTTCAAGTGAGAATCACTTAAGTTCCTAAGTACAAAGCTGCTCCTTTTTACACAAAGGTATTCATCTGTCATATACAATCCATCTGTATAAACTGTGCACTGAACTCAATCCCTCTTCACCCACTCCTGTCTCCACTTTAATTCTGTCAACTGCAGTGAATTTAATAGCAGCTTCTCTTAATCACTAGAGTAATTTCATCTTGGAATAAGGAAAAGCTGTGCTGAGAGGCTTTTCCCACTTTCTTTGGTAAGCGGAATATATTCTTTGAATCTAAATGATTGATTAAATGCCCATCACTCTTTATGGTGCTTCTTTCGATGGACTTTTAATCAATACAGAGACGTCCTTTTCATCTGTACTGTCACAAAAACATGGCATTTGTTTCTAAATTATAACCCTGAACAATGAACTAACTGAGCAGGGGAAATAGACCGGCTTCTATAAGAGTAATTTGGAATTCAAACCTTGTAAAGAAGTAGCAGAAATGGGCTTTAGGCAGACAGCAGTTCATGCCTCCTCTAGTGTCATGTGCATTTGCTTTGGTAAAGCTGCCAGTCAATTACCAAATGGTGAAGACAATAATGCAGTGGAAGATATTCCATGAAGCAGTTTTCATTGGTACCACCTCAACTCATTTGTCTCCTACAAGAGAGAGATGATTTGGACTATGAATGCTGTGGAACAGCTCCAGCCATCTGGTGCTCTGTGCAAATAGAGAATTTATCTGGCTTGTACTGAGCTTCTCTGAGACGGACCTTAACTGCTGTCTGTCATTTAAGAACATTTTCTAAGGCTGCTAAAAACATATTTCTGCTCCTTTTCCTTCTGCTTCCTTCCCACCTCCCTACATGAGCATGTAACATTGCTCAGCAATTGAAATACTCTCCAGGCAGAGGTGGGGTTGGTTTGGTTTTGGTTTTATTTTTTTGGTTTTGTTTTTGTTGGTTGTTTGGTTTGGGGTTTTTTGTTTTTTTGGTGTTTGTTTTTTGTTTTTGTTTTTGTTTTTTTTTTGTCTAGGATTTGAGAAAGGATGTTTGAAAATACAGGAAACATGACTGAAAAAAAACCCCAAAACTTGACCCCACACTGGTGTGGCACAATGAAAGGAGCCTTTGGAGTCAGATTTTAGCTCATGATGTCAGCTACAGATTTGCAGCTGGAACTGTTGCTGGAAGCTTCATTTTTTCCTGTGAAATGGAAGGACTTCATATATCTCCTAAATTAAAAAGAAGATTGTCAGGAACATGCTGCTCCAGTGCCAATTTTTTTTCTGAACTAGCCTGGAATATCCAAAATTTTGATTAAATGAGTCCTAAGAATATAATAATATAAAGGCATCTCAGCTGTCCTCTACACAGTGTTGAATGAATTTGCTAAGACTTTTTTTTTCAGCATTTTGAAAAACAAGGATACTATTTTTCAGAAGAGCAAGAGCTTCCAGGATGTTTGCTTTCTTAATTCTTTCATGCTCAGGCCAGGTAATTCCTTTCCTACAGAAACTGTTTATACACCCATGAGCAATATTAGCTTTGCTCACCATCAGTTCTAGCAACAAAGTGAAAAAAAGCTACACAGTCAGAAAGTGTAGACTTGCATTAATTGTCCCCTACATGATTGCTTGTGTGAGCAGACAGGGAACAAGCTATCTCACGCTTTTCTAATTGGACTGCTGCCAGTAACAGTGTTAGGGAAGACACAGATCCATTCTTCCCAGCCCTTGAGCTGGGGGTAGTTCTGCATAAGGAAAGCCCAACTTTCAGCCTCTTTTCCAACCCTACTATTAAAGTCTCTTTTTGTAGCCCTGTGGCTGAAGTATTTTAACAGCTATGCAGTCCTAGCCAGAAAATATTCAGTTGACCCCATCCTGCTGAGCTGTTTTGCATATTTCTAATTTTTAGTTCTTTTCTTGGCTTGTGACAGAGGGTGATTTAATCTTATAATGTGACACTGATCTTAAATGAAAAGTGGTAAGTATAGACTGATAAACATGTCATACTGCTATTTAATGTATTCATCTCCACCCTGCAAGTCTAAAAACAATGATCAGTGATCAGAAAATTAGCTCGGCATGATTTGATTTATGGAACACAGCTAATAAAACTGTTTTCTCAGTAAATAATTGCAGTAATCAATTGATAATAATAGTAGAAGCACGCAGTAAATAGGTCAGATCAAGTAAATTTTTAAATGTATATTCCCAGATGTCTCTCAACCAATTTCTGTCTCTTGTTGTCTTCTATTTTCTTTTCTTCATGTTTCTATCTGGAATTCAAACACAGGTTTATGATAACCTCCAGGGGCAATTAACTTCTCTTGTTATAGAGATAACTCCCAATTTGCATGCTTTTCTCTGCTTCAGTGTAGGAATGGCTCTAAAAATATGAAATGACGCGTTTTAAGATTCTTTATGATTTTTCTACTCTACATATTCAAACAAAGTAGTGAAATACTGTGGTGGTTTTACACGTTGTCATAAAATTAATACACCTTCAATTTGCCCACAGTAGGAATCTAGAAGCTGTAAAATGAACTGCCATATGTGCCATAAGCCACTGCCAGGCACCGATGCCAGTCTGGTGAGTATGTAAGATTACTTTGAGACATTTGTACACTGAAACATATTCACTAACTCTTCAGACAGACTTTTTGTGGACCTCTGTTTCAAACAAACACCAAAAAAAAAAAAAAAAAGGCAAGAAAAATGAGTTTTTTCCTGAAGGGAGCACATCCAAGAAAAGAAAACAGCATTTGCTAGTATTGGCTGATCTTAAATCAGCCAAGGAATTTAAAACATGCCAAGTAACGCTGGCCAACTTGGTTTTTAAACTCATAAGCCTTGAAAAAATGGCAAAAACAGAATTTAATCTGCATATTGGTAACCTTTAGGTTAAGTCAATTATCTGGATTGAATCTTTGCAAGTTGCTAGAGGGTATCACATGCTTCTGCCTATTTGTAAGAGCTTTCTGTTTTCATTCTTCAAGATGTGTCACAAACTATTATTTGAGCTTTGTGATTTTGCTGTCATGAGCCTCAGTTAGCGTGACTGCTCCTGTACTTTACTACCAACTTTTACATCTGTTTCAACTGCTCCCAAAGTTTCCACAATTTTTAAAGCTTACCCACAGTATATATAATAAGACAAAAGTGCAGAGATCCTCAAATTAGCATAAACCCGAGCTGGTATTTGCACAAGATACTGTTTTCTAGTCAAAAATCTGCACATTTAAGAAGCAGAGTTTTTTCATGTAGACCCAGAGCTAAGTCATGGCAGCATAGGTTAAGCTGGCTCAAGCTGTGCCAGATCAAAACCAAAAGGACACCAAGCACCAACGAGCCACAGTAGCTTTCAATACATTCTAAACATAAGCGTGAGCACTATTTACCTTTTCATTACCTTTGTTCATCTCAGTAATGTCTGTTGAGTGCCATAAAGAATGCCAGGCAGCTGACTGGGGGTGCACACTGCCTTCACAATGCAAATAGACATCATTCAGGACATCAGAAATTTGTGTTTCTCTTTTCTGATGTGGTTTGATTTGTGTTTTTCCTGTTTTACATATCTATTTATGCACAAATAAGTGTACTAAAACCTAATTTAATAACCTTGGGGTTTAAACCATCTGTGGGAACAATAGGTAGCTAGAAAAAATTGCTATATATTAACATTTGTCTTACATATTTGAATGACTAACCTTATTAATACTCATTTGCAAACACTGACAAAACAGGCTGTCTGCTCTGAAGGCCAGGGCAGGAGGATAAGTTCAGTGGTTGCAATAGCAGCAACACCTCCACAACAAAAAAAATGGAAATAAAAAAAATGCCTGGCAATTTAATTGAAGTCTTGCAACAGAGAGAAACATACAGTGTACCTTGTATTTCTCAAAGACCAGGTTTTCTTCTCTTCAGAAACTCATAATGAGGTAGCTTCTGCAAACCTCCCCACCTACCACAAATCTCTTTGCATCAGGAAAAACTGAAATCTTGTTAACCTGTGCTAAACATAGCCTGTTTCAATGGGAGGGAGAGCTTCTAAAGGAACCAATGCCATGTCCACAAAGATCTCTCCCCTGGCTGCTAAGGTCCCCAGGTTAATACATATAAATAATGCTTTTGATTTATGATATAAACAGCTGTAGCAGATGAACGGCTTTAATTTACCAAGCCAGAAAAATCAGCTTCTTTTTTTTTTAACGGAAAATAGATTCTTCCCTTGCCACTGCAGCTGAGAAGGCTTAGAAAAGCTTATGTGAACTCAGTAGCAGACTCATGGAACAGAGGATCTGTGGCTGGCCACAGTAAAAATGATGGCTGCTTTCTGTGTCTGTTAGTATAGGTGCCACATGTCATTCATTGAGGGAACCAGAGAACACAATAAATAAATCCTTGGTACTATTTTGAATATCTGCCATATCTGAAATGTCAAGCAGAAAAAATTTACTCAAAATTCAGTCTTTCTTATCTCTAATTAATCTCACCAAAATCTCGCATTGGGGATGAAAGCTGGAGAAATGTTCTTTAGTTCTTATAGCTTTTACCAGCTGTTTTGAGAAAATATTGAGCATTCTAAAATCCACTGGACTACAACTAGAATTCTCTCAATTACCAGGATAAGGGTCATATCTGAAATACTGGCTATGACATCCTTAAATGTTGACAGCATTACAAAGGCACCAGATGGATCACCCCTGGCTATATACAGTCTTAAAGTAAAATTCTCATTCCCCATACTCTGAAAGGTAATCAGGTGTAGTAAGGAAATCATCTGTATCCTGCTTGGTTTTCCCATTGGTGACACTAATTACCTGTAACCATACCGAAATTTACTATAAGTTGTGTCACCTGAGACATGTGAGCATGTATTCTTAAGTAACTTGGAATAGATATATCTGCAACTGACCCTTGTTGTGGTACTCATTTCTTGTTTGGGAAAGCAGTGCTTTGGCAACCCAATGTAGTTTTTGTTTTCTTCTATTACCTTCAGATGTCTGTTCTCCCCTTATTTCATCTGGAGTTTAGACAACCATTGTAACAAACAGACCTAATGCTGTTTGTTTGTCACTCCCACAGTTTCTCAGTTCCCAGAGAAACAAAATACCAAAGTTCTCATTGTGTAAAATTACAGGCAAGAACTAATAGTCCAGTGTTCTTTTACTGGTGGTAATACTGTTCAGTTGTGATTCTTGAGAAATGCTTTGTAATATTACTATGAGAAGAAATAGTATGTCTAACTAGAAAAGCACTTGATTCTTTTCATGTGATAGGACTAGGACCTCTTCAGTGCTTTTCTTCTTTTGTTTCCAATGAGAAACATAACAGTAACAAAAATTCGGCCTTTCAACCTTGCCAGTTCTTATTAAGTTCAAAAATTTTAGTTACTAAATTCTCCAGGATTGAATGTTTAGTTTATTGTCATATATCAGTCCCAAGCTAACTAGAATCGCCAATTAAAAGACTGAGTTTTCAGAGAGCACAGCTTCCAGTTGAAAGATTTTAATTTTTTTTTTTTTTTTTTGGCAGGGATCACAAGATGGTGCTATTAAACATGGCCGTGAAGATCAATTCTCATCTCTTTTTAGACGTTTGAATTCTTCTTTACTGCAAGAAGAAATATTGCAATAAATTAGTGTGCATTTGAGATTTTGTTTTTCTCAGGTCATCTTTTGTAATCACTTACCTCAGTTCCAGGTCTAGGATACGGTTTCTTAGTAAAGTAAGTCTGCCAGAGTCATTTGACATGGAAGCAGAAATTTAAGGGTACCAGGGCACAGTCCTTTACAACTTTAATTTGGGTCACTCTAGTTCAAAACTTGTAAATGAATAGGTCAATCTATTGTATATTTTTCTAATCATTGCAAATGACCAATAATCTAAATATTTTTTTAAATGAAACCTCACTGTAGAAGGAAATAAATCTGCTATATAATCTGCATAGTGAATCTGGGTTTCATTTTACTACACTGGTTTAATAGCTTATTACAGCAATCCAGCTGGTGTTCCAGGAATAGATCACTTTGCTGCTATGAGTGGGATTTTTTTTGTTCTCACATTTATCAAATATTCTGGCCAGCTGGCAGTCTTTGCATACTTGGCTCTATACTACACCAGTCCCAGTGAGTGCAAATAAGCTATAAAACCTTGATGTGGGGGATTAGATGGGTTCTAAGAGGACATCTGTGAAAACATGGGTGAAAACCTTGGAGACTTATGCAGGCACTTGCCAAAGGTGTGTCTGTGGCATTTCCACCTTGCTGCATATTATGTAACAACACACAATAATGCACTTGCCTTCGGAGAGACAGAGAAAACAAAATGAAAACACAGAATTAAACTGCACAGGAATATGATTTTCCAGCATGCAGGGTATGATTCAAAACCTACCTCTTAGTCTAAAGGGCATGTGAAAACCAAATGAAATACCTTTTTTTTTCCTGTTTTTACCTTTTCAGTCAGGAATAGAGCTGGGAACATCTTCTCAGAGGTTTAACTGATATTTAGTCATTCTGCTCTGGCAGCCCAGTAATTATCATTAACCTCTAAGGAATGTGATAGGCATGAAAAGTGTTGATATACAGAATATAAACAATTTTACTAGCAGTTACAGTATTAAAAAAATCAAAAAATTACACTACAAAATTACACTAAATGAAAAAAATTTAATAAGGGCTTTTTTAAATAAGGATTTTTCAGTCCTTATTTAGGACACTGAGAAATGAGGATTTTCTAGTAAGCGAAGAAAATAGTAAATACATTATTCTCACAGGATGAAGCAATGTTATGAAGGCCTAAGCCATGTAATCCAAATACAAGAGCAGTGCAGATAAGTGAAATTTTGACTGAAAAATAAAACAGAAATTCTCTAGGGAGCATCACACTATGACCCATCAGAGGTCTAGCAAACTTCCACAGAAGACTCAGTGTTGTTGCATAAAGGAGAAAAGAAAGCTTGACAGCAAGGAATTTGGTTCAAAACTGAGACACTGAAGTTAAAGGGTTTATGTGTAGGTGTCTAAGTTCACAGTGTAGTCTGTAGAGTGCCAGGAAACAGAGCCAAGAAAACAGTCCCATGGATGATACCCCCCAACAGAAGGACTCAGCTCTTCCAACACAGATGCTAAGAATTGTTATCTGCACCCCAAGGAATGCTGCCTTACCTCACACTCTCAACCAGAAGTGTCTGAAGCACTTTTAGCTCTGCTGTCATACCTGCCATGTCTGTCTCCAGCCAAGGCAGGTAATGTGATGCAGTACAACAGACCTATCAGTCAAAAGATACCAATTGTTCTGATAACCCAGCTATATAAACTGTACACTTATGAGGGGTACAACTCTGCTGAGCTGTAGTGAGTATCTGAGGCCTTCATCCATTAACGATCAAAACTCAGTGAAGTATTTCTGGGGCTCATGGTTCCATTTGAGAGCAGCTCAAATGTAAATATTGAAAAAATGTAAATATTGAAACCTTTCTTTAGACAACTGAATTTCTCTCTGCATGCCTCTTTTATGGTGAATTAAATATCCCCGTTGTTATTCATCGACCAGAATTTTTCTTAATATAGCACAAACCTGGACACAAGTAAATGCCAACTATGTCTTCGTTTGGAAATAAACTCCCACGCTATCCCACCACCAATCCCCACCCCTCCCAGGATGTCCAAACATAATATTAAAAAATATACGGCAGGAACTGAACAGGTGCTGCTACAAATTGAAGCTTAGGAGCATGTGTAACATATGGATAGGGTAATTAGCAAGTTAACACATGCATGAAATAAAATGATAACCAACAGAGAGCCTATGATATACTGTATATGGCACTGATTTCACTCCCATAAAGCAGAGGAATGTAGCTCAAGTTGGATAGTTAGACCCTACTGTGTGCCCCGTCAACAGCATTATGCTTGTCCACCACAATGACACTGCTCTGAAGAAAAATAACCTGGGTTAAAAAGAGGCAGTGAGGATGTAAATTGTACTGCTAAGGAGTGTTAAAAATATATTGTCTCTGGAAGAAATGAGTTTGGAATGGGCCACCTAAGGAAGAGCTGCCCTTGGGTTGGGAAGAGTTGAGTGAGCTTCCTGCAGAGCCAGGACACCTCAGGTACTGCTCGGGAGCAAAGGAGGGAAACCACTGTGTGAACACCCTGCTTGTTCAATAGCTCCTACAAACCTTATTTTCCCAAAGCAAGAAGAAGTAAAGAGTGAGTTAAGCTATTATAGATTCCAAGATAGGACTCACGCTGACTGACAGTCAGTAGCTCTGTACAATCTAATTCAACAAAAATTCTTTAGATCAGTTTGGCTTACACCATAGGTCCACTAATCAAAAAGAACAAACACCCAGATATGTGAAAAGATGCTACCTGAAAACTTTTCTAAATCCCTTCCCTTGTTCCTTCATGCTGAGTTGCCAAGTACTTGGTGTCCTTGCACAACAACCCTGGGTGCATCAAGGATTCCAGAGTCTCCCACAGCATTTGCAGTCATTCTGCATGGAGCATTTCACACACTGACAGTGAACTTCAGCAGAGTCTGCAAGTGTCCACAGAGCAGGAATGTCCTTGATGCAGCCAGGAGGAGCACTTGGAGCTTAGTAATTCATAATGGGTCTTAGGGGAGGTGTTGTTGGGGACACTGAGGTACATTTTTTGCCCTGTGAGCTGGGCTATGTCTTGAGCAGCAAGATATATTGATATTTATCTCAGAATAAAATATATAATCTCATTAGTAGATTAGACTTTAGCTTTACCAAAGTGCTTGTATCACACTGGGGTACATCAGATATCTCACAGGATTTTTTTCAATGTCAGATACTATCCATTGTATGAGTTGTAGTGTTTAATATATCCAAAGTCATTATAAATATGTTTTTTTATTTTTCTATCTTCTTGTCTGGTGCAAGAGAGCAAATGCACACAAAAATGATAAAATCTGATCTCCTTAAACGGAAATCAAAATTAAATCACAGAATATAGTTTTAAAATCAAGTTAATGGAAATGATAAATGTTAAGTTAATACAGGAAAGATTAGGAATGTCTTTAGAAGTAAATGGTTTCTGTCACCTTTTTAGAGTTTTCTTTTTGTACTGTCTTTCTTTTAAGTATGAATGTCCCAAAAGTCTGTTATGCCATGTTACATTATTTTACATTTCTCTTCAATCTCCACTTCATAATAAAGGATTTTCTAGGTTATGTTGGGCAGTAGGTTTGTCTAATTTAAAGGAATCTGGGAAAGTTATTTTCAAAAATTGCTCCTTTTGATAGGTAATATCATGCTGCCAGGAAACTTAACATTTTAGCATCATCATTGCCACTAATAACACACACTCATACCACATGTATTTTGCCCCATAATTCCTTAGAGTCTTGTTCAAATATATATTTTCCAAAAGCAAAAGTAAATATTTGCCAGAAAAAAATGAAAGGAAACATTCTAAAAATGTGGTATATAAGCCACCAATGTTCAGCTGAAATCTTATAGATCACATCTTCCTGGTTTTCCTTGCTTCTTGCTGTTTGGTTTAACTTATGGGGGGATGGGGGAGGGAGGGGAGAGGGGGGTGGCGGAAAGAGGCAAAATAAACCAGAAACCAAAAATTAAATATTGATCCATGTGAAAAATTGCTTTAGCTCAGTCTGTGAAGAAAGAAGCAAGATTTTCTACCAGACAAAGGAGGGGTCAATATTGGGAATCAGCACAGACGGCTCAGTTGAACTATTAGTTGAAATAATTGCATCTGCAGGGGATTGCATTTATCTATGAAGAACATGATAACCTCTGAATTAAATGTATATGCCTTAGAGCAGAGGAAAGCAGCTTTCAGCCTACCAGAGAGTGATACATACAATGCAAAGAGAAACAAGTATATCAGTATAATTTTTCCTGTTTGTAATTTTTAAGCTTATTTATTTTACTTACAAACTTTTTTTTTTTTTAATAAAATAGCATCATTCCGCTAAACTAAATCAGCTTTAAAATTCTGTAGTGTAGACTTTTCTGCAGTCAGGATTATCTGACTGGGGTTTGGGCTTTGCTTCTTCGTGAGAGGTTATCAAACTTCATGATGTCAAGCATGTAACATTCTCTTTAGATATGAAATAGATACTATCTGGTCTGAATTGTCAAGAAGTTGGAGTGCATTGATGTACTATGGTGTGAGAGAACTGAAAACAAAAATTTAGTCCAAGCAGGAAGAATACCAAAATGGTGAGATATGAAATAACCTCCTCTCACAATACCTCATAATATTGAAAAATCAAGAAATTCTCTTCTTTTGCAATCCTTATGTGCCATGTAAAACTCAAGGATAATGTGAAAGCATTAGTACTCTCTCTAAAAACAGGGATGTCTTGTAGAGCTGTAAAGTTTTGACCCAGCTCTAACCTTCCAGGCTAAAAATTTGAATGTCCCACTTTTATAGAATGGGACTATCAAAAATCAGGTGCTTCTTTTTTGCTTTTTTTTTTTTTTTTAAATTCATTAACTAAGAATATTAAACGAATGCATAGCCTCTGAATAGTTTCTACTAAGTGAGCTTTCAGCATTAAAAGATTATCCTTCTTTGGCAAAACATTCACTTCCAAATATTTTGAAGCTTTTTATAGTTTTACAAAAGACAAAAGACTATGTCTTCTACAGTATGCCATGAAGAGGCTGTTAGGTCTGAAGTCCCTAAAGATAAGGCAGTTAGAAAATCTGCTTATTATAAGACATGCACTGCTTTTTAATATATATACACACAACTGAAAACAAAACATAATTTTTTAACTATTACTTTTCCAACATTTATTTCCTTAGTCTTCATTTACATGGCTAAATTCACACACACAGGATTGAATTTTCAAACTGTTTTGCCATGGTTTCAGCTGTGTCTCTTCCACTGACTTCTTAATAAGAGTTATCTTGAAAAAAATCCCAAATACCTTTATGAAAATGTAGCTTTCTGCTGCTTTCTCTCCCTGAGTGACGAGTGCTGTGATTGCAAGGCTGGGAGGTAAGAGACAGATAACAAGAAATTTCAACTCAGAGTATCTTGGTAACTCATGAAAGATGAATTGAAAATGCTTTAGTTTAGAAATTAGTTTTCATGCATTTTTAAGGTGATTGATGAGATGACTTTGAACTAGATCTACCTAGCAGCAGTCACTGTGCTGTAACAGCAGAAGGCACGCAGAGTGTGTGTGTCTATCATGCACTGTAGGGTTATATGTCCATCAATTTAAATGTATCTGAACAGCTAAAGTTGTCACATTGCCAGGATGTAAACACAGAAAACTAGTTTGGTTTATTTTCCATTAAAAAAATGACCTTGTTATAATAAAACCTGCTGCAGCATGTAGGTACCAGTTCCAGGAGGACAGAGTAGATAAAAAGTAGGCACACATGGGAAAGATGTGAGGAAAGGAAAAATAGTGAGTGCAGAGGTGGGCATTAAACTCAACCCCGAACCCCCAAGAGCCTAACAGAAGAAACACTCATCTGAGGCATGGCAGAACAAGGTTCAAGTCTTTGGTCTTCTGGTTCAGATAGGTTTGAACTTGAGTTCCTCATGTTACTGGTTGTACTCAAACACTTCCCTCTGTACAAAGGAGAGCCTGGGAAGGGCAGACCAAATCAGTCAAACCCTTATGCCCTTGCACTTCTCTGTGATGTGCAAGACCCTGCCGTGAGCTTTGCTCTCAGCTGATATAAGAAGATATAAGAATCAGTTTCTCTATCTTTCATTTTTTTTGCTTATGAACAGCTTTTAGAGGTTCATCCCAGTGTGGGATAGAGTTTTTGTTGGTTTTTTTTTTTAATCTTGACAACTTTATCAGAGTGGGGCAGAGCTTTTCCACATAGTTCTATTAGCAAGTATTTCATTTTTCTCTCAGGATATTAATATCACAATGAAATCTAAACTGGAGATTAAGACTCAGATATGTTTCAGGACACTTTGAAATTAAGGTTAAATATCCTGATGAACATTTAGCTAAGGAACATTAGGTTTATTAGAAATGATCCAACACTATTTTTGCTTTGAATAATTAATTTTTTATTGCTTTCCTTCTAGTCAATTCTCCTTTCAAAGCCTTCCAAACCAATTTCTTATTCTGTCTTTTAGTACTAGAGGTTTACAGAAAGCAAAGAAAGGATCATGACTTGTATTTACAGTGCCAGGGTGCCACAGTACCCATCTCCTGCCCATATCAAGCAGGGATGCTGACAGAGACCTCAGCTTCCCTGCCCTCAACTGCACAGAGTTGCAGCAGCAGCACCAGGGGTCAGGCAGAGCTGGCGATGCATGCCCAAGTCCTGTATTTTAAACACACCCCTCGAGACAGCTAACTCAGCCTTCTGCTTAAAAATAAGATCAATTATATCTTAATGACATCCTCAGGCAGCCTATTCTACTGCTCATCTCTAGTCTTACAACTGGGCTGTTTGCCTAAATGTATTATTAGGATCTTCCTTACAAGAACTTAAACCTCTTATATTCTTTTCCAAACAGCATCCTAGTTCTTTTTCCCAAATCACTTCTCACAATTCCTTCTTTTCTTTTTCTCTTTCCCTTTTCCCTTTTGTTTTCCCTTTTCTTTTCTTTCTTTTCTTTTTTCTTTTCTTTTCTTTTCTTTTCTTTTCTTTTCTTTTCTTTTCTTTTCTTTTCTTTTTCTTTTTTTTTTCATGTCAAGTTTTCCTGACATGTCACAGTAACATGTATAACACCATAGGATTAGGTTTTTTTCAGATTTAGGTAGCTGCCAATAAAGCAAATAGATGTGGCAAACCTTTCTTGCCTACTACTTCTCACCCAAAGCAGCTTTCTGATCTTTCCCCAACAAGCAAGTGGCAACCCGCATTGGGATGCCAGCCCCGACCTGGTCTTCAGATGTGAAGACTGAGAAGCACAGAAAGTGTCCAAATTAAGACAAGTAAGCAAATTACAAAGGCTATAGATAAAATCTCCTCTTTTTCTTTTTTCCCTTAATTGTTTTGATGTATAAACTGCTGGCACTATATGCCACCACATAATGGCATTTTGGATGGTTCTACCACAAGATACATTTTTGTATCCTTGACATATAAAATCTGGTCTGCATTTTGTGAATGTTAAATATCGCAAGGGACTCTGAATTTGACAGGTTTTTTCCTGATGTCTTATTCCCACGTTCATTTCTGTTCATTTTCCTGTACCATAATTTGGACGTGGCTCATGTGACATTCTTCCACTTCAAATATGACTAGAGTACAATGATGGTATCTTTCTATCATTTGTTGAGTATTAAGCCCTCATTTGACCCAAAAAGCATATCTAAAACTTTGAGATCTCAAATCCCAGTGGAAAGGCCAGAGAAGGAAATGGTAATTTGACTGCTGGAAATTTCTTACGTGCTGTGAAAATGGTGATTGCACCATCAGTTTTAATGAGATTTAATCTGATCAGAAAAAGAAGTTTGAAAGTATTTGTATTTGAGTATAAGAGTGTTCCAGTGGGAGGGGTATTCTTGTTTGTTTGTTTATTTCTTTTTAGGATTAGTTGTATTTTATGCTCATGCCCTATCTTTAACATATCTAACTAAGAGCAATCCTCTAGTGGCAGCAATGGTAGGTGTCCAGTAACGTTCTTGTAGCTGGAAGAGCTACTAGGAAGCAGCTTGTGGAAAGCATTGCTTCTTTTTTAATGCCTTATGGAATTCTCTAGCACACAGTCTGGCTCTTTTTGTTATCTGCCAGCAGATCTTTGCATGCTTGACCTATACCAAAATCTACTTACAGGGTGAAAAACCTGAGTACCATTTAGTGTTAAGCTGATTAAAAAAAAAAAAAAATGCAACAAACTAGTGCATGAGGAGACAGAATGCTGGTTTTGAGGTTGTTTGTTTTTTTTTCTTTAACAGACTCTCATCATGTTTTGCTTCAGCCTGAGCATTAAATTAGAAGGTGCAAGTGCAGGAATGAATATTTACAGACAAAATAATGGAAATATTCCTAGAATAATTCAAGCACATTATTTGTGATAATTAACCATTAAAGAAAAGTACTAGTAGCACCACAAATTAATAGCAATATAAATATTCATAATTTAAAGCCTTTTAGAACAGTGTATTGTGCAGAATGCTAATTTAAATCTAATCTCATTTTTAAAATCAGCATATTCAGTCAGTCTTAAAAATGAATATGTACAAACTATTTATTAGAAACTGGATGTGTAGAATCAAACAGCACGTGTTTAGCCTACTGGAATGAGGTTTCTAAAGCAGTACAGAGAGTATCACCATGAGGGCAAGGTTTCCAGTAGTGACTCGAAGCAGCTGCTAGGCCAGATCTCTCCCCATCAAAAGCACAAGCCCCATGGTGGTCTAAGAATTTTATCCTAACTGAGGTTTTTCCAAAAGGAAGACATGGATCTAAGATGAAAAGGGATGTAGTCTCTACATGTGTGTCATTGTCACCTAAGCCTGGCTTTGCATCTGAATCGAGAGCTTATTGTGTCCCAGCTGAAGCCTTGCCCTGGGGCTCTGATGCCCCATCTGATATCCTAACACACAAGCAGAAGGGAAAGACAAAGTGGTAAGACAAGCATTTTGTGAGGCACACACATGCCTGGTTGCCCTTGATGACAAGACCTGCTAAGGTCAAAGCTGAAAACCCAGGTACCCGCACAATGCAGATGGAAAAGCATCAAGGATACAACACGTTTTCCTGCTTAGAATAACACTGGATGAGCAGTGCCATGAGAACACCTCTTTGTAGCAGCATGATTTTCCCTTTGTCTGTACTCAATAACTCAACATCACCTGATTAAAGTCTCTACATGGGGGCCATCTATCCCTGTAGGTGAAGATAACTTACTGTCTGAAAAGGGTCATATCCTGGCTTTCTATATGACATTTATCTTTTATATGTAATAGGAGTGATACTGTTTATCAATTGATCATGTGGAAATATTGATTGCGGATTGCTAGGACATCAGAAGGCCTTAATGGTTGTTATAAAATTTATTTATTGTTAGCCTACTGATAAGTATTTAATTGTTTTAATAAATCAATGACAAAACACAACCTGGAGATCCATGTAGCTCAGGTACAGTCAGAATTGTGAAGCAATTTGGCCGTTCTTTTTGTCTAAAAGTTCAGGCACATGAATCTTCACAGTTACAGTCCTGGACAGCTCTGAAAATGTAGGTGTTTGATTAAAGTATTACAGGAATTACTGATCCCCCTGGTCATGTGCCCCATCGGAGCATTATTGCTCTGTGGCAGCAGAAATGTTTCATGGCAGTTATTGTAGGGGATATAGCAGGCAGTTATGCTGCAGGCTGTTCAGAGAGATTTATTACAGTTATATGGATAGGATGAAAAGAGAGATCTCTACTGCAGGAAAAGCCCTGCAGAGATTAGTTATGTGGATCTCCAGGAGAAACCCCTTCCTGGCAGCAACAGGGGGCTGGGAGATTCCCACCTCCTCCTGCCCACCTTTGTCTTGTCAGGCAGTGCAGTCTCACACCAGCTGTTGTCTCCCTCTCCCTGAGAAAACAGCTGGTTGTGGCATGCTTCCTCTGGCCAGAGCGACACAGGAACTGGCAAGAATTTCTTTCCCGATGCAGTGATTGTGCCTCGCTGATCTCAGGGTTTCAGCTGAAAAGGAAGTCTCTGTGAGTGCCATCAGTGAAGGGGGACAGTCGGGGAGACAGCCTGACCAGTGGCGCTTTGCAATCAGTAGAACAATATCGGGCTATTGATCCTGGCTCCACTCTTGAACTTAATTTGTAAGATTTGGAGGCATAAAAGCCCATTCTGGAACATTAATCTGATTTCCTGTATATCACAGTGTATGCAACTTTTTGCATTAAATCAGTTTTGAACTAAACACTTTTATTTAGCTGGAAGTATGGTGGGCAGGAGTTCTTTCTTGGCTAAATGACTCATTTTCAAAGAATAAATTTGGGGCTGGAGTGTCAGTGTAGCATCCACCGTTTACAGACAAAGAAATTCCTCTAAAGTCCTGGTTTTTCACCAAAAACCACAATATCTTGATCTTATACAAGTGCCAAAATAACTTTTTTTCTGACTATCAAGTCTTTACTGAAAAATTGTGCTGATCCCAGATTAACAGGACAAGACGAAATCGGTTTAGTCTAACAGTTGTAGCATATCAAATACACTAACAACCCCAAATCATAAAAAATAAAGGATTAGCCTTTTAAAAATTTACAAATTACTTTCTTGATTTCATTCTTTTAAGCTCAGAATGTCATTAACATCTACTGCACAAATAACACAAATAAATTTCTTTTTCACCTTTTTCTTCGACAAAATGTCATGCTTTCATCCTATAGAAGATGGTGGGATGAGGGGAACGTATTTGCCACTTCTTACTATTTAAAATGTAAGTAATCTCAGTCAGAGCTGACAAGTGTTCCCACCTGTAAAATAGGTACCTTCTGAAAACAATCTCATCAATATTTCATTGCTGTTTATGTAGTTTTGCAAATTATTTCAAAAGTACTATATAGCATATCCATAGGAAACATGTATATTTTTAAAATAAGAAATGGTTATTATCAAAATCTGATTTTAGATAACAAATGCAAGAACTTGGTTCATCTGGGACAGGAGAAGAACATTTGGGTAGAAATTAGTAAATCCCTCTGCCTTACAAATATTTCTTGCAATGTAGAAAAGGTTCCTCTGCACCAGGAACCTTTGCACAGAATGATAAGGGGCAGATAACTGTCACAGGAGCAGCTGTCTAAATCCTGCCTGATGCTAGTGTGAGTCATCTGCTCCCCAAATCTCCAGAAATATGTGTCTGGTCTTCAGGAAAGATGTGGCAGAGAGCCACATTTCTGCAGAAGAAACAAAGGTGTTACTCTAAGTACAATTAAAAAAAATCATTTTTCTCTTAATTCATTAAAACCATTTAAATGCTGTTTATACCCATCAAAATAAGAACTGTATCCATGGCAGCATTACAGGAATATAGATCTTGCCCTTTCTGGGTGAGTGTGTTTTTCCCCACTGACCTGAAAAATTTTCTTCTCTAGGAGAACACAGGCTGTGGCTCTGGGTGATCTGCTCTTTCAGCTGTAGCTCAGACTGTTCTCTGGAAGGAAGAAAAAAGGACTGGGAAAAAGAAGTGCCAGAGAGGGAAGAGTTAAGGAAAAAAATGCATGGCTGATTTGTTCTCATCCTTCTTTCCTAACAGCTGTCATCTGCAAAGCTGGTAAAGTTGGTATTATGTAGCCCAGCACAAAAGGGAATCTCCTAGGTCTGGCATCATGCCTTACCATGCAAAATGGGCTGCCTTTTTGTCTGTTGTTGATCCCAGTGATCCCTCCAGCTATCACAGGGGGCAGAATTCACTGAAACTAGTGGGCCTAGAAATTGCACTGGTAACAGCTCCAACTGTCCAAGGAGGCAATTAAATTAGGGTCTGTTTAGTAAGGCATGAACAGATGCTAGACCATGAATGCCAAATCTATGGTATGGTACTTCCCTGAGGATATTATTGGTATGAGATAAGTAGGAGTAAAAACTCAGCAAGCAGTAGTGAGGACACAGAGAAAACAAGTTACACAGTCCCAAAAGTCTGCCAGTGAAAATTTGTGGACTAAATGCTAGTTGCCAAACTGTAAGCAAGGATGTCCAAGCCAGAAATAGGAATCTCTCAGGGGCACTTTGACCACCTTCTTGTGAAGGAGGGAAACTGTCCCACCTAAACGAGAGTTAAGCCTTTGCCTCTGCACTCTCAGCAGAAGCAGAGATTAGTTTGAGGAGGATTTTGCAAATATTTTCAAGTCCCACAGAACTGTCACAGTACAACCTTTCCAATAATTTAACTACACACATATAGATGAAGAATAATTTGCAGTGCTGTCAAAAGGTGCATTTTTCTGGTGACTACTTAAAATATGTTTCATTCATATACACACAGAACAAAATGTTCACCAAAAATGTCCATCCATCAATTGATTTATCTGCACATCAAGGGGTTGAAGCTCTTCTCAAAATCATGATCATATGCAAAACAGTGATATGTTTTTCTCAGACGATGCCCAAATTTGGACATAGCTCTAACTTTCCAATTATGCCATGTCTTCTTTCTCACTCCTACTTTTTTTTCGTGAGGGTTTGAGTGTGGTGTGTGTTGATAAATTGCATAAAGAACCAAAGTTCTAAAATCTGCAATGTGTCCCCAAAAGACAAGTATCCTGTAATGTATAGCATCTTGAAGCTTAAGTAATAGACCTCAGTGCATCACTTTATGCACTATGCTATAGATATTCATTATGCTTTGCCACGTTCAGCTCCTCTCCAGTAGCCTTCCTATTTCTCAGATTCCAATAATGCCAGAAACTCGTAAGAAAAGGTCCTAGACTAATACTTAGATATACCATATTTACACTAGAATTTGGGCAACAGTAATGTTGTTAAATTTGATTATGGTTCACAAACAATTGATATATTTACAATGGCTCAGTTCATTTAACCAAAAAAATGGATTATTTTTTTATTTACTTCTACGAAGTTTTGTTAATGGTATCTTTTCTAGGAAAAAGAAGTGCCCTCACATCACTGGTGTTGTCAAGAATAACTGTACCTGTCATTGTCCAGTTTCTAGTTTACTCGTATTCTTTGTGCAACAGTTTATGTTGTCTTCTGGTTCATGCTGTGAAGTCAGCTGTGGAGGTGATTCATCTCATTCTAGACTGTCTTGGCAAGAGGCTGACTTTTTGTTTTGTTTGTTTCACGAAAAGAGGGTCTTCCCACAGATGATCTAATACTGCAGCTCAGCTCTTACAACTCTAGTAGCACTTGTCATCTGTCATGAGATACATCTGAGGAGTATTAGCAGGCTCCTGACTCCTGTGAATTATTTTTCATGCCGTTTCCATGACCTCATTTCCATGGAGACCCCTATTTCTCATTATGAGGGTTCTCCCTCCTGTTTTCATGCTGTTACGTGGGAACTATAAAGTCCTTTCAGTCTGTGGAGTATTTAACAAGGGAGTTCTGGTTCTAAAATGAATAGTCAACAATGACAGTTCTATCTAAAAAGCCAGCAAGTGTAAGGAGAAAGCGAATAATTACCAAAAAATCCATTTTAATTAGTTCTTGAAAAGAAAATTAAACTAACAATTTTAGACAAGCAGTTAGAAACAGAAATTTAGAAATGAGTTACTATTCAGAATGTGGCCCAAAAGGAATGTAGCTTTGCTGTTTTAAGTAGAGGAGCATCGCCTTGGTTCATTCATCATCTTGATGATCACCTTGATGAGAGCTGAGGCCTACCTCTGCATGGTGGGAGAGATACATGGCATCCAACTAACACACTCGGTGTTGTGAGCAGTGACTTGAGAAGAGTTTTAATACACAGCAATGTTGCACATCCTCATACACTGGATAAGATCAGCTTAATTTAAAGGACACTTAATTTAAAAAAATAAAAAATAAAAAAAAAAGAAAGAAAACAAAAAGCCAAACAAAAAAACCCAACAAAATATGTTCCCATATCTAAAAGAAAGTGCCAAACCACGTTTGTACACATTAGGTGTGAGAAGACAGCCAAGTACATATTATTGAAGAATGCATAAAGAATGGAAATAGATGCTAGTACTCAATGTGTAGTCACTTAGTTTAGCTAAGCCTCCCTGCAGAACCATGAAATAATTTCTCAAATACAGCCTGCCAATTCATGAGAAAAGGTTGCAAATAAAACTTGGGCAGGGATAGCCAAATGAACAGAAAAATCACAAAAATATATTTCTAAATCAAAAACACATTTCTATAACAAACCCATCTGCAAAACTACAGTCCATTAGTCTTACCTCAATGATAAGCGAGGATTTGGAGGAAATGTGAAATCTGATGGAAATGGAAGAGAAGGATGGGCCTGAAAACTTTAATTTGTGCCAGTTTAACATTTAATAAAATAAATGCTTTTGTAGACCTATCATTGAGCTCAGATGAAATATTTGATAGGATAACCAAAAGAATACTGAATGCTTTACTAGAAAAGATAGAGTTTATTTTAATAAGTTGAAACAGTCCTGGAACTTACTGAGATAGATACAATGCATTGTGCTAACAGGGGAACTGTTGAGCTGAAGCCAGTTTATCAGTGGATTACCTCAAGATGCATCTTGGAAGAGTCAACTGCTTTGTTAATGGCATTAGCAGAAAATGATAGTGAAATGCATGAATAACGTAAAATTGGGAAACATTTAGTTGTTAATATAGAGGATGACTGGGATATCATTTGAGGAGAAGTGAATTAGAATACTCAAAGCAAGAATGGCTCAATAGTTGAACAATAACATAAAATACAGAATTTGAACCTCAGGATTAAATGTCATGAAGAGAGAACTTGATAGTTAAGAGCAACAGTGAGGGGAAAGAAACTGCATGGAGCTGATGTCTATGAGCACTAGTGGGATGTGGCAATGAATGGCAAAAATTTAATCACGGGGGATGCTGGGAAAACATTTCCAGCGAGGATAGGGAATAATGAATAGTACCACAGAGCTCATAGTGAGTGTAATTTAAGTTCTGGCTACCTTTGCCAAGGAAAGATTCATTAAGACAGAAGCAAATGTGGGGAAGAACATGAACAATGTGAACAGAAGAACAAATATATGCCTATACATTTATTTAGGCTGAACACCAGCAGTGTGATCAACATATAGAGCTCACATGCAGTGGCCAGGTAATGAGCATGGTTTCATGGTTTCATGGCTGGACTCTGCAACACAGTTTTCTGCAACACCGGAGGACTGGAACAGCATTTCAGAAAACCTGTTATATTCCAGCTCTTAAGATTTGACATAGTCTTTTGCTGCCCTGTTAAATTCATTTATTGTGGTAAAAAGAGAAAGTAAAATACAATAGTTCTTATTCATGGGAAACTTATAGCTCAAACTCTCAGCAAATTTTCTCTGAAATTTTACAAAGAAATATCAGCTCATAACCATTTAAAGGAGCTGGTCCTATCCTAATATTTCTAGATATAGAAAAGAAACCTCTACTACTTGCAAGTCTTTTTCTCTGAAGACTTTGTTACAATGAATTTTTTTTTCAAAACCTGCAAATTGGATCATGCTCTAAGAATACCTGTTAATATTTATATAATAAATGCTACATTCTTATTGTGACATGGCAGTATAATATTCAGGATTTTCACTAATTAATACAAATTAATATGATATCTCATTGAAATTTTTTTTTCTTTCATTAATATCTAAACTTTCAAAATTGTCAGTTACCACCTTTTTTGTGTCTTCATCCAGCTCTATTTTACTTATTATCATTCTTTCAGTACTGACATTTTCAAGAATATCACACAGAGTATGTCTTTCTGTCACAAGAAAGGAAATGGAAATCCATTCAACAGAGCTACTGCTGTTTTTCACTTTACCTGTGGTGGTACTTAGGCTATCAAACAGGGATCAATACCTGTTCCATTGCACTAGATGCTCTGTGAACAGCAGTAGAAAAGCAGCTCTTTCCTTGAGAGCTCTCTTCATGCCATGCAGGGTGAATAAACAGGCAAAATAAGGAATGGAGGACAGTTAACCACAGAGGCATGTACTCACATTAATATCCTAATAATTCTCTGCATTATTTCAGCATGCATCATCAAATCTCTTAATCTCTTTCTATTATTTTAGTGGTAATAGCTCTGTATTAACCGGTCCCTTTGCCCCTGAAAGAAAAAGGAAATAATATAGAGGTTCAGGTTCTGCCTCTGACATTTTAGTGCAGACCTGGGAAATGCACTTATTAAGGTGTATTCTCACATCATACACTGTACTCCTGCCTTACATGTTTCAGCTGAAAAAGGCAGTAAAAATTTGTTAATTAATATTATCAAATTGATAGAATCACTCAGAAGACACTAATCCTACAGAAGCAGCCATATTTATCCTATTGCCTTCCTGCAGTATTTTTATGTACCAACAAACTCTCGAGCAGCTCTGCATTGCTGCTCCTTGGGTTAGGTGCAGGCATGTAAGAGGTGCAGAGGGATCACTGGGAGGTTTGCTCTCTTTTGACATAGCAGAGTCGTAAGAGCAGTCAGAATTTAAAAATCATCTACAAAAACAGAAAGAACTGGGTATATTTTTTTCCCATAAAGAAAGGAAGAGCAGAAATAAAGAGAAGGTACAATAAAATATAAAAAGGCTGACACAGAGTCAAAAGGAATAATTTGTGCTCCACATCCGTGATGAATAGTACAAAAAAAATTGGAGAACTGAATTTCTACCCTCTATCCTTATCTCCCTCTAGTTTCTTCCCTCCCAGCCATCAGGTCCCTGTGATCTAGCCTAGGATTTGAGTCTTGCTTGATTTACCAAATAAGGTGGAAGGGGGACAAATTTACCCTCTTAATGCACAGTCAAATCTGTCACCATGATACGAAGGGTGAGAGCTGGAAAAGAAGTAAAATCTGTGCCGACCCTCAGGCTACAAAATGACTGTTGCATTACTGAGCATCAGCTGGGCCTCCAGGGTGACTGTATCAGATGAAACATAAACAACAGTATCTAACGTGACAGATCAGAAATTAAAAACTAAATCTGTCCAAGCAATTTACAGAGGTGGGTGGGTTTGTCCTGGCTTTTGCTTTCAGACAAGAAAAGCCTTCCCTGCATGAAAATTTTGGGAAAGTCTGGGTACAGCCCTGGTCTTTCATGAATATAACAACAAGGTATATTTCTACAGTATTCTTAGTGTATATAGATGCATTTGTTTTTTGTTTTTGTCTTGGTTTGAGGGGAAAAACCAAGATGTTTACTCACAAGAGGAGGAGGGGGCTTCCTCCTCAATAA